>JBBDGP010002659.1:967500-1272334 GCA_037952835.1 Lithobates septentrionalis | reverse complement strand
CCGACTCACGGAGCTCCCGGCCGGCGCGCACGCAATGGCACGGCGGGGAATTCAAATGGACGTACAGGTACGCCCATTTGCCCAGCCGTGCCATTCTGCCGACGTACATCGGCGTGCGCCGGTCGGGAACCGGTTAAAAACGCCTAGGTGGCATGAAGCCATAGATTAACATAGACGGGCCTTTTAAGCTGCAAAAAACGCTCAAAAAAGCGGCTGTAAAAAACGTCCGTGTGCATGAGGCCTTAAAGTAATTTGTGACCAATAGTATTTGGGTTAGTTTATTTTGGTGCACTGATTGAAAGTTAATTAGAGCGCATCATTCCCTTCACTGCACTTTATATCCTCACCAAGGTGCCTGATCACCTTCAAATGAATGCAGCCTAATTATTTCGTTATTTCAGTCACTCTATTCAATTATTTCAAATATTCATTTCAGCGCTTTGGTGTTTTTTATTTAAATTAGAGGTGATCAAATGCCACCAACAGAAAGCTCTATTTGTGGGGGGGGGGGGGGGGGGGAAGGACATACATTTAGTTTTGGTACAGCGGCGCACGTACCAAATGGCCTGGTCATGAAGTGGGGGGGGGGGGGGGGGTAAACCTTCTGGAGCTGAAGTGGTTAATGGTTAATGGTATATCCAGCTCTCTTCATAGAGGTGTGATGGTCAGGTGTCCACGAACGTATGGCCTGTACCATACCGTACCTCAAATAACACAACATTTATAAATAAAGCCATGAGCGTGCAGACGCAAAGAAAAAAATTGCCGAGTGCTAGTTTTATTTTAGTCAATCTCAGTTTGTCAGGAGGATGGAAATGACAGTTTAATCAGAAGGGAGCTTTATTTTCTCTCTCGGGCACATTACAATCCTATATGAAGTGTCTCACCTACCAGCTGCTCCACAGGGATTCTGCTAGAAGTTATTTGGATCCTGAGTGTGAGAATCCTCCTGTAATCAGTGTATGTTAGCACCATAGTGACAGGACGTGCGTTGCCGGGACGGTGCGTGTCACCTGCATCCCTGGCACTTGTCACTGCCGTGTGTGAACGATCGGGTTTGGATGTGAATTCTAATCTGCCTGGTTGCACTTAGTGGGTGATCACAAATGTGCTCCGGAATGTAAAGGGGATTGTAAGGCGTATTAAACTTAAGAACAAAAATTAAAAGTATTGCGGCTTTCCGATGCTTAGGTGTGGTGGCTGCATTTGTTTTATTTATTTACACTTTTTTTCAATTTTTTTAACCACTTCAGCTCTGGAAGATTTATCCCCCCCCCCCCCCCCCCCCCCCCCTTCATGACCAGGAATTTTTTTGCGATACGGCATTGCGTTGCTTTCACCACTTAAAGTGGGGTTCCACCCAAAAAAAAAAAAAAAATACCTGAAAAATTCTAAAAAAAAACAAAAAAACATTTGGATATATTTTTTTTTTACTTACCTCTAAATGCCTGTTGCTAGGTGGTCCCTCGTAGTCTGCTTCTTCCTTTGCCTGGGCTGGTGACATCACTTCCCCCTCGGCACAGGAAGGGCTCGGCTCTGCTCCCTCCTTCCTGTCAATCATCTGGGACCCATTACAGGTCCCAGGTGATTGAGCAGCCAATCACGGCGCGCGGCGCCGCTCGTGCATGCGCAGTGGGTGCCAGGCTGTGAAGCCACAGCCCGGCGCCCACTGTTGAAATGCCAGCGCCGCTCGTGCATGCGCAGTGGGTGCCAGGCTGTGAAGCCACAGCCCGGCGCCCACAGTTGAGATGCCGGCGCCGACGAGCGGAGGGGGGGATGAGCGGGGCTTCGATCCACCGCATCGCTGGACCCAGGGACAGGTAAGTGTTCAATTAAAAGTCAGCAGCTGCAGTATTTGTAGCTGCTGACTTTTAATTTTTTTTTTTTTAATGGACCCCCTGGGTGGAACTCCTCTTTAGGGACCGAGCCTCTTTCTGAGATTTGTTGTTTACAAGTTAAAAACAGGTTTTTTTTTTTTTGCTAGAAACTTACTTAGAACTCCCAAACATTATACATTTTTTTTTCTAACACCCTAGAGAATAAAATGGCGGTCATTGCAATACTTTCTGTCACATCGTATTCGCACAGCGGTCTTACAAGTGCACTTTTTTTTGGGAAAAATTTTTTTTTTTTAAATTAAAAAATAAGAAAACAGTAAAGGTAGCCCAAGTTTTTTTTATATTGTGAAATATAATGTTACGCCAAGTAAATTGATACCCAACATGTCACGTTTCAAAATTGCGCCCGCTCGTGGAATGGCGACAAACTTTTACCCTTAAAAATCTCCATAGGCGACGTTTAAAAAATTCTACAGGTTGCATGTTTTTAAGTTACAGAGGAGGTCTAGGGATATAATTATTGCTCTCACTCTACTGATCGTGGCGATACCTCACATGTGTGGTTTGAACACCGTTTTCATATGCGGGCGCTACTCACGTATGCGTTCGCTTCTGCACGCGAGCTCGGCGGGACGGGGTGCGTTTAAAATTTTTTTTTTCTTATTTATTTTACCTTTATTTTTTATTTTTACACTGTTTAAAAAAAAAAATTGTGTCTCTTTTATTCTTATTACAAGGAATGTAAACATTACTTGTAATAGAAAAAAACATGACAGGGCCCCTTAAATATGAGATCTGGGGTCAAAAAGACCTCAGCTCTCATATATGCACTAAAATGCAATTACAAAAAAAAAAAAAAAAAACAATTGTCATTTAAAAAAAATAAAATTAAAAACTGGCCCTTTAAGAGCTATGGGCAGAAGTGACGTTTTGACGTTGCTTCCGCCCTGCAATGTTATGGAGTCGGGTGGGGGCCATCTTCCACTCCCTCGTCCCCATGCCCAGCATGGGTGAAGATCCGATTGGCCCCTCTCCCGCCGCCGATAAAAGTAACCTTGTGGCGAATCCGCCGCAGAGACCACTTATCGGAAACCGGACAGCCGGCTGAAGATGAGGATACTGGGGTTAAGGTAGCTAGCTGCTGCCATAACAATGATATCCCTCTTCAAAATGCCGACGTATATCGGCGTGGTTAACCACTTGCAGACCAGCCACCGTCATTATACTGCGGCAGGTCAACTCATTCCCGCAAATCTCTGTAGCTGTACGTCGGCCCTTTAAACAGCTATAACAGGCGCACGCCCGCTGCACGGCGGGGAGAGCTGATGCGTGTGGCCGGCGGCCCGCGATGTCCGCTGGCCACCTGCGATCTCTCCAAAGAGAGGCAGAACGGGGATCTGTCAATGTAAACAAACAGATCCCTGTTCTGTCAGGGGAGTAGAGAGAGATCTGGTGTTCCTAGTGATCAGTAACAGCAATGCCTTTCCTCCTCCAGTCAGTCCCATCCCCCCACAGTTAGAAACACCTCCCAGGGAACACATTTCCCCCTAGTGCTAACCCCTTCCCTGACAGTGACATTTATTTGCAATTAATATGCAATTTTTTTAGCACTGATCGCTGTGTAAATGTCAATTGTCCCAAAAAAGTGTCCCACATGTCTGCCGCAACGTTGCAGTCCCGCTAAAAATCACTGATCACCGCCATTACTAGAAAAAAATAAGAAAAATGCCATAAATCTATTCCCTATTTTGTAGATGCTATAACTTTTGCGCAAACCAATCAATATACGCTTATTGTGTTTTTTTCCCCAAACGTATGTAGAAGAATACATATTGGCCTAAACTGATGAAGAATTTTTTTATTTTTTTTGGAAATTTATTATAGCAAAAAGTAAAAAATATTGTTTTTTTTTCTACATTGTCGGTCTTTTTTTGTTTATAGCGCAAAAAATAAAAACTGCAGGAGATCAAATACCGCAAAAAAAAGCTTGATTTGTGGGGAAAAAAGGACGGCCATTTTGTTTGGGTACAACACCGCATGACCGCGCAATTGTCAGTTAAAGGGATGCAGTTCCATATCCCAAAAAATGGCTTGGTCATTAAAGGGGAAAATCTTCCGGTCCTTAAGTGGTTAACTGACAATTGCACAGTCCTGCGACGCTGTACCCAAATAAAATATATGTCCTTTTTTTTCCCACAAAATAGACCTTTCTTTTGGTGGTATTTGATCACCTCTGCCTTATTTATTTTTTGCGCCATAAACAAAAATAGACCGACAACTTTGAAAAAAAAAACAATATTTTTAACTTTAATAACTTTTTAACTGCTATAAAACATTCCCAATAAAAAAAATAAATAAAAAAAACGAATTTCTTCATCAATTTAGGCCAATATGTATTCTGCTACATATATTTGGTAAAAAAAAATTCAAATACATGTAAGGCCTCTTTCACACGGACGATCCGTATGTCCGTTTTTCATCCTTCCGTTTTAGGATGAAAAACGGACATACATTCATCCCTATGGAGCGTCGGATGTCAGCGGTGACATGTCCGCTGACATCCGACCCGCTCCGATCCGAAAAGTGTAACGGAGGAAAAACCTACTTTTCCATCCGTTTTCGGATCGGATCGGGTGACGACGGACACTACGGTCCGTCATCATCCGATCCCCCCATAGGGGAGAGCGGCGCTCTGACAGGTCCGTCGCTGCACAGTGTGCAGCGATGCACCTGTCATCTTCCTGCTCAGCGGGGATCGGCGGAGCTATCCCCGCTGAGCAAGCGGATGTTCACGGGGCGGATCATGACTGATCTGCCCCGTGTGAAAGAGCCCTTAATTGAATGGTTTGCGCAAAAGTTTTAGCGGCTACAAACTATGGTATGTTTTTATAATTTTGTTTTTTTCTTTTTACTAGTTATGGCAGCGATCAGCGACTTATATCGGGACTGCGATATTGCGGCAGACAAATCGGACACCTAACTGACACTTTTTGGGGACCAGTGACATTAATACAGTGATCAGTGCTAAAAAAATATGCACTGTCACTGTACTTATGACCCGGGCAGGGAAGAAGTTAACGTTCGGAGCGATCAAAGGGTTAAATGTGTTCCTAAGGAATGCTTACTAACTGTGGGGGATGTGCTTAGACTGGAGGAATGTGAGGATCTGTGTCCCTGCTTAGCAGGAACACAGGATCAGCACATTCCCATCTCTCACAAAACGGCGGTCTGCCTTGTTTACATGAGCAGACCGCTGTTCTGCCTTTCTTCTGAGCGACCGGCGAGTCCCAGAGGACATCGTGTCCACCGGACCCACTGATTGGCTCCCGCTATGTTTCACCAAAGTGGGAGTGGGTCGCCGGCGGCGTGCGCGCCCTAGACCCGGAAGTGTCAGATCCCGAGAAGAGGAGGATACGGGCTGCTCTGTGCAAAAAATGTTATTTTAATGTAAAAAAAAATGAGGGTTTAAAACTAGCCATTGTCAACATCTGTAGCCGCAGGCACTGTAGAGTAATTCATCCTCAAAGTTCAGAACAGAAACACTGAAGTTGTTAAAATCCTGTACTCTGCAGCCCTGACTCCTCCCCCAAGCAGTGACTCAGAATCTCCCCTCCCCCTGTTCACTTCTCCCTGGAGTGACACAGTAGGTCAGCAACTTCTGCTTCTGTAATTCAGCTCTTCCTCCCAGCAGTGACTCCGTAGTTTAGCTTCGCCATAGCCTCTCCTTCTCAGCAAGGGCTTAGCTGAGTTTTGCTCACCCTGCAATTTCCAATGACAGTGACTGAATAGCTCAGCTCCTCTACTCTGGCTTGCAGCAGTGACTCAGCAGGTCAACATCGAACACATTCTCCTTTCCCAGCAGTGATTCAGCTTCTCAGCTCCCCCCTCTCAGCAGCTCAGCTCCTTCCTCATGGCAGTAATTCAGCAAATCAGCTCCCCCCCTCACCCAGCAGTGACACAGCAGCTCAGCTCCTCCCCCCAGCAGTGACACAGGAGCTCGGCTCCTCCTCCCAGCAGTGACTCAGCAGCTCAGCTCCTCCTCCCAGCAGCAACTCAGCAGATCAGCTCTCCCATCCTCCTCCCTTCCTCAGCAGTGACTCAGCAGCTCAGCTCCTCCTCCCAGCAGTGACACAGGAGCTCCGCTCCTCCTCCCAGCAGTGACTCAGCAGCTCAGCTCCTCCTCCCAGCAGCAACTCAGCAGATCAGCTCTCCCATCCTCCTCCCTTCCTCAGCAGTGACTCAGCAGCTTGGCTCACCCTGCTTCTCCCATTCAAAAGTGACCCAATAGCTCAATTTCCTCTGCTCCCCCTTCCAGCAGTGACTCACCAGCTTAGTTCACCTTGTTTCCCCCCTCCCAGCAGTTACTCAGCAGTCTTTCAGCCTTCTAATTCCTAATGAGCTCTGGGAGGGGCAGACTCAGTATGATGAGCTGGCAGGAATTGATCGTTCACTTTAGCAGACCTATGACTGGTAAATGAACAAAATTGCACATATCATGCAGTTTTCATTTTTAATGATTCAGCACCATAGAGAATCTCTTCTTGATGTTCCTCTTCGCTTTACATGATGCAAGAACACAAAAACACATTTTAAACGCGTGTGTAAGGCATGGTAAAGAGCATGCTAGAACGCAGAAACATGCATCATAAATGAGCTTTATGGCACATTGGCGTGAAAAGGGATCTGGTGGTGATTCTGGATTTTTAAGCAAAAATAACAAACTTTTTTAATTTCTGGTGCAATCTAATCTTATCTCCGGTAGATAAGTTCTGCACCTTCACATCTGTGTTCTGATAACCCGCTACCACCCGGCTTTCTAGCTGTGTGCTTCTGCTGTCATCATTCTGTCGAATACCCGCGAGACCGTCTCACAGAATTAATGTGTACACAAATCCCACTTCTTCTGCGACAACCGGCTATAATAAAACTGATGAAAACATTTGCTGCAGCTCTCATCTCCTCTCTATCACATATACCTTTTTCTATTATAAGAATCTGCTTACTCTGCACTAGGCAGTAGAGGAGCTATCATATGAGGAAGATCACGTTCTCTCTCCTACTATAATCCTCTCAATAATTCCTGTCCCCTTCTAATCTTATCCCCCTGATACCTTCCGCTTCTTCTACTCTTATGCCGCGTACACACGGTCGTACTTTTCGTCTACAAAAGTCAGACAGCCTGTCCGACAGACTTCCGGCAGACTTTCGGCGGACTTGCGGCGGACTTGCGGCATACTTTCTAACGAACGGACTTGCCTACACACGATCACACAAAAGTCCGTCGAATTCTTACGTGATGACGTACACCGGACTAAAATAAGGAAGTTCCTAGCCAGTAGCCAATAGGTGCCCTAGCGTGGCTTTTTGTCCGTCGGACTAGCACACAGACGAGCGGATTTCGGGGTCCGTCGTAGTTACGAAGTAAAGATTTGAAGCATGTTTCAAATCTAAAGTACGTCGGATTTGAGGCTAAAAAAGTACGTTGAAAGTCCGGAGAAGCCCACACACGATCGGATTACCAGCCAGCTTTAGTCCGTCAGCGTCCGTTGGACTTTTGTAGACGAAAAGTACGACCGTGTGTACGCGGCATTATTCTCCTGATAACTTCTGCTCCTTCTACTCTTAGGCTGCTTTCACACTGGGGTGGTGGGGGCGTCGGCGGTAAAACAGCGCTATTTTTAGCGCTGCTTTACCGTCGTTATTGCAGCGGTATTCGGCCGCTAGCGGTGCGGTTTTAACCCCCGCTGGCGGCCGAAAAAGGGTTAAGACCGCTCGTATAGCGCGGCTATAGCCGCGGTATTGCCGCGGTATAGCAGCACTGTCCCACTGATTTCAATGGGCAGGAGTGGTTTAGGAGCGGTGAATACACCGCTCCTTCACCGCTCCAAAGATGCGGCTTGCAGGAGTTTTTTTCTTCTCCTGCCAGCGCACCGCTTCAGTGTGAAAGCCCTCGGGCTTTCACACTGAACAAACAGCAGCGGCTGTTTTGGGTCGGTTTGCAGGCGGTATTTTTAGCGCAATAACGCCTGCAAACTGCCCCAGTGTGAAAGGGCTCTTATTCTCCTGAAACTTTTGGCCCCTTTCTACACTTATCCCCCTGACATCTTCTGCCCCCTTCTACTCCTATCACCCTTACACTTTCTGCCCCTTCTACTCTTATCCCCCTTACACCTTCTGCCCCTTCTACTCTTATCCCCCTGACAACTTCTGCCCCTTCTACTCTTATCCCCCTTACACCTTCTGCCCCTTCCACTCTTATCCCCCTGACACCTTCTGCCCCTTCTACTCTTATCCCCCTGACAACTTCTGGCCCTTCTACTCTTATCCCCCTGACACCTTCTGCCCCTTCTACTCTTATCCCCCTGACAACTTCTGGCCCTTCTACTCTTATCCCCCTGACACCTTCTGCCCCTTCTACTCTTATTCCCCCTGACAACTTCTGCCCCTTCTACTCTTATCCCCCTGATATCTTCTGCCCCTTCTACTCTTATCCCCCTGACACCTTCTGCCCCCTCTACTCTTATCTCCCTTACACCTTCTGCCCCTTCTACTCTTATCCCCCTGACAACTTCTGGCCCTTCTACTCTTATCCCCCTGACACCTTCTGCCCCTTCTACTCTTATCCCCCTGACAACTTCTGGCCCTTCTACTCTTATCCCCCTGACACCTTCTGCCCCTTCTACTCTTATTCCCCCTGACAACTTCTGCCCCTTCTACTCTTATCCCCCTGATATCTTCTGCCCCTTCTACTCTTATCCCCCTGACACCTTCTGCCCCTTCTACTCTTATCTCCCTTACACCTTCTGCCCCTTCTACTCTTATCCCCCTGACATCTTCTGCCCCCTTCTACTCTTATCCCCCTGACATCTTCTGCCCATTCTACTCTTATCCCCCTGACACCTTCTGCCCCCTCTACTCTTATCCCCCTGACATCTTCTGCCCCCTTCTACTCTTATCCCCCTGACACCTTCTGCCCCCTCTACTCTTATCCCCCTGACATCTTCTGCCCCTTCTACTCTTATCCCCCTGACATCTTCTGCCCCTTCTACTCTTATCCCCCTGACACCTTCTGCCCCTTTCTACATGTATCCACCTGACACCTTCTGCCCCTTTCTACACTTATCCCCCTGACACCTTATGCCCCCTTCTACTCTTATCCCCCTGACACCTTATGCCCCCTTCTACGCTTATCCCCCTGACACCTTCTGCATCCTTCTACTCTTATCCACCTGACACCTTCTGCCCCCTTATACTCTTATTCTCCTGACACTTTTGGCCCCTTTCTACGCTTATCCTCTTGACACCTTCTGCATCCTTCTACTCTTATCCCCCTGACACCTTCTGTCCCCTTCTACTCTTATTCTGCTGACACTTTTGGCCCCTTTCTTCACTTATCCCCCTGACACCTTCTGCATCTTTCTACTCTTATCCACCTGACACCTTCTGCCCCCTATACTCCTATTCTCCCGACACTTTTGGTCCCTTTCTACGTGTATCCTCCTGACACCTTCTGCATCCTTCTACTCTTATCCTCCTGACTCCTTATGCCCCCTTCTACTCTTATCCCCCTGACACCTTTTGCATCCTTCTACGTTTATGGGGCGTACACACGGTCGGACTTTTCGGGTACAAAAGTCCGACAGCCCGTCCGACAAACTTTCGACGGACTTTTGGCGGACTTGTGGCGAACTTTCTAACGAACGGACTTGCCTACACACGATCACACAAAAGTCAGACGGATTCGTACGTGATGACGTACACCGGACTAAAATAAGGAAGTTGATAGCCAGTAGCCAATAGCTGCCCTAGCGTCGGTTTTTGTCCATCGACTAGAATACAGACAAGCGGATTTCTGGGTCCGGCAGAGTTACGATGTAAAGATTTGAAGCAAGTTCCAAGTCCGGGAAAACCCACACACGATCGTATTGTCCGCCGGATTTGGTCTGTCGGCGTCCGTCTGACTTTTGTAGCCGAAAAGTCAGACCGTGTGTACGCCCCACTATCCTCCTGACACCTTCTGCATCCTTCTACTCTTATCCTCCTAACACCTTCTGCCCCATTCTACTCTTATCCCCCTGACAACTTCTGCCCCCTATACTCCTATTCTCCTGACACTTTTGGCCCCTTTCTACATGTATCCTCCTGACACCTTCTACATCCTTCTACTCTTATCCACCTGACACCTTCTGCCCCCTTCTACTCTTATTCTGCTGACACTTTTGGCCCCTTTCTTTGCTTATTCCCCTGACACCTCCTGCATCTTTCTACTCTTGTCCACCTAACACTTTCTGCCCCCTATACTCCTATTCTCCCTACACTTTTGGCCCCTTTCTACGTGTATCCTCCTGACACCTTCTGCATCCTTCTACTCTTATCCTCCTGACACCTTCTGCCCCCTTCTACTCTTATCCCCCTGACATCTTCTGCATCCTTCTACTCTTATCCACCTGACACCTTCTGCCCCCTTCTACTCTTATTTGGCTGACACTTTTGGCCCCTTTCTACGTGTATCCTCCTGACACCTTCTGCATCCTTCTACTCTTATCCTCCTGACACCTTCTGCCCCCTTCTACTCTTATCCCCCTGACATCTTCTGCATCCTTCTACTCTTATCCACCGGACACCTTCTGCCCCCTTCTACTCTTATTCGGTTGACACTTTTGGCCCCTTTCTACGCTTATCCCCCTGACACCTTCTGCATCTTTCTACTCTTATCTACCTGACCCCTTCTGCCCCCTTATACTCTTACTCTCCTGACACTTTTGGCCCCTTTCTACGCTTATCCTCTTGACACCTTCTGCATCCTTCTACTCTTATCCACCTAACACCCTCTGCCCCCTTCTACTATTATCCCCCTGAAACCTTGTGCATCCTACTATTCTTATTCTCCTGAAACTTTTGGCCCCTTTCTACACTTATCATCCTGAGACCTTCTGCATCCTTCTACTCTTATCCTTCTGACACCTTCTGCCCCATTCTACTATTATCCTCCTGACACCTTCTGCATCCTTCTACTTTTCTCTACCTGACCCCTTCTACTCTTACTCTTGTGTGCTTGGCTGAGAGCCAGGCTGGGATTGAATCTTGTTCAGGGCTGAGTGACTCAGGGAGGCTGGATGACTCAACAGGCAGCATCTCTGATACCTCCCTCTACTTCTGGAAATTTGGAGAAGCTTCTAGAAGTGGTGGGAGGAGGTTAGAAGGAGCTGGTTGGCATAGTTATGAGGTCCTGGCCAATCCTTGGTGGAAAGGGACTGGAGGGGGGCCTGTTTACTTCATAAATATGCATGGGTCAGGCCAGCAGGGGCAGTTAGGTGAAAGATGGAGATGGAGTGCTGAGGAGGCTGTTGGTGGCCCTTGGGGGTGCCCCCTAATCTAGGAGGGTGACCTCGGGCCTGGTGCTCGGGTGATGGAGGGACCCTCTACAACACACAGAGGAATCCTATCCTGAAGGCACGGGAGCAAGGAGAGGACAGCGGGGGGAGAGTCAGCACATCTGGGAGATCTCCTGAGGAGTCAGCTGGGTGGGCTGGTGAGTGTTTCAGTCTGGAGAGGACTGTGGAGAAGTTAGCCAGAAGGGCTAGTGAAAGGGGCAGCTGCAGCCAGGCGGGTTTGCAGTGCCTGAAGAGGTGTTGCTGGGATCAGCAGCCACAGGGATGTATGTTGAACACTGAAAGAAGAAATGCAGCGCTAGGATAGGTGAGATGTTTGGTATGGCCAAACCTTATAAATAAATAGTGCACATATTAATGAAACAAAAATTAACAAATCCAAATACAAAATAAATGGCAAATGTGTGATAAGTCCACATAAAACCGGGAAATTAATCCAAAATAAATATTAAAAAGCCTCCAAAAAAAAAATTGTGTGTGGATGATGTGAATCCACAGATGGTGAAGCAAAGTCAATGGTGAACACTTGTAGATCCGTGACTCAGAACCAACATCAAGGTGTAGGACATCAAGGAATAAAGCATCAAACAGTAGAGAAGAATGGGTACTCTTACCGGATGGCGTGGACTCCCCTGTCTTATGACATGGAGTCAATAAAACATTGAGCCCCACTAAGGATGGAAACGAGCTCCGGAAGGCTGGAACCTCTGCCACACTCCTCGACTTCCTGGAAGCAGTGAAGGGATATGCAGAGGGCCAGGAACGACCAGATAGGTGTCATCCGGTGAACGTCAAGTTGTCATCCAGAGGGAGCATGAAAGCAAGCTGGATCCAAATTTCCTGATAGGAGTGGTTGGTGGAATGCAGTCTTTCTCGTCAGGGTAGTATGCAAACAGAAATTAAAAACTTCCACATGGTGCAGATAAACCAGGGATTTTTATTGCTAAAAAACACCGTAACAAAAATTAAAAGTGATCACTATAAAAACAAAGGCAGCGTAAGGAAGGGGAAGTCGCCCGACGCGTTTCGACCAAGAGGGTCTTCAACGGGGGCATGAGCTACCCCCTCCACGCTGCTGATATTTATAAATAATGTATCTATAATGGTAACACCCTAAACCAATCACAATGAAGCTATGATGTAGGTAAATCGGAACTAAATAGTATTGGCTTCAGAACCAATCCAAATAGGGGATAGAAGACATGCAGGTGTGTGCTCCAATGGCGCGGTCTCACAGTGACACTAGCGCCCGGAAGTGAAACAACCACGTGTCAAACAATAATACGCCGACCGGCGGGAAAAAACCCGCCCGGCGTCTCTTCCTGATCACGTGGTGTGAGGGACGTGACGTCACAACTGACGCATCCAGCTCGTGAGACGCCAGGAAGTGCATTGAGAGGAAGGGAGCCGTCGGAGGGGCCGGATCTCTCCCATCCGTCCGGCGCATCCTCCTGGTCACGTGGTATGAGAGAGGCGACGTCACGACTGACGCATCCCGCTCATGAGGCACCAGGAAGTGCGCTGAGAGGGAGGGAACAGTCAGAGGCGCTGGATCTTTCAGTTACAAGTCCCGGTCATATGATCGGGTCAAGTGTTGTCACGTGGCTACAGAGATTGTAGATCTTCTATATACTGCATAACATTACCTAAATCTGACACTAGGTGTCGACATGGGAACTAAACCAATGTTCTTCCAGTAACAAAGGCAAATAAACAGTAAATATATATTAAATTACAAAGCAAATATGTGACATAGTTGTTCAAATATTCTATCACATGGAAGTGTTAACCTCGGAGACACATATACTGGATACAATCCAAAACAGAATGCTAAAAATTAGCTCAATGAAGCAAAAGGAAAAATAACAGAAATATGTAAAAAAAAATATAAATTAGTACAACCAAAATAATACAATAGAGTAAAAACCTAGTGGAAACATGTAGAAGAAGGCCTATAAAGGCGTATTAAAGGGAATCAAGAGTGAAAAATCATATGTTACTGATAAATAGTTACTATGATGTATTGATGAATGAGTTGAGGTCCCACTCAACGTTCATCCCGAACGGAAAGTAGGACCTCAGCTCATAGATCCAGTAAGTTTCGAGGCGTGATACGCCTCGAAGTCGGGATTCACCTCTCCAATGTGGGATGAATCTGTCTATAACCTGAAAGAGTGTACCCGAGGGATCTTTATTGTGGTGTTGTAAGTAGTGCCTCGGTACAGTGTGTTTACTTTTTCCGCCTTTGATACCGGTAATGTGTTCATTAACACGGACGGAGAAAGCCCTGATGGTACGGCCGACATACTGTTTATGGCAAGGACATGTTATTAGGTAAACAATATATTGGGAAGCACACGTGGCAAACTCTTTCATGTGGTATACTCTGGATGTTACTGTCGAAGTAAAGGTTAACATCTTTTGTCGGCCTGCACTGTTGTGATGGCACACATTGCACTTACGACATGGATAGAAACCCTTGCAATCTTGAAAGAAAGATATCTTTTTGGGTGGGTCGATCACATTCAGGGCTATTTGCCCCTGAATGGAACGTGCACCCCTAAAGATCACTGCGGCTCGTTCAGGAAGAGCTGGGCCCAACAGTCTATCGTTAAGAAGTATTTTCCAATGTTTCTTGAAAATATTTTTAACTTGTTTAGACTGTATGGAGTGGGTGGTGATAAAAGCCCACTTGAATTTAGAGTCAGAGGTGTTTTTGGGACGCTCCATCAGTACGGCCGTTCTGTCGACCGCCAAGACTGCATTGATCTCTCTATCCAAAAGATCTGGCTGGTAACCTTTTTCAAGAAATCTATTCTTGAGTAACTGTGATTGGGCCAAAAAATCTGATGTTTTGCTACAGTTACGACGTAACCTGAGAAATTGACCACGTGGTATTGCTCTGAGCCATTGTTCTTGATGGCAACTCTCGACCGGAATGTACCCATTCCGGTCGGTGGGTTTAAAGTAAGTTTTGAATCCTAAGTGATCCTCCATGGCCAGAATCTCCAAGTCAAGAAAATGAACACTAGAGGTACTAGCTTCATAGCTCAAGGAAATTCCCCTATCGTTGGAATTTAAGATGGTCATAAAATCATCTAGGGAGTTCCGATCTCCATCCCATAGGAGGAGGATGTCGTCAATGTACCTGGCCCAGAGAACTAACTCCGGCCTACGGTCAACATAGAGACATCCTCCTCCCATTGTGCCATAAAAAGATTGGCGAGGCTGGGCGCGAACTTAGCACCCATAGCCACGCCTCTCTTCTGTAAATAGAACTGGTCCTGGAACCAGAAGTAGTTGTGCCGAGTGGCAAACTTCAACAGTTGCATAGTAAAATTGCGCTGTAAGAGGGGAAGTTGGGAGTCCCTAGATAGAAAACTCTCAACAGGGTCAAAGCCTAGATCATGAGGTATGCACGTATATAGTGCTGCCACGTCGGCTGTGGCAAGGAACATCCCCTTTCTAAATGGGACAGATTCCAAAAGTTTAATAGTGTCCCTCATATCCTTTAAATAGGAGGGGGTGGAACGAACCAATGGTTGTAAATAGTGGTCCACGTATTTTTCAATACGGGCTGTGACCGAGTCAATCCCGCTGACTATGGGTCGGCCGGGGGGATTGACTGGGTCTTTGTGGACCTTGGGAAGATAGTAAATTGTAGGTATACGGGGAGCAAGGGGAACCAAAAAACTTTTTTCTTTCTTGTTTAAAACCCCCAAGGAAAATCCCTCGTTAACAAGATGTATGTTGAACACTGAAATTTGCTACACACCTAAAGGAGGCCTCGAGTTCCTGCCTGAAAAGTTCCTGCCTGTAAAGGGCTATTGCTAAAATCGGAGTGCCTTTTTGTCAGATCCACAAAACAGTGTGCCAGCTGGAGTTCTGCAAGCAAGTTAGTGCTGGAGGAAGTGAAGGAGTGTATATAGACTGTATATAGGAAAGTTGTCCCTGAAATAGTTTGAAGTCAAGTGGGCATCTCATAATTTCCCAATCCCTGTCCAAGTTATAATCCCTCAATAAATAACAAAAAATTAAAGCACTGGACTGTTCTCTGACTCTAAAGTGCCTGTGGATATTCGGTTAACCTGGCTGTGCAGGGTGGGGGATCCCAGTTCTACTTGCGGCTCCTTAGGGCAGTGGTTCTCAACTCCAGTCCTCAGGACCCACCAACAGGCCAGGTTTGCAAGATAGCTGAAATACATCACAGGTGATATCACTTGCTGCTCAGTGATTGCAGTATTCTAGTCTGCAACTCCCCAAGGTAATACTTAAAATCTGGCCTGTTGGTGGGTCCCGAGGACTGGAGTTGAGAACCACTGCCTTAGGGGGTGCGCTACATTCTCCTGACACCTTCAGCCCCCTTCTACTCTTATCCTCCCGACACTTTCTAACCCATACTACTCCTATCCTCCTGCCTTCTTTTACCCTCATCCTTCTGGCACTTTCTGTCCCTTCTGTACTAATCCCCCTGGTATTTCTTGCCCTCTTTCTACTCTATTCCCCCTACTCTAATCCTACTGGCTTCTTTTTTTTTTTTTTCACAATAAAGTTTATTGTAATTATAAAACAGAGAGCAAAAAAAAAAACATGGTAACAGAGTAAAAGGTATGGTGGGTATTACAAATAACCAAAGTGTGTATATATGTAACAAGAAATACAAAGTTGTATCATAGGTGTATAGCTATAAACAAGAATATGCAATAGGTACGTGAGATATGGCAATGAATATTTTAAAGTTTTTCTTTTCATACAAAGTCATTGTGGTTGTAAGTCATTTAGGGCATGAAGTGGGAAGTAATTTTTGGTCTAGGTAAATGGGGATGCATGTTAGGTATTTATGGCAAATACATTCGATAACATTCAAAATTAGATTTGAACATATCTATATATAAACGTAGATATAAACACACATATACAAGTACATGGGCATATATATATATATATATATATATATATATATATATATATATATATATATATATATACCTAAATGTATTAGACATACATGTATCCAAATAAATATATAGAGGGAGTGTAATGTGATAAGTAAAATTAACAGAAGGCGAGTATAAGAAGGGAGATCCAAAAGGTGGAGTAAGTTGGCAATTATTTTTTTTATAGTTCTCTGAGAGAGTAAAGGTGAACCAAGGTTTCCATCTTTGTTGAAATTGAGTAGTGTTTTCCCTTTTTATGGCTATTGTTTCTTTCATTTCATAAATCAATTTAACTTTTGTGAGCCAGGCTTTGATTATTGGGGTATTTTTAGATTTCCAATTGGTTGGGATTAATGCTTTGGCAGCATTAAGCAGATGTCTTGTAAGAGAATGTTTGTATGTTCTGTAAGAGAGATCATTAATGTGTAGTAGGCACCAGGCTGCATTTAATTCACTCTGAATACCCGTGATGTGGAATATCCACTTCTTGACCTGAGACCAGTAAGTTTGAATATGGGCGCAACTCCACCACAAATGAAGGAAAGAGCCTTTGTCATTACTGCATCTCCAGCAAAAGTCTGATTGCCCAGGAGGCCATATTTTAAGTTTTGTCGGAGTGATGTACCACTGAGTTTATTCGATATTTCTTGCATACGTGTGCTTAGGGAGCATTTATGGGTAAGAACACTGGCTTTTTCCCATTGTAGATCTGAAAATTGCATGTTTAGGTCTTCTTCCCAATTTTTTTTGTATTTATCCGGGAGATCGGACGTTGGCTGCGATAGCTACTGGCATCTTCTGGCCCCTTCTATTCATCCTGGTATATACAACCCTTAATGCTGCATGTGATCCTTAAAAGAGGAATATGGCAAAAGCTCTTTGGTCATACTTCTTATGTAGGTCACAGGAGTGCACTTACTGTACTTGACCCAAGTGCTATCCTGTGTCCTAGAATCTGCCAACAGTGGGCTAAAGTCCACTGTTGGCTGACGTCAAAGACCCAGTCCAGACTATGGAAGGATCCTGACAATAATGTTGGGATCCACTCAGATGCCTTATGCTCCGCTGAGAGACTGAGCCAGCCGCCCCCTCAACTCCCCCACAGCCCAAGTCTCCAGTGAGTGCTGCAGGGGCAGAGCAGAGAGCGGTAACTGACACTCACAACTCTCTGCTTAGAGCTGACCAACAACTGAGGGATCGGCAGTCATGTGATCGCTCAGTTCTCGGGGTTAGAGCCAGCCGGGGACAGGTTGCAGCATCAGATTGATGCTGCAGAAGGTAAATATGCATTTTTTTTTATAATCCTGCACTTCTCCTTTAACCACTTGCTGACCGCCCTATAGCAAGTTTACTGCTACAGGGCAGCCGCGCTGTGCAGGATCACATATACAGTATATATTTACGTGATCCTGCACTTCTGGTTAGTGGGCGCAAGTGCTTGCTGCCAGGGGCTTGTAGTGTAGAATGACAGTGGGAGCCAATCAGTGGGTACCGTGGACTCGATGTCCGCTGTCACCCGCTGATCATTTGCTACACAGGCAGAACGGCAGTCTACCTGTGTAAACAAGGAAGATTACCGTTCAATAATAATTCAAAATGACTGCGCTGTCCCAAATACTCTGTGATACAAATTGTGATTTGTAATAAAATTGAAATAAGTATAGAAAGAAAGCAGCGACTTCCTGCAAGATACGCACATCATTTAACAATTTCCAATGTCAAGTCGCGCTATATTTCCATAAAGTGAATCCGTGCTGTGAATTAAAATACTTCAACCTTTCTACAGTGAATATTATAAATAAAATCGATCAAATTTCACATTGTAAACAGTCCACTCTTATTGCTAGTAGATCTCCACTGTGAAACAACACACAATGCACCCGGGAATGGTGATGAGAGAAAAGATCTGCCTTCCACCTCCACACACACTGCCGCTTACCGACTCCTGTTGATCTCTTATTATAGGAGATCTCAAGCGCTTCTGGCTTAATACCCAGCCCAGGCTTTTTATGTACACAGCCAAGATCCCAGTGTCTTCACAGGAGTTGGGGCCCTTACAGGTATGTTTTGCCGGATGTTTCACATAAAAGAGTGATAAAAGCTTCCATAGCATAAAATCATTGGGTATTTTATTTAATTAAAATAAAAAGTATTGCACTTACATTTGTTAAAAGCAAATCATGCAGTATAGAACACCAAGCCGGACGGCTCTCGATTATAACCCGTGGTTTTGGGACTTGCGTGTATCGCGGTGACGTCAGCACGCGTTTTGTCATACCTGACGTCGTCCTGGGGTACATCATTTGCTTTTAACAAATGTAAGTGCAATACTTTTTTAATTGTAATTAAATAAAATACCTGATTATTTTACGCTATGGAAGCTTTTATCACTCTTTTATGGGAAACATCCGACAAAACATACCAGTCACGATAAAAATCGCAAATCGCCGCCATGACTAGTAAAAAAAATAATAATAATAAAAATGGTATAAATCTATCCCCTACGCTATAACTTTTGTGCAAACCAACCAATCAATAAACGCTTATTGCGATTTTTTTTTACTGAAAATATGTAGAAGAATACATATCGGCCTAAACTGAGAAAAAATTAGCTTTTTTAAAAAAAAAATGGGGATATTTATTATAGCAAACAGTACAAAATATTGTGTTTGTTTTAAAATCGTCGCTTTTTTTTTTTTATATCGCAAAAAATAAAAACTGCAGAGGCGATCAAATACCACCAAAAGAAAGCTCTATTTGTGGGAAAAAAAAGATGTCAATTTTGTTTGGGTGCAACGTCGCACGACCGCGCAATTGTCAGTTAAAGCAACGCAGTGTCGAATCGCAAAAAAATGGCCTGGTCATTTAGCAGCCAAGTCTTCCAGGGCTGAAGCGGTTAATGACATTAGGGCAGCTGCCATGTTTGCTACAAATCACCAGCAGTTTAATGGGTGTCCGCAGTTGGTCGGGTGCTGTCTCAAGTCGGCAAACAAGAAATTAGCATTTCCCGGGTTCATTTTGACAGCCCGAGACTGGAAGTCGTCAGAAACCAGCCAGAATATACAAATTTCTGCTGAGTCCTCTAGTGAAAAAGAACTATTAGTCTCATTCTGAAGTTCACTTTCATGTAATTAAAAACAGCACGTCCTGGGATCTGTGCAGCAGCGGATGTGTTTAATTAATCATCTCTGGAATCTGAAAATGGGAGTCAGAGGTTCTGATGATTGCTGGAGTACCCGGCGTCTAATTAAACTTCTGAAAGGTTAATTTAATTTCCAGAGGCAGGCTTCTCATCGCTGGACCCAAATGGTCCTCTTCGCAAGTGTCTCAATGCAAAATTACGCTAATGGACTGACCTTTTGGCGGGTTTTGATTTCTGATTAAATTGGAGACATATTAAATAATGCAGGGATATGCTTGCCATTAAATCTGCAAGAAAGCCAACAGCTTTTTCTTTTTGTCTTTCTTGGATTTTTGGCTTACTACTGTAGTTTTATAGTGAATCAAAGTAATACCCCTATATATTGGCACTCATTCTACAGTGCCTTGAAAAAGTATTCACACCCCTTGAATTATATACACATTTTTTTGTGTTAAAACCAAAAACTTAGATGTATTTTATTGGGATTTTATGTGATAGACCAACACAAAGTGGCACATAATTGTGAAGTGGAAGGAAAATGATAAATGGTTTTCAAAATTTTAAGGGGTATGAATACTTTTTCAAGGCACTGTAGATTTGTCAGTAAAGCCACTTAATAAGGAAGTTCACCCCCCATGTTTTTTTCCTTCTCACCTGTATTGTTGGGGTCCTTTCAAAACATATACTCGTCTACTGTACCTAGCGAATCCAGCTGTCTAGTGATATGCTGTTCAGGAGACATACCCGGTTCCCGCTCCTCCGTCTTGGTTCTCCTCACCGATGAGGCTGGGCTGTCTCTTCCAGATTCAGACAGCCAGCCCCCAAGGAGTTCACTGGGCCCGCCCTCCAGCTACTCTGTGTTCCTGGTCCTGTAGCCTCCAGGGAGATGTGACGTGGGTATCCCAGGATGCTACAGAAGCCGGGACACATCATTCTCACCTAAAAGAGAATGCGAGCAGGGGCAGAGCAGAAGGAAAAGTATTTCAAAAATATAAAAATACAAAAAAAATTCCGATTGTGGAGGGGAGAGGGTTGGAAGGAAACAGTAAAGGAACAAGCTCCCTTTTGGGACAGAAGGTCCACTTTAAAGCTCAATGGAAGTCACAAAAATAGATATACATTTAGATAGACATAGCATTAACCATCTACATTTTACTAGTTTTACCTTTACTTTTCAGTTATAGCAGCTGTGCAGGGTGTCTTAATATAGCTGTGTGGATCAATAGGCATTGCAGCCAAAAATAGTGCTCTCCATAATGTAATGCCGCGTACACACGAGCGGACTTTACGGCAGACTTTGCCCGGCTGACGGGATTTCGTCGGACAATTCGATCGTGTGTGAGCTCCAGCGGACTTTGTTTTCTCAAAAGTTGGACAGACTTAGATGTGAAACATGTTTTAAATCTATCCGTCGAACTCGAGTCCGGTCGAAAAGTCAGCTCGTCTGTATGCTAGTTCGACGGACAAAAAGCCACGCTAGGGCAGCTATTGGCTACTGGCCATGAACTTCCTTGTTTTAGTCCGGTCGTACGTCATCACGTACGAATTCGACGGACTTTGGTGGATTGTGTGTAGGCAAGTCCGTTCATTCGGAAAGTCCGTCATAAAGTTCGGCGTAAAGTCCGCCGAGCAAAGTCTGTCGTAAAGTCCGCTCGTGTGTACGCGGCATAAGAGACTTTGTAAAACATGCCCCCCCACCTCTGCAATACAAGTCTATGTTCACACTATCTTCGCATGTGGCTCCCAGCAGGGGTCCGGTGCATCCCCGTTCACCGTTTCAGGTCCAATTTCAGCCCAAATTTTTGGCTGAATTCGGACATGAAACGGACCAAAAGACGCACAGGGCTCCTGTGCAAATTCGCACCGGAGCTGCAGCGGCGATATGTGAACCAGCTCCGTAGAAATCCGAAATCTCCTGCTATTGTGAATTGGATGCAGGGAACCCGCATTGACAACAACAACGATGGGGAGCCACCTAAGCACAACGGCATTTAAGGTGCATCCATCGTCTATCTCTCTTTTAATGTAGATAATTGTATCAGTTTGCTGGTGTTAACTTTTTCATTAGTGTTAACATTTTTAATCTGTAGATTAAAATTTTCCCGCACAGTTCCCTTTGCTGAGAGATTCAATTTGAGAGCTTGGAGGGCTCCCCCGTGCATACACCTAGTCCTCAGACTGCGCTGTCCCTGACATCTATTAATCTTAGGCTAGTGATCGGGAAACAATCAACACAGATCATGATCATGTGATCACAATGACATCCAATCAAGATTTGCAAAAACAATATATAATAATTTAAAACATTTGAAAATGCAATTAAAATTGATAATAAAGTTGACAGTGCCTCCGCCCAGGACAGGGCCTCTGTAAAACCCTAATTTCAACCATAAGCATATAGATGCACACCAGTATAAAAAGAATACACAGTTTATAAAAGAAGAGATTAATAACAGTACATACATCCAATGTGCAAACAGGTATTATCAGCAAGAAAAACAGACAAGCAGCATCAATCTAAGTGCAGCAATATTGTAACATATTTAATTAAGCAGTAATGCGCTCACACGAAAACGGATAAAAGCAGGCACATCATGGTAAATGTCAGATGGACAGCAGGGTTCCACAACGATCATCCAGGCAGCGCTGTGGTGTCTTGCTCGGTGGCGCCAGAGGTTTCTGGTGTCCCGGGCTAGAGCATACACAGCGCAGGAGGAAGCCGTCACTCAGGAAGTCCTTGGTCTCAGTGGGGGGGAAGCTATGACGTTCATGCATGCCTGCTCCTTCATCGGGCATAGTCGTCGGCCATCTTAGGTGTGGTATATAGATCTGGCAGGGCGGGCCCCTTTCAGTAATCACACACACCAGGGAAGCCGAGGGGCGGGGATTGGGCGTAAATAATGCAGAACATTGCACTTCAAATGTCGAGGGGCTCTAATAGGCTTCAATATAGGGTGGTTGCAGAGAGTGCGCCCCGAGCCCACCCAGGTGTGTTACAACAGTGAATCAATATTCGCTGTTGTAACACTGATCCTCCTCCTGGCCAATCAGGAAGCAGGTTTTGACACTGATCTGAAAGGACAGGCGATCCTATTGGACACCTAGGAGGAGGGAGGAGCCGCGCGACGGAAGCTGCCATGATGCAGAGAGGACACAGGAGCTGCTGCCCGCCGCCCATAGGAGCCCAAAACCCGCTCATAGGAGCCCGCCTGCCTGCAACCGATGGGGTAAGTGGGGTAAGTGCCGGGGTGGGGGGGTGCTGCCGACCGACCAACCGGGGGGGGGGGTTTGGTTGTTGTTTGCTGCCCCCCCCCAAAAAAAAACACCAGACGCCACTGATTCCCACTGATCCACGGAATGAGAAAAGACATTCCACCCAGTGACACGTACAGTAGATCTGCTCACCTTCCCACGTGACCTCTAAGCTTCATAAGAGGTCAAACAAGCTCTTCCCATAAACAAGTAAACCTCAATGGTCCGCTCTCTGCTTCTTATCCTCCAACACTCCTCCTCCGCACATCACATCAAACAGGTCATATAGAACAGAGAAAAAACTTATAGTGCTCACTGTATACTTTATTGAGATCTCAAAGGTAAAAATACACTCACATAGTAGGATAAAAGATTGCTAACACTCTGCAGTATGTTCTCTATACTCCAGTTCACCACAGACCCCAAGGTAATAAGCATGATGATGTCTTCAATCCTCAGCTTCGCTCCTATAGCGTTGCTCCCAAACATGGGACTTATTCATTTACATATTTTTCCACGTTTTGGGTAGCGCTGCACTATTTTAAATGAAAGTGTTACTAAATCATGGACTCTGCATTTAATATATCTGGTGTCCCGCAGTACACACAACATGGACATGCAATTATTTTAGTAAATACAAACTGCAAAATACCTTTTTTCATCAGCAATATATAGCAGTCTTGTTACTTCTATCAGTGTCTGGTTAAAGCTTGTAGTTGCAGTTTTCATTCTCCATTCTCCTCTGACTGTCCTATGAGGCTGCAGGACCCCCGACCCTCTGTCTGGACAGTGCTTATTGGCCCTGTGTTGATCACATGCACCCGCCTCCAAAAAACAAAAACAAACAAACCCTCTAATAATACACCCCAAACTAAGCATGTGCAGAGTGACTCCAAAGGCTATATCTTATCAGAACATGGATTGGAGACAGTGGAAGAAGGGGAGGATCAGAGAAGACATGATCAAACAGTCTTTTTTACACAATGCACAGAATTAGGTTCCACAGTGAGTATAAGAAGCATGCTTTACTGCATATACAGACTTATTTTACTGTTGTGGGTTTAGCTACACTTTAAGTCTATAGTATGAGCTTGCAACCCACGATAGGGTGTTTCTGGACTGCAGGGATTGATTTTTGTTGGTTCTTTAGAGCTGTATAGATATCAGGACTGAATAAATAGAAATACAAATCCCTCAGAAGGTAAAACAGCTTCGAAATATGTATTTTATCCGTGTATTTCACTGTTCAGATGTAATGTGCCACATGGATGTCTGAACCTGAAAAAGCACAGAGGCAATAGGAATGAATGCAGAGAGCTTAGAACAAATTTGTTTACAGGGAAATGTCGTGTCAGTACATTTTTAGCAGTCCCTTCTAACACGACCATGCTCTGCGCAGGTTAATATATAACTTATCTAAATAAAGAATTTACAAAATATATAACTTTTTATCATGCAGGTAATAAAATCTGCTCGCTCAAGACGATTCATTGCTGTAATTAGTGCCAAGCATTAGTGAGAGCGTTGTAAAATTGTACAGTCATATATAGAA
Source organism: Lithobates septentrionalis (assembly GCA_037952835.1). Lineage (NCBI taxonomy): Eukaryota > Metazoa > Chordata > Amphibia > Anura > Ranidae > Lithobates > Lithobates septentrionalis. The sequence continues at coordinate 1,248,221 of JBBDGP010002659.1, read as the reverse complement.
ACCGTCCCCGCAATCGCTGCATGATTATCCAGAGTATTCTAGATCTATGTCTACACATTATCATTTTATTACTTCCCCAGGATCCATGTTTATTCTCTTCCTCCAAGAATAGAAGAAATGACAGTTGGTAAGTTGATAGTTGGAGAAGAACAGTTATCAGGGTGAATGTGACACATACTGCGAATCTCACCCTCACTTGAAAACTGTATACTTCTGATGCATCTAAAGATCCAAATTTGTCTGCAGAGAATCATTATCATGATTAGCTATCTCCACAAATTGCATACATTTGGCTGTCATCACCTCCTGAATGCATAGGAGATCCAGTAAAGGCACCTATGCATTGTTAGCCCCATGCATTTGCAAGATGACAATGGTCTATCACTCTCCAATTGAATTGTAATTCTGTCCATCCAGTTCTGAGATATACAGCTGTGGCCAAAAGTTTCGAGAATGACACAAAATACATTTTCACAAAGTCTGCTGCCTCATTTTTTATGATGGCAATTTGCATATACTCCAGAATGTTATGAAGAATGATCCGATGAATTACAATTATTTGTAAAGTCCCTCTTTGCCATGAAAATTAACTTAATCCCATTTAAAAAATTTCCACTGCATTTGTGAAGAAGGCTTCAGGGTGCCCAAGAAAGTCCAGCAAGCGCCAGAACCATCTCTTACTGTTTTGATTCAGCTGAGGGATTTGGGCACCACCAGGGCAGGGCTTGCTCAGGAATGGCAGCAGGCAGGTGTGAGTACATCTGCATGCCCAGTGAGGAGAAGACTTTTGGAGGATGGCCTGGTGTCAAGAAGGACACCAAAGAAGCCACTTCTCTCCAGGAAGAACATCAGGGACAGACTGATATTCTGCACGGGGATCCTTGGAGTTGCTTATTCCATGTTACAGATAGGGAAAAATCTAAATATCAGAACATATTAAAAAGGTGTGATACCAAAAAAATGGCAAGAAAAAAAAAGACCTTCAGTAAAAGAGTGGTTCAATAGGATTGAATATATATATATAATATGGAATATATAATATTTAAGCAGTCGAGAAGAAGAACAAGTAGGAAAATTTGAAAGTATTTGGGAAAAGTGGATGAGCTTTTAGAATACAAGGAAATTTACTGAGGGTTGAGGGGAGTAATAGAAAGAGAAAAGGAGAGATGGAGTGGGCTCAAGGGAATTGGAAGAGGAAACGAAAGCACAATGGGGTGGGTTTTTGGGTAAAGGGGGGTGGGTTAGTAAATGGAAGTAATCTCTTTGTAAAATGTTTTTGTATATTGAAAAAAATAAATAAATAAATAAAAGATACGGCAAAAAATAAATTAAAAAAAAGACTGGTATTCTGCAAAAGGTAGAGGGATTGAACTGCTGAGGACTGGAGTAACGTAATTTTCGCTGATGAATCCCCTTTCCGATTGTTTGGGGCATCTGGAAGAAACCTTGTCCGGAGAAGAAAGGGTGAGCGCTACCATCAGTCCTGTGTCGTGCCAACAGTAAAGCATCCTGAGACCATTCATGTGTGGGGTTGCTTCTCAGCCAAGGGAGTGGGTTCACTGACAATTTTGCTGAAGAACACAGCCATGGATAAAGAATGGTACAAAAACAACCTCCAAGAGCAATTTCTCCCAATCAACAAAGCACAGTTTGTTGAGGAACAATGCCTTTTCCACCATGATGGAGCACCTTGCCATAAGGCAAAAGTGATAACTACGTGGCTTGGGGAACAAAACATTGAAATTTTGGGTCCATGACCAGGAAACTCCCCAGACCTTAATCCCATTGAGAACTTGTGGTCAATCCTCGAGAGGTGGGTGAACAAAAACCCCCACAGATTCAGACAAACTCCAAGCATTGATTATGCAGGAATGGGCCGCCATTAGTCAGGATGTGGCCCAGAAGTTGATTGACAGCATGTCAGGGCGAATTGCAGAGGTCTTGGAAGAAGAAGGGTCAACACTGCAAATATTGACTGTGCATAAACGTAATATAATTGTCAATAACAGCCTCTGATACTTATAAAATGCTTGTAATTATACTTCAGTATACCATAGTAACATCTGACAAAACAATCTAAACACACTGAAGCAGCAAACTTTGTGAAAATTAATAATTGTGTCATTCTCAAAACTTTTGGCCATGGCTGTACATAGTTCTTCCCCACAGCACAGCCCTGTTTAACTGGGGAGGGGACCTGATCTTTAACAAATGCAGCTTTATTTTCACTTACAGGTCTCCTCCCCACCTCCACCCTGTGACTGAACAGTGAAAGAAGAATCAGCACAGTTATGACCTTTTCCATCACTCTGATCTCTCCTGCTGTTAGCATCCTCCTTGCGCTATAGCGCAGCTGATTGGCTTCTTGTGCTTTTTCTTCCCCCTTTCTAAGGTTTGCTGTAGCTGCAAGAGGCTGGTTTTCAAGTCAAATTAAAGTACTTACACTAAAAAATGCATTAACTTCTATAAAGGTGTGGCAACATTACAGGCAGGATCAGTTGGACTGGAAATAGAAGACAGTCATGTACAATAAGGTCTATGGAGAAACTATGATTGTATAATCTGATTGTATACATAATATAATGACTTGTGCAGATTTCCCATTCTTCTTCATCCAGATCTTGCAAGTAAGTGTTCCATTTTTGATAGGTACGAGTCGAGTTAGTGGCATAATCTAGGGAAAGCTTAAGGTTTAAAGAGGATAATCATTTACCCAACACATTTGAGATGAGCAGCCACTCGATAGTGTAAGACTCCAAAGTAATAGGAGCAGGGAATCATGCCTGGACCATGTTTCAACTACAAATACCTAAAGAACATACTATTAGGAAGATTATATTTGGACTTGAGGTCAGAGAATCGCATCAGTCTCCCATCTGATATAATATGCTTCAGACCGACTCCACAGTCTACTACGTAGATGAGAGGGTGGGTGTCAGAAACCATGAATCAGACTGAGACAGAAGTACAGTTAAATCTCACTTGTTTAATAATAGTATAAAAAGGTAAACAGAGAAAACGTAGTCAAAACATAGCCAGAGTTCAGGAACCGAAAAGTATAGTCAGACAAGCCAAATCGTCAGGGAGCCAGAGATTAGCGTAGTAGAACAGCAAGCAGGATCTGGAGCCAGAAGGAATGTCAGCCAAGCAAGTCTTTAACAGGAACACAGAAGAGCGTCTCTAGAGCTGTGACCAAGGTGAAGGCAGAGATCATCTGGACTGGACGGCTTAAGTAGGCAGGACTGATGAGCAGGATATCATCAACAGGTGAGTCACTGTGGAGAGATAGGAGCTGGCAATTAGCCAACAGCTGAGCGGCCATCTTTGAGAAGGAAGGGCTGAGCCCAGCCCTGACAGTGGGACTAACTCAAAGGGGTGTGTGTGGTGAGAAGGTCAGAGGAGAATAGTATTTTGCTCTAGCATTATGCCACACTACGAGTTGACAAATTAGATCTAGGGACCCTAAAGACTAGGTTGCTTAAAGTATCATAGGTGTGGGTGGGTGTAGTGTGGTGCAGCGGCAATAACACACACAGTCCAAGTGCAATTAGTAGAACTTGTATTGTAGTAAAGGCAAAACAGTTCACAAACAACCTGGTGGGAGAGGGCCCAACCAGGAACACTCACGAATGCCAACAGCATGTAGTGGAGCAGGTATCAGCCGAACTGACAGGGTCTGTCTGGAGGGGCAGAATGCGGCCAGGCTGCCTCGTACCCAAATGAGAAGATGTACAAAGAGATTGGGAGCCCTTAGCTTTCCCTTGTCATCTGGAACCTTTCCCTGACAGACGGGTGACCTGTACCTACACTACTCACTTGCAAATGCGCACCAAAACCTGGGGACAGGGAATTTTAAAGACATCACCAAAGATGGCCACCTAGGGTCACCTGCATGCCGTGTGGCAAACCGGAACACTGCCTACAGGAACCAGGAAACCACAGAGAAACCAAGTTTCCTTTGACTTCCTCTCCAAGCTGTGATGCTGCTCCGGCGCCACCTGCAGTGGAGGAAGCAGACTGCATCAGTCTACATACGACCCTAAGCGGGCTGCCTCCAGGGTAACTGCATGGTTGTTTCTAGGTTGTGAAAACCACCAGTGGCCCATCACCAGTACCACTGCCCAATAGTACAGCTGAAAATTTGGAGGGGAGAGTCCCCCTTGTGACAAAGGAAGTTGTAATGTCGACTTTGCAAGACGTGGTATTTTCCAAGCCTACACAAAGGAGAAGACTATACTATCCACTTTGTTAAAAATGTTTTTTGGTATGGAAACAGTGGTATTCCTGAAGTAATAAAGAAATGTTGGTCAATAAACCATTGAGATAAGGTTGACTCTGCCGACTGGAGTAAGATGGAGTGTTTTCCAGGACACACACCTGGGGAAAGAGTGGAGTTCAGCTTTAACAGGAATTATGTTAGAATTGAATGTAAATATTGTGTATTCCACCACGCTCAAATTACCTGTACCAATATTTATAAACCTTGCTGCTACTTACTATATATGTCTTATTAAAAAATTGTGGCATTCTTATCAATGTTCAAAAACAGTAGCACATTAAAAATTATTTTACAATAATTCCAAAACTTATGTGGTAAAGAACATAATATGCCACCTAGTATTCACTTTATAGTGGCATGCAATCGTTCTCTGACACCTCCAAAGCATACATATATATATATATATACAGTATCTCACAAAAGTGAGTACACCCCTCACATTTTTGTAAATATTTTATAACTAAATATAAATAATAAATAAATATATTTGTATAACAGTGTAAATTTGCTGTCCCCTCAAAATAACTCAACACACAGCCATTAATGTCTAAAAGTGAGTACACCCCTAAGTGAAAATGTCCAAATTGGGCCCAACGTGTCAATATTTTTTGTGGCCACCATTATTTTCCAGCACTGCCTTAACCCTCTCGGGCATGGAGTTCATCAGAGCTTTACAGGTTGTCACTGGAGTCCTCTTCCCCTCCTCTATGACGACATCAAGGAGCTGGTGGATGTTAGAGACCTTTCGATTGAGGATGCCTAATAGGGATTGGGTCTGGAGACATGCTTGGCCAGTCCATCACCTTTACCCTCAGCTTCTTTAGCAAGGCAGTGGTCGTCTTGGAGGTGTGTTTGGGTTTGTTATCATGTTGGAATACTGGCCTGTGGCCCAGTCACTGAAAGGAGGGGATCATGTTCTGCTTCAGTATGTCACAGTACATGTTGGCATTCATGGTTCCCTCAATGAACTATAGTTCCCCAGTACCGGCAGCACTCATGCAGCAACAGACCATGACACTCCCACCACCATGCTTGACTGTAGACAAGACACACTTGTCTTTGTACTCCTCACCTGGTTGCCGCCACACACGCTTGTCACCATCTGAACCAAATAAGTTTATGTTGGTCTCATCAGACCACAGGACATGGTTCCAGTAATCCATGTCCTTAGTCTGCTTGTCTTCAGCAAACTGTTTGCAGGCTTTCTTGTGCATCATCTTTAGAAGAGGCTTCCTTCTGGGATGACAGCCATGCAGACCAATTTGATGCAGTATGCGGCGTATGGTCTGAGCACTGACAGGCTGACCCCCCTCCCCCCCCCACCCCTTCAACCTCTGCATCAATGCTGGCAGCACTCATACATCTATTTCCCAAAAACAACCTCTGGATATGACGCTGAGCACGTGGACTCAACTTCTTTGGTTGACCATGGCGAGGCCTGTTCTTTGTGGAATCTGTCCTGTTAAATCATGGTCTTGGCCACCGTGCTGCAGCTCAGTTTCAGGGTCTTGGCAATCTTCTTATAGCCTAGGCCATCTTTATGTAGAGCAACAATTCTTTTTTTCAGATCCTCAGAGAGTTCTTTGCCATGAGGTGCCATGCTGAACTTCCAGTGACCAGTATGAGAGAGTGAGAGCGATAACACCAAATTTAACACACCTGCTCCCCATTCACACCTGAGACCTTGTAACACTAACCAGTCACATGACACCAGCAAGGGAAAATGGCTAATTGGGCCCAATTTGTACATTTTCACTTAGGGGTGTACTCACTTTTGTTGCCAGCGGTTTAGACAATAATAGCTGTGTGTTGAGTTATTTTGAGGGGGGCAGCAAATTTACACTGTTTTACAAGCTGTATACTCACTACTTTACATTGTAGCAAAGTGTCATTTCTTCAGTGTTGTTACATGAAAAGATATAATAAAATATTTACAAAAATGTGAGGGGTGTACTCACTTTTGCCGACGCGTTTTGTCATGGTATGTGTGCGTGTGTGTGTGTGTGTGTGTGTGTGTGTGTGTGTGTGTGTATATATATATATATATATATATATATATATATATATATATATATATATATATATATATATATATTTAAAAATATATATATATATATATATATATATAATACATATATATATATATATATATATATACACACACACGCACACATACCATGACAAAACGCGTCGGCATGTGGCTGCGTGGAATTCAGATACACTGTTGATGTTGGTGAGGGAAGAGCAGTGAATCCATTGCAGTGACTATTACCAGCATGGAGGGGATGAGCTCAAGTTGTGGATGACCACCAAACCAAACCCATTGTTTTAATGCTAGAAACAGGATGTTTTTAATGTGAGTGTAAACGTTTTTTAAAACAATAACATTTTGTGGGAATAATTCACTATTGGAGGCGTTCTTTTCTCTCTTCTATTTTTTTTATAATGCGTTGAACCCTGCAGATTGAGGTCCTAGTGGAAAGTGACACAAATACTGTATATAAGGCACATAAGGATCTGGTGAGTGCATTTGCATAGTGGAGATGGTCTCCTTTGATCACTTTGGTGGTGGATCGGTTGGGGAATGTTTTCCTGCTATTAAACACACAGTGGTGGGATACGTGGCTGGATGTGCGTAACGTGAAGATTTAATAAATGGACTATTAACCCCCAGGCTATACACTCAGTCTTTTATGGACTTTTTTGTGACTGTTTTCTTTGGTTTATATATATATATATATATGTATGCTTTGGAGGTGTCAGAGCACGATTGTATGCCACTATAAAGTGAATAATAGGTGGCATATTACGTTCTATACCACATATGTTTTGGAATTATTGTAACATCATTTTTAATGCGCTGCTGAAAATGATTTATCTGTTTTTGAACATTGATATGAATTCAAAAATGTTTTAATGTTTTAATTTTAAGTTTATTAAATGTATTTGTGATTTTCATGATGACTGAACTGATTTCTAATCTAAGGTATGCTTCAATAGGCAATGTTAAGCTTTAACGGAGAAATTACTGCAGGCTCAAAAAAATGGTGTTTTATTTTTAATGTAGTTCAGCTATAAAGGTTGGGGAACACTAATGCCCAGAAGGAGACATTCCTGGCAGGCTGTGTTTATTATACGGTTGATGTACTATTTTCCACTAGAGTTCCAATATGATCTTACACTATTCATGCAGTTCTTGTGTTGGCTCATAGTGGTTGTCACCCAGGGGATTAATGTACAGGGCCGCCCCGGGGAGGTCATTCCAAGGCCAGTGCTATAATAGCGGAACTTTGGGCAGAACTCATTCCATACAGTGGAGAGATTGTTGATTGTCTATGCTGTTTTAGTGCCCATAAAGATTTTTCTACACATCAAACATCCTTGCAGCTGGTCTGAGTTGTCCCCCCCACTTCTGTAAAATATACAGCAAAGCTAGGATAATGCCACAGTCCTTCAGGGGATTCAACTTTTGCATTGCCACATTGCTAATGTAGGACAATATATATACATTCTTGATTTAGGGACTAGGAGAATTTTAAACAGAACGTAAGCTAATATTGTATATATAGCCATTGGTCCAAATAATAAACTTCCTACGAACTTTAGAGTTATTTGAGAGATATTGAAAATGACAAACAATCGCTCCTTGTGTTCACAAAAGATTTTTATTGAATTTTTGCAATAAGGCCCCTTTAACAGTTCATTTCATCAGTTCAGTTACGTTAAAACGGATGAAGTATTCATCCATTTTTCATCAGTTTTCATCCGTTTTTCATCAGTGCTCATCAATTTTTCATCAGTTTTTTTTTTACATCCACTACCAATGCAAAAACTGATGAAAAACTGACCATTTGTCAGTTTACATCCATTTTTTTAACGGAAGAAAAATAGAGCTTTAATCAGTTTAAAAAAAACGGATTATGACGGATGTGTACAGGCCCGGATTGGCCATAGGGCAAACCGGGCATTTGCCCGGTGGGCCGCGGCCGCTGGGGCCGCCAGGCTGCAAGTCCTTGCATGGCCCAAGGCTTGAGCTTGTGCCGCTCATTAAGCCTCTCCGCGGCCGCCCGGAGCTCAGCCATCGGCGCTGGGGGGAGGAGCTAAATGAGACGCCTTCGGCCTCACCATGGCCGCACGGCCGCACGTATAGGTCAGCCGTCAGTGCCGGGGGGAGGAGCCAGAGCAGACACCTTGGAGCCGGTATTATGTCGAGAGGTGCCGGAACAGAAAACGTAAGTTCAGCCTCCCCTGTGAACTAGATAGAAGGATCGGTGGGGGCGGCTGCATATAGAACAATTATTTTCTCCATCTTCCTCCTGCAGTATCGGAATGCCTGTGAGAGGTAGAGGAGAAGCAGGCATTCCGAGACTGCAGGAGGAAGATGGAGAAAATGATTCTTCTATATGCAGCCGCCCCCACCGATCCTCCTATCCTGCTTCTCTCTGCTGCTCCCGCAGGGCTCTCCACCGCACCCATACTCTCTGCCAACCCCGTGCTCTCCACATCACCCCCATGCTCTCCGCTGCCCCCCATGCTCTCTGCCACCCCCCATACTCTCCACCCCCCATACTCTCCACCCCCCCATACTCTCCACCTCCCCCCCATACTCTCTGCCTCCCCCCATGCTCTCTGCCACCCCCCATACTCTCCACCCCCCCCATGCTGTCTGCCTCCCCCCATGCTGTCTGCCACCCCCCATGCTGTCTGCCACCCCCCATGCTCTCTGCCACCCCCCATGCTCTCTGCCACCCCCCCATGCTCTCTGCCACCCCCCATGCTCTCTGCCACCCCCCATGCTCTCCACCTCCCCCCATGCTCTCCGCCACCCCCCATGCTCTCCGCCACCCCCCATGCTCTCCGCCTCCCCCCATGCTCTCCGCCTCCCCCCATGCTCTCCGCCACCCCCCATGCTGTCCGCCACCCCCCATGCTGTCCGCCACCCCCCATGCTGTCCGCCACCCCCCATGCTGTCTGCCACCCCCCATGCTGTCTGCCACCCCCATACTCTCTGCCTCCCCCATAGTCTCCGCCTCCCCCATACTCTCCGCCACCCCCATACTCTCCTCCTCCCCCCATGCTCTCTGCCACCCCCCATACTCTCCACCCCCCCCCCCCATACTCTCCACCTCCCCCCATGCTCTCTGCCACCCATACTCTCCACCTCCCCCCATGCTCTCTGACACCCCCCATGCTCTCTGCCACCCCCATGCTCTCTGCCACCCCCCATGCTCTCCGCCACCCCCCATGCTCTCTGCCACCCCCATACTCTCCGCCTCCCCCCATGCTCTCTGCCACCCCCTCATACTCTCCACCTCCCCCCATGCTCTCTGCCACCCCACATGCTCTCCACCTCCCCCCCATGCTCTCTGCCACCCCCCATGCTCTCTGCCACCCCCCATGCTCTCTGCCACCCCCCATGCTCTCTGCCACCCTCCATGCTCTCTGCCACCCCCATGCTCTCTGCCACCCCCATGCTCTCCACCTTCCCCCATGCTCTCCACCTTCCCCCCATGCTCTCTGCCACCCCCCATATGCTCCACCTCCCCCCCATGCTCTCTGCCACCCCCCATACTCTCCACCTCCCCCCATACGCTCCACCTCCCCCCCATGCTCTCTGCCACCCCCTCATAGTCTCCACCTCCCCCCATGCTCTCTGCCACCCCCATGCTCTCTGCCACCCCCATGCTCTCTGCCACCCCCTCATACTCTCCACCTCCCCCCATGCTCTCTGCCACCCTCTCATACTCTCCACCTCCCCCCCTCTCATACTCTCCACCTCCCCCCATGCTCTCTGCCACCCCACATGCTCTCCACCTCCCCCCATGCTCTCTGCCACCCCCCATGCTCTCTGCCACCCCCCATGCTCTCCACCTTCCCCCATGCTCTCCACCTTCCCCCATGCTCTCTGCCACCCCCCATACTCTCCACCTCCCCCCATGCGCTCCACCCCCCCCATACGCCCCACCTCCCCCCCATGCTCTCTGCCACCCCCCATACTCTCCACCTCCCCCCATACGCTCCACCTACCCCCATGCTCTCTGCCACCCCCTCATAGTCTCTGCCTCCCCCCATGCTCTCTGCCACCCCCCATGCTCTCTGCCACCCCCCCATGCTCTCTGCCACCCCCCCCCCCATGCTCTCTGCCACCCCCCCCTCATGCTCTCTGCCACCCCCCCTCATGCTCTCTGCCACCCCCTCATGCTCTCTGCCACCCCCTATGCTCTCTGCCACCCCCCCCCCCATGCTCTCTGCCACCCCCCCATGCTCTCTGCCACCCCCCATACTCTCCACCTTCCCCATGCTCTCTGTCACCCCCATACTCTCCACCTCCCCCCATACGCTCCACCTCCCCCCCATGCTCTCTGCCACCCCCCATACTCTCCACCTCCCCCCATACTCTCCACCTCCCCCCATACTCTCCACCTCCCCCCATGCTCTCCACCTCCCCCCATGCTCTCTGCTACCCCCTCATACTCTCCACCTCCCCCCATGCTCTCTGCCACCCCCCATGCTCTCTGCCACCCCCCATGCTCTCCACCACCCCCCATGCTCTCCACCTCCCCCCATGCTCTCCACCTCCCCCCATGCTCTCCGCCACCCCCCCATGCTCTCCACCCCCCCGATGCTCTCCACCTCCCTCCATGCTCTCTGCCACCCCTCCATGCTCTCTGCCACCCCCCATACTCTCCACCTTCCCCCCATACGCTCCACCTCCCCCCCATGCTCTCCGCCACCCCCTCAAACTCTCCACCTCCCCCCATACTCTCCACCTCCCCCCCATACGCTCCACCTCCCCCCCATACGCTCCACCTCCCCCCACATGCTCTCCACTCACCCCCATGCTCTCCACTCCCCCCCATGCTCTCCACCTCCCCCCATGCTCTCCACCTCCCTAATGCTCTCTGCCACCCCCCGTGCTCTCTGCCACCCCCCCCCCCGTGCTCTCCACATTACCCCCACGCTCTCCGCTTCCCCCTGTGCTCTTCACATTCCCCATGCTCTCCGTTGCCCCCCCCATGCTCTCCACCTCCCCCCATGCTCTCCACCTCCCCCTATGCTCTCCGCCACTCCCCCCTGTGCTCGTCCGGTCTTCCCATCACCCCATGCTCTCCGCCAGCCCTCCTGTGCTGTCCACATCCCCCATGCTCTCCGTTGTCCTCCCTGGGCTCTCCACCTCCCCCCATGCTCTCCGCTGCCCCCCTGTGCTCTCCTCTTCCTCCCTGTGTTCTCTGCCTCTCCCCTGTGCTGTCGCCGCACCCCATGTTCTCAAGGTTCTTCCCTGTGCTCTCCAACCCCCATGCTCTTTCCTGGTCGCACCCCCCCCTCCACACCTCTGCTGGGTTCCCCCCTCCCCTCTCTCAGGGGATCTGTCAGGGTGGAGAGTGGGGAAGGGGCCGGTTAACATGTCATGGGCTGCTCAATCCAAAATGCCCGGGCCTATTTTTTGTCCCAGTCCGGGCCTGGATGTGTATGTAAACTGATGTAAATGGGTGATCATCAATTTACGTCAGTTTTTCCATAGAGATGCATTGATGTCCGCTTTTCATCCATCAACGGATGGATGAAAAAAGGACAAACTGACAGCATGTGTGAAAGGGGAATAAAACTCATCTCCGAAGGATTGTGCTCCTTGTGTTTGGAGGAAAAGGGTTTGCCCTCCGAATGTGGAAACACTCCATTGCAGTAAGCCCTGTGGAAGCATGGAATAGACTTCCGCCTTAGATGACCACTAAGCCAGATTTGCTGGGACAATCCGGCATTTTTTATTTCAGTTCCCAAGCCACATCACAGTGTCACCCTTATTTAAAATACTACACATGTGCATTGACCCAATAAGGTAATCATTATGGTGATTAGAGGCAGTAAGTGGGCGGTCCCTGCATAACTAGAGGTGAGGTTGAATTGAGCCATTCCAGGAAGTTGGTGGAGTCTTTGTGGTCCTGAAATGCAATAATTTGAGAAGGGAGCCCGGCTGTCTTGTGAAACGCGTCGTGAAACACGTCGTGCATGCTCGTGAAACGCGTCGCGTTATGGTGACGTCATCCCTCTCCGCCTGGACACTTCCTTGCGCCCTAAGCCTCGTGTTGAGGATAGACTCTACAGCACTCGGTTGAGCACCATCCAGCGGAGCACAGGACGCTCGTACAGCTGAGAGACTCCATCATAGCCAGCCGAATAGCAGGATGTACACAGATGGGAGAAAGGAATCGACTCCACTGAGGACAGCCCCAAATTCTTGGGATATCATTTAATGCCTTTCTTTGACTCCAGAAATGTGAGTGCATTATAAGATAACTTTTATTGTATATTAAAACTTCTGCACCCAGAGGCGCCTCCTTTTCCTCTTTGTCCTGAGATGGGCTGTAGGTGGGATTAACTGTATTCTGGGGTCCAGGACTGAAATATTGGTAAGTATGGTCTACACAGGAACTGGCTCTAACCAACTCGGTATATTGCTTTAAAAATAGCTAGACGTGTTTCTAAATGGACAAAATATGAATGGCCACTGATTTTAATGAGAAATAACACCAGAGAACAGCCTTTCTCAACCTTCTTACCTTGGAGGAATCCTTGGGATAATTTTCAGGTCTCGGGGAATCCCCACCTTAAAACCAATTCATTTAGGTCAGTGGAAAGAGTGCCCTCCTACAGTGATGATCAGAATGCCACCCTTATGCCGCGTACACACGGGCGGACTTTTCGACCGGACCTGCAGCTGACTTTTTCGGTCAAAAATCTGACGGACTTTAGATTTGAAACATGTTTCAAATCTTTCCGACGGACTCGAGTCCGGTCGAAAAATCCGCTCGTCTGTATGCTAGTCCGACGGACAAAAACCGACGCTAGGGCAGCTATTGGCTACTGGCTATGAACTTCCTTATTTTAGTCCCGTCGTACTTCATCACGTACGAATCCGTCAGACTTTGTGGTGATCGTGTGTAGGCAAGTCTGTTCGTTGGGAAAGTCCGTTGGAAGTCCGCCGAAAGTCCGTCGGATAATCCGTCGGACCAGTCCGGTCGAAAAGTCCGTCCGTGTGTACGCTGCATAAGAGATATTTAAAATGGTTGTTGGTGCCACGCCATTAATTCTGCCGAGTGGCATTGGCCTAGGAACTATGCAGGCCCGGCACCATCAAATCAGGAAGGACGTTTTTCCCTTTTGTAGCAAATTGGATTATGCTTTTGGTTGAACTTCATTGCCGTTTTTTCAACCTAAATAACTACACAGAGATTTCTGATTCCACTTGTAGCATGCTTGTTCTAGGTCAGTGACTCTAGAACAGAGAAACTAGAGAAGATAGCACTTTCAGGAGGGTAGCAATAGTGTCCTGCATACCCCAGATTCTGCAGGTTAATGTAGAAAACGGTTTAAGATGTGATGATGACGGCATCATTCCTGCTACTGAGTGTAAAGTTAGGGTCATATTTACCATCATGGCACATATGGGCCAGTGCTTAGGGCAACAGAGTTAGAGGGAGGCAGCAAAGAGCTTCAAAATTTACAAATTGTGATTGCCTTTCCTTATTTTGTCCTTTCAGCACATTTATGGATACATTTTACAGGAGGACTGTAGGGGGATAGGGGTGCAGAAGCTGCTGTGAGGAGTCAGAGGGCTCTCTATAGTTCATGAAACCATATCTCCTTTCTCTTGCTAGGTGTCCAGTGGCGGATTGATTGCTGTAGCATTAGCAACCACAATGGTGCTATGGACACCTTTGTACACTCTGGTCAGGACTAGGACTAGGAGGGGTGTTGGTCCTGTCTCTACTCATCCTGGCTGCCCATATGTAGTTGTTTCACAGCTGTTGGGGGTCTATACAGTTCTAATAGTTCTGAATATAAAGCAGACAACATGCTTCTAACAGTAGCACATTTTAGTATTTATTTTACTAAAATAATCTTATGACACAAGGGGTATAGCCTGATATATCTGACGTGAAAAGATTATAGAGAAGTGCTTTTCAGACTGTGGCCCTTTGCTTGCCTTTATCTGGCCCTTGGGGCACCATAACTTTCACTGACACCAACAGTGGAGCGTAATTTCTCCTACTGACAGCAATAATGATGCACAATCCTTCCCTGATAAACAACAGAGCACCATTCTTCCCACTGACATAACATTAGTACACAATTCCTCCCACTGACACCAACGATAGGACACTATTCCTCCCAGTAATACCAATGATAGAGCACTATTCCTCCCACTGATTCAAATGATGGGGCACTATTCCTCCCAACAAAAACAATGATGGGGCACTATTCCTCCCAGTAATACCAATGATGGGGCACTATTCCTCCCAGTAATACCAATGATGGGGCACTATTCCTCCCAGTAATACCAATGATGGGGCACTTAGCCTCCAACTGGCACCAATGATGGGGCACTATTCCTCCAACTGGCAACAATGATGGGGCACTATTCCTCCCACTGATACCAATGATAGAGCACTTTACATCCCACTGATACCAATGATGGGGCACTATTCCTCCCACTGACACCAATGATGGGGTACTATTCCTCCCACTGATTCAAATGATGGGGCACTATTCGTCCCAGTAATACCAATGATAGAGCACTATTCCTCCCACTGAAAGCAATGATGGGGCACTATTCCTCCCACTGATTCAAATGATGGGGCACTATTCCTCCCAACAAAAACAATGATGGGACACTATTCCTCCCAGTGATACCAATGATGGGGCACTATTCCTCCCAGTAATACCCATGATGGGGCACTATTCCTCCCAGTAATACCAATCATGGGGCACTATTCCTCCCAGTAATACCAATGATGGGGCACTTAGCCTCCAACTGGCACCAATGATGGGGCACTATTCTTCCAACTGGCAACAATGATCGGGCACTATTCCTCCCACTGATACCAATGATGGAGCACTTTACATCCCACTGATACCAATGATGGGGCACTATTCCTCCCACTGACACCAATGATGGGGCACTATTCCTCCCACTGATTCAAATGATGGGGCACTATTCCTCCCACCAATACCAATGATGGGACACTATTCATTCCAGTGATACCAATGATGGGGCACTATTCCTCCCAGTGATACCAATGATGGGGCATTATTCCTCCCAGTAATACCAATGATGGGGCACTATTCCTCCCACTGATACCAATGATGGGGCACTATTCCACCAACTGGCACCAATAATGGTGCACTATTCCTCCCACTGATACCAATGATGGGGCACAAACATTCCCATAGACACACTCCTAAACCTTGTGGACAGCCTTCCCAGAAGAGTTGAAGCTGTTATAGCTGCAAAGGGTGGGCCAACTCAATATTGAACCCTACAGACTAAGACTGGGATGCCATTAAAGTTCATGTGCTTGTAAAGGCAGGTGTCCCAATACTTTTGACAATATAGTGTGTATATGTAAAGCGCTGTGTAACTTGTTAGCACCATATAAGTACCTGTAATCCATAAACAAACATGTATACAAACGTAGAAAAAAGGGAGACTACCGCGCTAAATGCATATATAAACTTCTTGATAAACCCCAAACAATATTGAAAAAACATATAAGAGAATTGAAAAAGTGACAAATCAGTAAAATGAAAATAAATAACGAGAGCAGCCGCTATAAAGTGAGATACACACACTATAAACAATCAGAAAAGCAAAAAAGAAGCAGCGCTGTGAGAGTTAATTGCTTATAGGGTTAAGCCCATAAGATACACAAAAATGAGGTGAAAAGAGAACCCAATTTTACATAATTGATACAGAGATACAAATTAAACATAAGTAATAAAAAAATTGAAATTTAGAAAGTAAAAAACAGTCCTAATCTGTGATCCAAATCAGATGGGTGAGATGATATGGGGAAACAAAGGCAAAAACTCCAGTTGAAATGCAGGTAAATTAAGTGAATCCTTCACCGCACCACTGTGAGAATAGTAAGATTGTGCGCTTACCACATGGCAAGCTTAGGGGAGCTTGCGACCTTAACCCGGTTGGGGCCTTTCATGGATTGGAGACACCAACGTACCACTTCACCTTTTAGCATAAGTACGCTGTCCACCCAGTAGAAAGCGTTCACTCTAATAAGGGGGATATTACCCTCCTGGACAGCGTACTTATGCTAAAAGGTGAAGTGGTACGTTGGTGTCTCCAATCCATGAAAGGCCCCGACTGGGTTAAGGTCGCAAGCTCCCCTAAGCTTGCCATGTGGTAAGCGCGCAATCTTACTATTCTCACAGTGGTGCGGTGAAGGATTCACTTAATTTACCTGCATTTCAACTGGAGTTTTTGCCTTTGTTTCCCCATATCATCTCACCCATCTGATTTGGATCACAGATTAGGACTGTTTTTTACTTTCTAAATTTCAATTTTTTTATTACTTATGTTTAATTTGTATCTCTGTATCAATTATGTAAAATTGGGTTCTCTTTTCACCTCATTTTTGTGTATCTTATGGGCTTATGTATACAAACGTATATACAAACGTATAGCAATATAGGCAATACATGTCAGGTCTGCAGCGGATTGAACTGTTGGGAATGCAATTATGTGACAGGTTCGGACTGAACCCAACTCATCCCAAATCACAATCTATGTGAACCAAGAGTGCCTGGCTTTATACAGATGTTTACTAGAAACATATAAGGTTGCACATCGGTGTGCAAAGCAGTGTGACAACTGTACATTTAGACCCGCCAATTTATCTGGATCAATATAAACACAAAACCAACCCAACGAGGGAGCAAAACCAAAGCTTAGACATTTCCACGGTTCAGCTCAGCTGCAGGAAATAAGTCCAAGAGCTTTAGGGAACTTTTGGCGCACTGATTTAATGACATCCAAATGCCATTCCCTATTGTATAGAATATTTACGAAGCCTTTTCTGAACACATTGCTTTTGTATTAAAAAAATAATGCTTCACATTTTAAGTCACGACTTACAGATTCTCCGCCATTCTAAAAAGTTGCTAAATGTCTCCCCCTAGAGGATGCTGGGAGATAATATAATATAATATATATTAGAGAATGATGTTCCTGGCCAGCAATTTGAGTTCATTTTTCCTCATCTGTGTACAGGAAAAACCTGATCCATTAGGTTGTTAAACTTCAAACGCTGTTTGTTGGGCTCCCTTATTGATTATGCTTTTTTTAAATTAAACCTGAGCCTACTCTGCTCTGGGTCAAGAGTGCACAATGCACAGAGTGCAGGGGTCAGTAGTAAGTAAAGCACAAAGTTCATTCAAAGTAAGAACTACCCCCTCCTGACATTATCGCCCCCCCCCCCCCCATAACAAAACTACCTCCAGCAAAAATTGCCTCCTGAATTGTACTCACCAATCTTAGCATTGCCTTGCATTTACTGGTTAATAACCCAATAACCCAGGCCCTAATGCCAGTACATTGTTTTCTTCCATATGTCACTTATGATGCAGTTGTTAGGATATATGCCCAACAAATGGGTTATCATGACAATACAGGAAAGCCTGGGGGTCATAATGACACACTGTGGCCCCTGGGGGCTCACCATGGGCTGGTCAGGTAGGAGGAGGGGCTTTAAGTGCAGAGTTCAGTAGTAGGTAATGCATAGTTCTGGGGGTCTAGTAGATATCCCGGGTATGATGAAGTTTGAAACACAAAATCATAAATTATAATATAATAAATAAATATAAATAATTTAAAAAAAAATAATAATATAATAATAATAAAATAAATTTCCCCACAATTCACTATCGCTCAATTCTGCAAGTGTTCTAATTTACTATCACTGTTTTCTAACTGGTCTAAAGCCACTTTTGACGTAAAGGGACACTTTTTGGTTGCTATGGACAATCTCAAGTTTCCAGGCAGAAAGAACAGTATATATAATATAAAACTACATGCAGGGCATGGGCCAAAGCACTGGGGACAAAAGGGAAGTGAAATGATTTCATACAGTACTGTAATCTGTAAGATTACAGTACTGTCTGTACTATGATTTTTACATTTTTTTTAATTTGCCGCCAGGCTCCGCCCCCATGCGTCGCGACGCTCGCAGGGAACGGAGCCTGGCACAGAGAGGCTTCGGGCAGAGGATGGAGCCTGCAGACAGCGCAAGGGGACATCGCAGGATCCTGGGGACAAGGTAAGTAACCTGCACCAGGATCCTGAGATGTAATCCCGAGTGTGGCTCGGGGTTACCGCTAATGGTGCTAAAATTTAACCCTGAGCCACACTTGGGAATAGCGTCAGGAAGGTTAAAGGAGTCTAATAAGAAATGGATTCATACGTCACGAGGGATCCATCCACTGGATGTAAGCAGGGTGATGTTGATACCAACCGCACTGGTCATTCCCTCTCTCTCTCTCTCATGGATACGGTGTAAAAAAGGGGGGGAAATAGCCACATAGTGTAAAACCGTGATGGTTAATTGAAAAGTTGATATAAAATTCCACAAGTCCAGCAAGACATGAATGAATTAATCCTGGCTTAAAACGATCTGCAGATCACAATCAAACGAGCGTGGTGTGATTGAGCATAAACCCCACCCTACTAGTTTTGTCATACATGACGTCATCTGGGGTGATGGGTTTGGGGTTATGTGTCAATGATAATAATAAGTTATATAATAATAATAATAATTTGTTATATAAATAAATAAGGGTGTGGTTGATTCTATGGTAGGATCTGTAGGAGGTTTAGATTTTGCCTTACTGTTCAATTTGTGGGTTCTTTTGTTACTTGTCATTGCAGCAGCGGATGGTCTATTGGGTCTTTGAAGGCGGTGCTGGAAAAAATACTGGAGAATTAGGGGGGTTGGGCCCATCTGGAGGTATGGGTGTCCCTTCCCCTCATAATACAATGGTAACATCGGGGTTTTTTAAGTGTGTTGTATCTGGTAGTAAGTAAGTGGTACATATCCCCGACTCGGTGTAAGTTGCAGCTGAGGGCCTTTCATGGGTGACAGATACAACTGGTTGGTAAAAAGAAAATAGGCCTTCAAGGATCTTTAGACCAGGTAAGATTAGACTGAGGTTTTTTTTGTTAATGGGTTATGTATTGTATGTAGTTATACATTCTCTGTTTATGGAATTTTTGTATTTCAATTGTTTAAAATAATAAAACAAAGGCTGCTATGGCCGTTTCGACCCCAAAATTTCCTGTGTCGTCTGGTTAATTTGGGAGGGGAAGGAAGTGGTCAATTGTTATGGCGCGTACACAGGAGCGGACTTTACGGCAGACTTTGCCCGGCGGACTTTTCGACTGACTTTATGACGGACTTTCCGAATGAACGGACTTGCCTACACACAATCCACCAAAGTCCGTTGAATTCGTACGTGATGACGTACGACCGGACTAAAACAAGGAAGTTCATAGCCAGTAGCCAATAGCTGCCCTAGCGTGGCTTTTTGTCCGTCGAACTAGCATACAGACGGCGGACTTTTCGACCGGACTCGAGTTTGACGGATAGATTTAAAACATGTTTCAAATCTAAGTCCGTCCAACTTTTGAGAAAACAAAGTCCGCTGGAGCCCACACACGATCGAATTGTCCGACGAAATCCCGTCCGCCGGGCAAAGTCTGCCGTAAAGTCCACTCGTGTGTACGCGGCATATGTGTTATAGGTAGCCGGAGCCTCAGTAATCTGCACATCCATCCGTCATGTGTATTGTATTATTTTATTTTTTTTCAAAAGTGAAAGTTTTCTATTTTCTAGGACCTCTTAAATGTCTCAAAATACTGCAACTTATGTCCAACAAATAACAGCATTTGGTGCAATTTTAGAAAAGACTTTCTTCCACTTCCTTGAAAGTGGAATATTTAAAAAAAATGAATATGTCATAGGAGGCCTTTTCCTACACACAGTGTAAACAGCAGATTAAAATCTGGTTCTGGGTCCCGATACAGAAGACAGACTTATTCTTGTCAGTGATAGAGACTGTACAGTCCAGTTAATATAGAGATCATGTCAGATTTCTCCACAAACCCACTTCAGGCGCAGGTGTAACGATCAATAACCACTCACCATCAATCGCCTTTCTCTAATTATCATCAGAATGTCGGCTCAGGAGCGGCACCCTGGGGATTGGAGGGATTCTATTTCCTGCGATAATTGGAAATCTCCAGAATATGTGGATGGCCCTATGGAGACTACATTTCCCAATGTCATTCTTTGAAGTTCTACACTAAGAGCCGTCACCTATGCGAATTATGGGGCAGGCGCGTCTGTTTTTATTCCCTCTGCTTTAGGAAGTATACTAAAATGTAAATTTTATAATGATGTGAAGAACCTGTATGCTTCAAAATCATTCAGGTCGGATTCACATCTATGCATTATTTTCTTCCCCCAAATGCGTTTGCCTTCAATGGAAAACGCATCAAGCAAAATCGAAAATCCAATCTCAACTGGCAACAACTAACTTTCCAACAACTCATGCACACTGGGACACTGATATGACAAAAATGCTGCTTTTACGGGTGTTTGGTGGTTTTTTTTTGTTTTTTTTTCAGCCTGTAAAAGCACCTCTATGGGGTTCATTTACTGAAGGCAAAATAGGCTGTGCACTTTACAAAGTGTAGTCGCCCTCTGCAAGAGCAGTTCCTCCAGAGTTTAGTAAATGAGCAGAAGCTCTGCTGACTTCCATTATCTAATCATGTGCAAGCAAAAATGCTGTTTTTTTTTTTTTTTTTACTTGCATGTGATTGGGTATTCTTTGCAAAGTGAAACTTTACCTCATTTACTAAGCTGCTCTGGAGCAACTGCACTTGCATAGGGTAATTGCACTTTTCAAAGTGCATAATCTAGTTGCCTTTAGTAAATCAACCCCTAAATGACACTTTTTGGGGACCAGTGACACTAATACAGACAAAAATGCACTGTCACTGTACAAATGACACTGGCAGGGAAGGGCTTAACATCAGGGTCAATCAAAGGGTTATATGTGCGTCTAGGGCAGCGGTTCTCAACTCCTATCTTCAGGACCCACTAACAGGCCAGGTTTGCAAGATAACTGAAATACATCACAGGTGATATCATTTGCTGCTCAGTGATTGCAGTATTCTCGTCTGCATCTCCCCAAAGGTAATACTTAAAATCTGGCATGTTAGTGGGTCCTGAGGACAGGAGTTGAGAACCACTGGCCTAGGGAGTACTTTCTAACTGTGTGGGGGATTGCTTAACTGGAAGAAGACAGATCTGTGTTTCTGCTTAGCAGCCTGCCTTGTTTACAGCCTCTCCTGTCAACGATCGGCGGGTCCTGGCAGACATCGCTTTCATGCGTGCCCTAGACCCTGTGCACGATATCACATGCAGGTACATGATTTCGCGCAGAAGGGCCGCCCTGCCGCAGTATATCTGCGTGGGGTGATCCTTAAAGAAGAACTGCATTCTGCTCACATAATTTGTAATAAAACATTTTTTGCCATTCTTAAGCTTCCCTCCAACCACTTTGCATAATATTTTATATATACTGTGATTCTGGACTTGCCAAATATGCTGCAGAAATCTCCCTCCACTGAGTCTGGCTGCAGCCATTTTAACTGTGGGCAGCTGAAGCTGCTGCCTGTTCACTTCCTGGATTTACACAGACACACAGAGGCACACCTCCAGCTCTGCAGCTCTCATTGGCCCTCTTATGAGTAATTCCCCCTCCCTTCCTGGCAAACTCTCACTAGAGTGAGAGCTGTGCATGATGTCATAAGCCTAGGCTAATGACTAGACAGGAAACAGGAAGTGGGCTGTATAAGGTATTTACTGGCAGAAAAAAAATGTTTTACTATCCAACGTTAAAACAATAAGGGCAGAATATTTAATAGATGGAATGATGAGAAAATGACTGAAGTTCTGTTTTAAGTGGTTAATAAAACATCACTTTGAACTCACTGACCTTTGGTGTGACGTTCCTTCCTTTTTTGTATAGTTGAATTTGCCTCCCCTTCTATTGGGCCCGCTACCAGAGAAACCAGGACATGACGAGGATTTCCAAGGCTTCGGCAATAGAGGATGACATAAAACATAATGTAATGTTTGTATATTCTATATTGTATAAGCTATTTAAAATATTTAAATGTAGCGCTACCCCCAAAGGAGCCGCTTAATGTATGTTTGGTTCTGTACTCTGCCTCTCTACCCCAAGAACGGGCCCAAAGCCTCTGGCACACCTACTTGATAATGTTAGTGCAGAACCCAGCAATAGAGAGGAAACACAGTGATGATAAACCATGAAGTATATTTACAGAGGCCCCGGGTTCCATCACATCATCAGCTGTGGTAGTAAATAGAGACTCACACTATCAATGAACCACTCAGAAATGTTTACTTGAGATAAAGAATAGACATAATAAAACAGACATAATAAAATGGCATGAACACACAAGTTATAACTGACAGGAAAATATCACTTACCGTAATTCCAATATACAGAATGTGTACCTTCGTTACCTGAGAAGGTATATGTGAACAGGTACACAGGGAGGTGAACATCCAACACCCTCAACGCATGTATTGGATATCCATCCCCTGAGGCCTCAACATACAGACCAGCATAAACTAACACAACATATGCACACAGTAAGAGCCCATTCACACAGGGGCAACTTGGGATCCGACTTCAAGTCGCCCCAAGTCGCCCTAGTCACCTCAAGTCGCGCTACATGGAAAAAATCAATGTAAGTGAATGGATCCGTCTTAATGTACACTACTGCAGTCGCTCCGGCTTCAGAAAAGGTTCCTGTACTACTTCAATCCGACTTCTAGGCGACTTGTACCCATTGATTTCAATGGAAGTCGCCTCCAAGTCGGATGCCCGTTCATAGTGAGGCAACTTTACAGGAAAAAGAAAAGAATTTACCCAGGAAGAGCGACCGCGATATACCAGCTTGCTCGCTCATCGGGAAAGCAAAAATGTGTTTTTTCCTTTCCCAAGGAGCGACAAGCAATACTGACATGTGTTTGGTATGAATCATGAAGGGGAACTCCACGCCAAACTTTAAATAAAAAAACGGCATGGGTTCCCCTTCAAGAGCATATCAGGCCCTTAGGTCTGGTATGGATTTTAAGGGGAACCCCCATGCCGAAAAAACGGCGTGGGAGTCCCCCCAAAATCCATACCAGACCCTTATCCGAGTACGCAGCCCGGCCGGTCAGGAAAGGGGGTGGGGACGAGCGAGCACCCCCCCTCCTGAACCATACCAGGCCGCATGCCCTTAACATGGGGTGGGTGCTTTGGGGAAGGGGGGCGACCTGCAGCCCCCCCCCACCCCAAAGCAGCTTGTCCCCATGTTGATGAGGACAAGGGCCTCTTCCTGACAACCCAGGCCGTTGGTTGTCGGGGTCTGCGGGCGGGGGGCTTATCGGAATCTGGGAGCCCCCTTTAATAAGGTGGCCCCCAGATCCCAGCCCCCCACCCTATATGAATAAGTATGGGGTACATTGTACCCCTACCCATTCACCTGGGGTAAAAAAAGTGTCAATAAAAAAAACACTACACAGGTTTTTAATTTATTAGGCAGCTCCGGGGATCTTCTTCCGACTTCGGTGGTCTTTTCCGACTTCTCCGCTCTCTCCGGCCTCTTCTCCCAGTGTCCAGTTCTTCTTCCGCTCTCCGGTTCTTCTGCCGGGCTCCTCCGCTATCTTCTGCTCTTTTGCTACTCTTTTGCTAGCGAAGGCCCGGTCTTCTTTGTCGTCTTCTTCCTTCTTCTCTTCTTCCGATGTTGACACGATGCTCTCTCCTGCTGTAATGCCGTGTATGCGGTGCGCAACAACTTATATAGGCATGGGGCGTGGTCACCGGGTGATGTCACCCGTGACCCCGCCCCTTATGACGTCACAGTCCCATCATGCCCCAGGACTGTGATGTCATAATGGGTGGGGTCACCAGGTGACATCACCTGGTGACCGCGCCCCATGCCTATATAAGTCATTGCGCATCGCGTACACGGCATTACAGCGGGAGAGAGCGTTGTGTCAACATCGGAAGAAGAGAAGAGGGAAGAAGACGATGGAGAAGACCGGCCACCGCTAACAAAAGAGCGGCAAAGGAGCCCGGCAGAAGAACCGGAGAGCGGGAGAAGAACCGGAGAGCAGGAGAAGAGGCTGGAGAGAGCGGAGAAGTCAGAAGAGACCCCTGAAGTCGGATGAAGACCCCCGGAGCTGCCTAATAAATTACTTTAAAAACCTGTGTAATGTGTTATTTTTATTGACACTTTTTTCCCCCAGGTGAATGGGTAGGGGTACGATGTACCCCATACTCATTAAAGGGGGCTCCCAAATTTCGATAAGCCCCCCGCCCGCAGACCCCGACAACCAACGGCCAGGGTTATCGGGAAGAGGCCCTTGTCCTCATCAACATGGGGACAAGGTGCTTTGGGGTGGGGGGTCGCTGGGCGCCCCCCTTCCCAAAAGCACCCACCCCCCATGTTGAGGGCATGCGGCCTGATACAGTTCAGGAGGGGGGGCGCTCACTTGTCCCCACCCCCTTTCCTGACCGGCCAGGCTGCGTGCTCGGATAAGGGTCTGGTATGGATATTGGGGGGGACCCCCACGCCATTTTTTCAGCATAGGGCGTTCCCCTTAACATCCATACCAGACCTAAGAGCCTAGTATGTTCAGCTCCCTGTCCTGGAGGCGACCTCAAGTCATGTTGTAAGTCGCGCTATGATTCATACTCAAGTCGTGTCCAAGTTGCCTCCCAAAGTCACGCTGGAAGTCGCGTTGCCCCTCTGTGAATGGACTCTAACACAGTGCAACGTTTTCAGAATGTCCCAATAAAATAGCTCCCCCTAGGTTGTAATACCGTAGTCAACCCTGCATATAGAGCAGCAGAGCTTAGCAGAAAAGGAAGATGGTAAAAGTTCTTTGACTCCAGATATCTTCAGCTAGCCTGTAGTTTAAACTGCAGTATTTGTAATCCACAAGGCAAAAGAGAGAAAAAGGCAAACTGTAGAATAAATGGTACGTTGATAACTGCCTAAGTGCAGAAATATGGCACTTGTAACTTCCTCCTTATGTGTGAGTGTAATACAGTACTGACCTTACAGCGCAGGGAACATCAAACCACAGAGTTCAGCTGTATGTTGCCTGTGAAAGAGTAGATTCACATCCGTGGAACTACAAGTCTCACCAGCAGTCTGTAAAATAACTCACTCAGCAAACAGTGCACTTTACTGAAATGGGCAGGTGCCCTCTCACCGCAATAGACCCAGAGGCTGTGAGGCTCCGTCCGGACTCCCCTCCTGATGTCTCTTTTAAATGAGGGAGATGGTGCCTCCGCACTGTACCGTTACCTCAGATGACTGAAGTGCAGGAAATTTCCAGATGTCCTGATGCTGCAAACCGATCCGCTTGCTGAGCTGGCAGAACTTTACTCTGAAGTACCTCAGAGGCAGGCGATCTGGCCCTCCGCTGTACAGGCCGCAGTCCCCCACTCACAGACCTCCTGCTGGCAGGTATTGAATGGCGTTCAGAGAGGCTGAAAGATGGCCGTGTTGGTCCTTTTATCACTGCTCCCAGCATGCAGTGCTGCGCGCTTTGCATTGTCTGTATTGTAGTTCAGGGCTGATCCAGCTAACAGAGTCACTTCCTCCTCCAGACTACATCGCCCACAATGCTTTGCTGCATTTTCCTTTGCTGCATTTTCCTTAAGATTGGCTGTCAGTCTCTTCCAATGCTACAGAGCAAGCAGGGGGTGAAAAGCCCATGCAGCTGCTAGCAGGCAGCTCTCTCCCCCTCATAGATGCAGTCAGCCTGGAGAGGTACCTGCTACAGAAAAAATGGTGTTTATATGCTCTCTTTGACTTTTGTAATTTTAATATTGTTCCTTTTCTTTCCCTGCTGTAATTATTGGCCAATAAAGGGTTTCCTTTTGACAGCCAGAACTCTGTATCACAGCAGCAGCTACAGCTAAAGTAAAGTATTAGGTGACACTCAATCAAAATTGTCTGCATTGTCAATAAAAATAAGATATGCATGTGCCCAAATCCCATCCTCCTCCTGGCCAATCAGGAAGCGGGTCCTGAGACCTATCACCCGATTGGCTGAAAGGACAGGCGATCCTATTGAACACCTAGGAGGATGAGGGAGGAGATGCACGGCGGAAGCCACTGTAATTCAAAGGTGACGCGATGGAAGCTGCCGCCCACCACCCGTAGGAGCGCTGCCCATCCGCGACCTAGATGAGGTAAGTGCGGGGCCAGATGACTGAGTGTGGGGGGGTAACTCGTAGGTGACCCAACCGACCGCGTCCGGGGGTGCTGGCCAACCAGGGGGGGGGGTGGCTCCCCCCCCAAAAAAAAACACCAGCTGCCACTGTCCCAAAGGTGTTCTATCGGGTTGAAGTCAGGACTCTGTGCAGGCCAGTCAAGTTTCTCCACCCCAAACTCGCTCATCCATGTCTTTATGGACCTTTTTGGTGGAGGGGGGGGTTATGGTGTGTGGTTGTTTTTTTGGGGTTGGGCTTGGCCCCTTAGTCCCAGTGAGGGGAACTCTTAAGGCGTCAGCATACCAAGACATTTTGGACAATTTCATGCTCCCAAGTTTGTGGGAACAGTTTGGTGATGGCCCCTTCCTGTTCCAACATGACTGCGCACCAGTGCACAAAGCAAGGTCCATAAAGACATGGATGAGACAGGTAGAATGTGTAGAGAAACACAACTCTAGTCCAGTGGCAGCTGGTGCTCAAAATTTTGGGGGGGGGCGCAAACAAACTGAAAAATTCTGAAAACAAAAACTTATCAAATGCAGCCTCACTGTGCCCATCAAACGCAGCCACTGTATCATCAAACGCAGCCACTGTACCATCAAATGCAGCCACTGTGCCCATCAATTGCCGCCACTGTGCGCATGAAACACAGCCACTGTGCCCATCAAACGCAGCCACTGTGCCATCAAACGCAGCCACGGTGCCATCAAACACAGCCACTGTGCCCATCAATTGCCGCCACTGTGCGCATCAAACGCAGCCACTGTGCCCATCAAACGCAGCCACTGTACCCATCAAACGCAGCCACTGTGCCATCAAACGCCACCACTGTGCCCATCAAATACCGCCACTGTGCCCATCAAACACAGCCACTGTGCCCACCAAACGCCGCCACTGTGTCCATCAAACGCAGCCACGGTGCCATCAAACGCAGCCACTGTGCCCATCAATTGCCGCCACTGTGCGCATGAAACACAGCCACTGTGCCCATCAAACGCAGCCACTGTGCCATCAAACGCAGCCACGGTGCCATCAAACGCAGCCACTGTGCCCATCAATTGCCGCCACTGTGCGCATCAAACGCAGCCACTGTGCCCATCAAATGCAGCCACTGTACCTATCAAACGCAGCCACTGTGCCATCAAATGCCACTACTGTGCCCATCAAATGCCGCCACTGTGCCCATCAAATGCTCCCACTGTGCCCATCAAATGCTCCCACTGTGCCCATCATATAGGGGGGGTGGCTGGAGAGAGGGGGCGGCACCCGTGCGCCCTTATGGACGCACCGCCACTGCATTGTCCCTGCATGCAAAGCGTGGCTCCATAGAATGCTGCAAGAGAAAGGAACCACCCTGAAACAGGAGACATGGGGCAGCGGTCATGGCACCCGCTTACACTGGAACAGGGGCAAGGATTAGAAAATAAAGAAGGTGTCTACTTATTACGTGATTAAATCAGCTGCTGATAGTGGTTAAAAAACTGAGGGTGTAATATCACTTTCATTTTTATTCCATTGATACTAATGGCCCCGTGCCCCTGGATCTTTTTCTGATTATACCTTTTGATATATAATGATTTCCACAAGCTGCGTAGAAGCTATATATCCTTCACTTTAATTAAACTGAAGTTCGTTGTTTAAAAAAAAAAAATAAATAAATACTTTCTACGTTAGTCAGCATTATTTTGCCCTTTGAGCTTGGTCCTGGACAGTTACGATTCTCTACCTGGTCTGTGTTCCTATTGGTTCCTACCAAGGGGTGTGTAACTGCTTTGCTACAAAGTAACACAACATATCCTATCCATACTGTGCTGGACCCGGGGGGACGCTGTTTTGTCATACCAGTAGCTGGCAACGCTCCATAGATAATGAAAATTGATATTCACAGCCATATACTTCCCCAAGAATGGCCGGATCTCAAACAGGTAACAATACCACGTTACATAGATATTCGCCTTATTCTGCACCTGGACTGGCTGATATATAAAGACAAAGAGAAGTGGGGTTGGGACTTTACACGAGGCATGTTGTTGTGTGTAATAATGTATACAATGAACATGAATACAAGTTGAATGTCACAATCCCCTAGGGGTAATTCATAATACTAATGATAATAACCACGATAAAAGCGATAGCGGTGAAGCGTTTATGATACAGGACGTAGTCATAAAGAATCAATATATATAATAATAATAATATTGCATTTAATAGCGAATAATAAATTGATGAACATGATTTGTGACAGACAACAATCAGATTTGCCGCTAACAATCAGATACATACAAGTAATCGATACATGATTTACATGATATATGAAATTGATAAAAGCTGTAATATAATACAGTTATCAGGGCAAACTTACACTTGGCACCCGTAGATGAACACTCGACGCGTTTCATGGCCTGTTGCCAATCATCAGGAGTTGGATGCATAAATGGGAAAGCAGCCCATAAATTAAGCCCAGCTCCAGGGGGTGACTTGGCATGGGTGGTCCCAACCGGGGTTGAGGCGGGAGATCCTCGAAATAGGGCCCATGGGGAACGTGGCCAGGGAGTGGGTCAGACAGTCACCACACAGTGCCATAAAGGTGAAATGTGTGCAGAGTGGACATCTGCCCAAATCTGAATAAAAAAAAAAAAAAGTGTAAAAATGGCACAAAAAGGTCTATTCCCCGTGGTGATGCCAAGTTGCTACCCCTAAGGGATTTGAACATTAAACTTATTAATGTTCATTCTATACATCAGGGATACGCAATTAGCGGACCTCCAGCTGTTGCAGAACTACAAGTCCCATGAGGCATTGCAAGACTCTCACAGCCACAAGCATGACACCCAGAGGCAGAGGCATGATGGGACTTGTAGTTTTGCAACAGCTGGAGGTCCGCTAATTGCATATCCCCGCTATACATTATTACAACATCAACAGGCCTCATGTAAAGTCCCAACCCCACATCTCTTTGTCTTCGTATAACATTTGGGGATGGAGGTATGCTGATGTTGTTGCTCTAGGTGGAGACAGGTCACATTCATTTCCAGTATTCTGGCTGATATATAGTGCATCTTCACTAAGCACATATTGTGAGTTATTATAATGTTTTCCCAAAACAGTTTTGATATGGACATTCATATTTTTAAATGCTTGCTGTACCATATTTCCATCACCTTGTTTCATAGATAATTGCATTGTTTTTTATATCAAAGTAGAATTTCACCCCTAAAGGGAAGTTCTGCTTTTCTGCCTCGTCTCCCCCCCCTCTTCAACTTTTGGATACTTTTTTAGGGGGGGGGAGCGGGTACCTGGTTTTGACAGGTATCTGCTCCCACTTCCACCCCGATCGGCAATCTGAGCAAAGTACCCCCCCAGCTTCTTGGGACACGTCACAGGTCCCAGAAGACTGCAGTCACAGCTGGCTTCCCACTGTTAACATGGTGACCTGAAGACCGGTGAAGAACAGGACAGCTCTGGATCCCTGGACAGGTAAGTGTCTTTTTATTAAAACTCAGCAGCTACGATAGTTGTGGCTGCTGAAATGTAATTTTTTTTTTTTTTTTTGGTGGGGGGGAACTGAAGAATCTCTTTAACCACTTGCCGACCTGCGCACGCCGATATACGTCAGCACAATGGCAGCGGTGGGCAAATGGGCATACCTGTACGTCCCCTTTAATTGGCGGGGCTAGCTGGCACGCACCCGTCGTGTACAGCGTGACCGTGAGACCAGTGAACTCGATGTCTGCACAACTTGATTGTGTCATGGAGCCGCAGAACGGGGAAGTACCTAAGTAAACAAGGCATTTCCCCCGTTCTGCCTTGTGACATGACAGAGATCTACTGCTCCCTCTCATCGGGAGCAGTGATCGCTGTCATGTGAGTGGAAGCCCATCCCCCCCACAGTTAGAATCACTCCCTAGGACACACTTAACCCCTTCATCGCCCCCTAGTGTTTAACCCCTTCCCTGCCAGTGTCATTTACACAGTAATCAGTGCATTTTTATAGCACTGATCGCTGTATAAATGGCAATGGTCCCAAAATAGTGTCAAAATTGTCCGATGTGTCCGCCATAATGTCGCAGTCACGATAAAAATCGAAGATCGCCGCCATTACTAATAAAAAAAAAATTATAAAAAACATGCCATAAAACTATGCCCTTTTTTATAGATGCTATAATTTTTGCACAAACAAATCAATATACGCTTATTGCGATTTTTTTTTTACCAAAAATATGTAGAAGAATAAATATCGGCCTAAACTGAGGAAAAAATTAGTTTTTTTTATATATTTTTGGGGGATATGTATTATAGCAAAATGTAAAAAATTATTGCTTTTTTTTTTCAAAATTGTCGCTCTTTTTTTGTTTATAGCGCAAAAAATAAAAACCACAGAGGTGATCAAATACCACCAAAAGAAAGCTCTATTTGTGGGGAAAGAAGGACGTCAATTTTGTTTGGGTGCCAAGTCGCACGACTGCGCAATTGTCAGTTAAAGCGACGCAATGCCGAATCGCAAAAAGTGCCGGGGCTGAAGCGGTTAAGCAATTACTGATCAACAGTTGCTAAGATAAAATTACAGCCACACAGGGAGTGCATGGTTTTCAAAGACTGGTTGACTGGTGAAATACTAAAGGCCCAATTACATTCTTGAGTTACGTTAAGGCCTCTTGCACATGGACACCTAAAAACGCAATATTTTTAGGCCTTCAGGCCTATTATTTACTGATCAAAATGTTTTTTAATACATTTTATTTTTATTTTTTTATTATAATGTTTTTAACCACTTCAATACCGGGCACTTTAACCTTCTTCCTGCCCGGGCCAATTTTCAGCTTTCTGCGCTGTTGCGCTTTCAATGATATTTGCGCGGTCATGCAACGCTGTACCCAAACAAAATTTTTATCATTTTTTTGAGACAGATAGAGCTTTCTTTTGGTGGTATTTAATTACCACTGTTTTTTTTTTTTTTTTGCTAAACAAATGAAAAAAACAGTTTTCATTTGTTTATACAGATTTTATTGTACACACTTTGTATGTGAATTATTCTCCCCTGTTGGGGTGCTTTAACTTTTTCCTGCAATATTTTTAACCAATTTGATAATAAAAATTTGAAGTATTTTATCAATTATGTCTCCTCTCTGTGGCCGCTATAGTCCGTCATTCTAGGGTTCTTGGGTATATACTCCGGTAATCCCCTAAATTTAAGTAATTTTTCTCCTTCACTGATGTGCGCTGATGAGGCTTCACTGATGGGCACTGATGAGGAGGCACTAATATGCAGCACTGATGGGCACTGATAGGCAGCACTAATGGGCACTGATAGGCAGCAATGATAGCCACTGATAGACAGCAATGATGAGGAGGCACTGATGGGCACTAACAGGCATCACTGATGGGCACTGAAAGGCAGCACTCATGGGCATCAATGGTGGGCACTGATTGGCATCACTGGTGAGCATCCCTGGAAGGCATCACTGATAGGGCTGCACTAGGGTTGCCACCTGTCTGGGATTCACCAGGACAGTTTGTGTTCGGAATCATGCGTCCAGGTTTTGGACTGCCTGAAACCCGGACACAATATTCAGACCGGACTATGGCTTCCAGATACATCAGGATGAGAGGTTCTGACTGCCAAGAGGTGAGTGAGCTCACTATCCATCCCTGTCTGTGACTGAAGTCTCCCCCCTTCTCTCTCCTGCCTCTGAGTGAGTAAACAAAGGTAATTCAGGGTTCTCAGAGCACCCCTTACATCAGAGTTCCCGTTTACACCAGAGGCCGCAGTGGTCCCCCTTACATCAGAGTCCTCTCCGTAGATCAGAGTTCTCAGTGTTCCCCCTTAAATCAGGGTTCCCAGAGCATCCCTTATGTTAGAGTCCCCAGAGTTCTCCCTTACATCAGAGTCTGCAGAGTCCCCCCTTACAGTGAAAGGGATCTCTGCGAGTTCAGATGTAAAAGGGGAACTCTGTGGACTCTGATGTAAAAGGGGAACTCTGTGGATTCAGATGTAAAAGGGGAACTCTGCAGATTCAGATGAAAAAGGGGAACTCTGTGGATTCAGATGTAAAAGGGGAACTCTGTGGATTCTGATGCAAAGGGGAACGCTTGCTATTAACTTCATATGATTAGAAATGTTATTTAATAGCAAAATATATGTATAGTTTATACTATAAAAAAAAAACTGCTGTGCGCCGCTAAAGTGTTTCGGGTTTGACTTGAAGAAAAGGTGGCAACCCCAGGCTGCACTGATAATAAGGACACTGTTTATCTGTGCACGTCCCCCACTGAGAAAAGACGCTTATCGGCTCTCCTCTCCTCACGTGCTGTCAGCGTGAGGAGAGGAACGCCGATAACCGGTATTTCCTATTTACGCCGTGATCAGCTGTGATTGGACACAGCTGATCACATGGTAAAGAGCCTACGCCATAGGCTCTGAATGGCACCCATTGCACGATGGCAGGGCGCATGCTTTACAGCGTGCTTTGTCTGTAATAACATATGTACACGGAGGCAGCCAAATGTGTTCATATTAGGGCTATTTTTCTCAGAGTATAGGTGCAGGTACTGCCCCCCGTACCTAGTCACCCCTTGTCTCCGCCCCCTACCCAGTAGCTGCCTTGCCATTGTGCAATGGGGTGCCATTCAGAATGAAACAACAGCACTGCATGTAATGTGTGTTGTGACAAAGTGCATGGCTGCCTCTATATGTACATCTGCTAATACACACAATGCATTGGAGCAAATGGAAGTGAATTATTAGATTGTATGCTCTTCTGAGCAGGGCCCTCTTAATCCTCTTGTATTTTATTGTATTATAACTGTATTGTCTCCTTTTTTTATTGTAAAGCTCTGCGTAAACTGTTGGTGCTATATAAATCCTGTATAATAATATTAATAATAATAATTGAATGGTTTCAGTTATTGTGAGCCTGATCTAAGTGTTAGCGCCTCCTTCTGGACAGGATTGAAATGCATGTTCTATGCACACGTACAGCTCCCGCCTGACCTCGATGACAGAAGGGACTTTCACTTCTGCCATCTCTTATCTGACAACTTTCTCTGCAGAGTCAATAAAACTCTGCTGAGTGATCACATTTCCAGGGAAGCTACAGCCCTCCACCGACAGCAGGCAGGTGCACCTATGCACATCTCCGACAGAAGACGGGGTGTAGATACAGCAATAGGTGTGGATGTCTAACCAACCTTATAAAAGGTTTAAAACTTATAAAGTTTTAAATGCCTCACCCTTTTTGCAGGTGTGTGGAGGTGCAATTAATTCCTAATGGCTCCCCAACGCACCTTGATAATGCACGTATTTTCACATATGCCAAAACACATAGTACCACGGTTTTGTTGCAATGCGATTTTTTTTAAAAAGTGCAATTTTTACCAATGGACTGTCCTAAATATGACTTTGTTAAACTGTAGAAATATTTGCGCACACACCATCGCACCTGCATAGGTGTGAATGGGGCCTTAATAAACCTACCTATGTAAATTCTATTAGCAAAAACGAATAAAGCCAGACAGTACCGGGACAAGTCACCTAAAGTCCAGGGCGAACATGCCAAACTGCGACCCCCTCCCCCCCAACCCAAGATGTTTAAGCCTGTGTACCCGTGTACCCATGTACCCATGTAACCCAATAAAGGACTTTTATTCAAGAGAATCTGAGTCGCCAGCCCTTTTCTGATTCAAGATGTTTAAGCTTTATGTGTTAGCAAAAATCCCCCCCCCCCCAATAAAATGAGCACTAATCTGCATGCTTACCCCCAAAGCCCCTAAGCATAAATTCCCCCTCCTACCAGCAACTAATCGTTGCCCCCCTCATCCCCCCTCCCAGCTCAAATCCTCTCTTTTCCCAAATCCCTCCAGCACAAATCCCCCCCCCAAATGTCACCTCCTAGCACAAATACCCTCCAATCATCCCTACTGGACCCTCCCACCCCCACCCTACACACACGCACAAAAAACTCCCCTCCTAGTACAAATCGCCTAACCCCTTTTACCATATCACCTCTTCTTGCACAAATCCTCTCCCCCCCCCAACATAAATCCACCTAAATCACCTTTCCTAGCAACCCCCCCCCCAAATTCCCCCTCCTAGAACAATTCTTACCCCCTGTTGCCCCCCCAAATTCCCCCCCACCCAACACAAATTCCCTCCCCCCCAATCTCCTTGTGGTGCTCCCGCACCTCACATGATACTACAGTGCCCAGGGCAGCTGCCCCTCTTGCCACCCCCTTGTCCCAACCCTGAAGTCAGCAGTACTTATCTGCCTCCTCTTCAGGCATTTTCCCCAGTCTGAGTGCTCTTTGTCCCCCACCAGTTGCAAACCCACCCACACCGCTATGGATACAAAATATACATCCTAGGCATCTGGCTTCATGCTTCTACTCTGCCAGCCCACCGATTACATTGTTATACGCTTTATCTCGCGTATTGCGCCATACCAAAAAAAAAGAGTTTCCTGACTTAAGCCTCGTACACACGATCGGATTTTCCGGCAGGAAATGTGTGATGACAGACTGTTGGCGGAAAATCCGACCGTGTGTACGCTCCATCGGACAATTGTTGTCGGATTTTCCGCAGGCAAATGTGTGTTTTCGGATTTTCCGAGCGTGTGTACACAAGTCCGTCGGACAAAAGTCCAAAGTACAAACACGCATGCTCGGAAGCAAGGAGGAGCCAGAAGCGGTCGGTCTTGTAAACTAGCGTTTGTAATGGAGAATTAACATTCGTGACGCGGCAAAATGAAATCTCCAAATGCCGCGCACAATTCTCTTCTTCTTTAATGGGATAATATTAAAGCTGCTTTGCTGGGGATACTGATGGAGTTATTGCAAACTCATTTTTAAAGGCTTTTTTATTCTAGTGATAACATGAATGATATTATGTTTTTTTTTTTTTTTTTGGGCAAGTTACCACAACACATTATCCCGTAGTTTTTAGAATCAAAGATACAACTATGTTGGTGTCCCTTGTTAATTTACATTGTATTTTTCAAAATGTAACTGCCGACTCCCAAACTGTCATTTAAAGTAAAACACATAGCCAAGTGTTATTCTCCACAATTTTTTTATTGTGCATTAATAAAAGAAAACACATAAAATTAGACATACTATCTGCCAATAGAACTTAACCAAAAAGTGCATTCTATGCATCCAAAAATATAGAAAATATACCAAATCAAATCATTATTCAACCAAAAAATAAAATAAAAGCCTCATGCATGTGATATAGAGGGTCAAAAATGCCAAGAGTTGGTGAAAGCAGGGGTCCGTCATCCGGAGATAATTCTGAAAATCATCCGGATTATTCTCCTGGAGCTCCCGCAGCAAAGGCAAATGACATAATTGGTCACGATTAATAAAGCAACCAATTTTTGGTCCAAGAACTCCTCCCCCTCCTGTTCCTGGACTGGACTTGGGTCAAAGCAATAACTCCAAGGCCAATAATAAATAACACGTTATCTCCTCCGATTCTGCAACATGTCTGGTTGACGAAGCAGGCACTTAGAAAAAGACAGCACACCACATACCGATTTGGGACGCCTTCAGGTAGGATACACCTACCTTGGGACACTTGGACATTTCTCCGTCTGTCACTGAGCCCATATTCCAGGCTCCAACGACAGCTTGTACCACATTCCTCATTCTCCATTCTCTGATGCCGTATACGCATTGCACTTTAAAAAACTCGTTCATCAATATAGTTTGGCGCCCTTGCAATACTTGATTGGATTTATTCACCACTAGTGCTTCTTCAACATGGAATCATTCCAGTGGAAACAATATTTTTGTAAATACATCCAAGTCTCAGACCCTGATGAAGGTATTTGAGTGTTGAATACTGGAAACACGTCGGGCTTCAGGGCATACAACCCCTTGGAGAGTATTTAGGATGATTTGTATTTGTGCATATTTTTTCATGTCTTCCATATGATGCATTGTATGTATTCTTGTTATGTTTTAATGGCACGTTTTTAATATCATATATTATTAAAAGATATATTTTTTATCATTGAGTTGGTGGTCTGTCAAAGTCCCATTTAGGGTGTTACACTTTCTTACTTAAATAGTAGGGATGGGACCACTATACTCCATACTTTACATGGTGGAAGTCTCTCTTTTTTCCGTTTGACGAACGGCCCTTCAGAAACGAGCTGAAAAGCACGAAATGAAAAGCGCAAACTGAAAAGCGCTAAATGAAAATCGTGAAATGAAAAGCACGAATCAACACTCATCAAACTTCTACTAACACGTAATTAGCAGAAGGTGCCCGAAGGGTGGCGCTAAAGAGCTGAAAAACCACGTAGTACGTCGCTGCGTTCGTGTTTGTTGGTTGACAATTCCTTGCCGTTTGTATGCAAGACAAAATCCAGGCACACGCCTTCGTATAAAAGTCTGAGGTTTTGTCTGCAGAAAATGCGATCATGTGTACGAGGCTTAAGTATGCAGGCATCCGGGGTAAAGCTGTCTACATAGACAGTCCTCCACACCGCCATCGACGTCATCTCCCCCACGAGCAATTCAAGCCTCGCTTTCAGATTGCTCTACTGCAGGGTAGTCTTCCCGGTCACGATTGCAGACTGACAGCGGTGAAAGCCGGCGTGCGGGGGATGGTCTACTCTATAAGGACAGTTTTACCCCGGATGCCTGCATACTTAGATGTGCCTCTTTTAATCATCAACCATGTGAGTTGCTAAATGTTGTACCTTCATTAAATGTAACCATATTGCTACACTTATGCCGTGTACACACGAGCGGAATGTCCGACAGAAAAAGTCTGACGGAAGCTTTTCATCGTCTATTCCGATCGTGTGGAGGCCTCATCGGACTTTTTTTTTCGAAAATTCTGACGGACCTAGAAATAGAACATGTTCTAAATATTTTGGGCGGAACCAATTCCTATCGGGGAAAACCGCTCGTCTGTATGCTGTTCCGATGGACCAAAAACGGCTCATGCTCTGAAGCAAGTACAAGACGGAAGCTATTGGCTACTGGCTATTGAACTTTCTTTTTCTAGTCCTGTCGTACGTGCTGCACGTCACCGCGTTCTGGACGGTCGGACTTTGGTCGTACTTTGGGTTGACCGTGTGTAGGCAAGACCGCTTGAATGGAATTCCGTTGGAGAAACCTTCGGAATTTATTCCGACGGCAAAACCGTTCGTGTGTACGCGGCATTAGAGGCGCCTCTCTTCTCTTTAATACTCTGCAGCTCCTGCTGGATTTTGCTTCTAATCCCCTTGCGGAGGCTTCCATTTGTGGATGGAGATTTTATGGTTACACAACCTATCACATCGCAATAATCTTTTTATATGGACTATAAACTGAAGGACTTATCAATAAATGGTTGTGGAACGAATCATTTGAGTTTCCATTATTTCTTATGGGAAAATTTGCTTTGCTATACAAGTGCTTTGAATTACAAGCATGTCTCCGGAACGACTTATGCTCGCAATCCAAGGTTTTACTGTAAATGCCATGCAGTTAGGGTTTTTATCTATATCTCTACCTCTATCTATATCTCTATTATAACGACATTGGCTTTGCTAGGAAAGAAAGTTCTTGTTTTCCCGAAGATGCTTTAAATAACCTAAAAAAATTTCCACTGTATTTAGTAGGAACGGCGTTGCTTGTATCACCATTTCATGCAATGATCAATTTTCCCCCGTGGGCACCGAATGGGATCACCCTGTCTTATTATTAGTAGATCAATAGACTGAACAGGTCTCAGCCCTCAGCAGGGCCGTCTTCCACCTCCCAGCCCATCTCTGCTGCTAAATTATGAATAAAGGGAGAAAGGTGACCTTCATCCACTGAGTCGTCTACTCTACATGGAGGGATCTGCAGACTTCCTCTGATACGGCAATGAAGAACTCATTCCTGGCCTGAGATACACAGTTCATCTGTCAAGGAACGCAGGAAGAGCAGACTGATATCACATTTATACTTCATGCTATTGCTGAGTAATCAGCAGTTGTAAATGATAAAGTGGTTTTGAAGAATGATTAGAGCATTAAAGCGGACCTTCAGTTATTTTTCCACCTATTAAATCTTCTGCCCTTGTTCTTGTTTTAACTTTGGATAATAAAACATTTTTTTTTGCCAGTAAATCCCTTATACAGCCCACTTCATGTTTCTTGTCTGGTCAATAGCCTAGGCTTATGTCTTTATGCGCAGCTCTCTCTCTCTCTCTTGTGAGAGTTTGCCAGAAAGGGAGGGGGGATGAGTCATAAGAGGACCAATGAAAGCTGCAGAGCCGGAGCTGTGCCTCTGTGTGTCTGTGTAAATCCAGGAAGTGAACAGGCAGCAGCTTCCGCTGCCCACAGCTAAAATGACTGCAGCCAGACTCAGTGGAGGGAGATTTCTGCAGCATATTTGGCAAGTACAGAATCACCGTATATATAAAATTATTATTATTATTTATATAGCGCCAACAGTTTACACAGCGCTTTGCAATGTAGAGGGGGGGGACAGCACAATTACATTACAGTTCAATACAGAAGGGGCAGGAGGGCATATAAAATAATAAAATATATTGAAATAAATAATAATACAAAATAATAAAAAAATAAATATATAATAAATTAAAATAATTAAATTATATTTTACATATATAATAACATGTAAAGTGGTTGGAGGGAAGCTTCAGAATGACAAACATGTTTTTATTACAAACTATGTGAGCAGACTGCAGTTCCTCTTTAATAAACCTAAAAGCAAACATTTACTGTATTGCAGCTTACCAATTCTTGGATGGTGGTGGCCGCATTAGTTTTCTTTTATAAGCTTTCTTTCTTCTATGTTCATCTGGCGATCCAGCCAGTAAGTCTGTTGTTTTTCAAAAGAACAAGCTGCAAAGCAGAATGTATCAGTTACAGAGAAGAGACAAACCATTTAACACTGGCAGGGGTGCTTTCAAGGATCAGCTTTAATAAATCCTTTATCCCAAAAAAGAAAAAAAAAACTGTTTGCTGTAACTGATTATAAAGTGTGAGCCGGGGTTTGGCTTCAATTTGTTAGTGTATCTACATCTGATAGTCCATCTAACACTCCCCTCCCCCCAGACTGACAATGCTGCTGTCCATCCAAAGGTGCCCCCTGTGCTCCTTCATACAGAGTGGGGGCACTCTAATACAGGAGGTGTGTTACTGGCCAGATCACCAGGTGAAAACAGAGGGGGGGGGTGAAAGCCTAAAAAAAGGAAACAAATGCAGCCACCACATCTAATGATTGGTAAGCTGCAATATACCCTGTTTCCCCCGAAAATAAGACCTAGCGTGATTGTCGGTGATGGCTGCAATATAAGCCCTACCCCCCAAATAAGCCCTAGTTAAAGTTAAAGTCCTTGTAGGTCTAATTTTCAGGGAAGGGCTTATTTTTGGGGAAACAGGGTAGGACATTTTTGGTTTATGGTTTAATACTGCTTTAAATCGGTTACTCTATAGCAGAAGTTTGGATGCTTCCCCCCCCCCCCCCTCCCTCTCTCACATTTGAATGTTAATTGATTTTTTTTTTAACTAGTTGCCGCCCGCCCGCCGTCAAATGACGGTGTCCCAGAACAGCCGCTTTCGCGATCTCTGATCTCTGCCTGCATTCGCGGCTCTTTAACCATGGGATCGGCTGTGTCCAATCACAGCCTGTTACATGTAAACACAGAGATGCCGGTAATCAGCGCTCCTCGCCTCAAACTGACTGAGTGTGTGGCGAGGAGAGCCGATCAGCGGCATCTCCTCACAAGAGACATCTGAACATTTAATCAGGGCACTGATCATCAGTGCCCTGATTACAATAGTGCCACCAGTGCCACAAATCAGTGCCAGCGATGAGTGCCCACCAGTGCCAGCAATTAGGGCCCACCACTGCCAGCAATCAGTGCCCACGGCTGCCCACAAGTGCCACCAATCAGTGCCCATTAGTGATACCAGTCAGTGCTGGCTATCAGTCCCGCCTATCAGTGCTGCCCATCAATGCCCAACACTGCTGTCCATCAATGCCCATCAGTTTCGCCCATCAGTGCCACCCATCAATGCCCATCAGTACCGCCTATCCGTGCCGCCTATCAGTGCCCACCAGTGCCGCCTATCAGTGCCACCTAACAGTGCCCATCAGTGCCGCCTATCAGTGCTCATCAGTGCCACATATCAGTGCCACCTTGCAGTGCCCATAAGTGCGGCATATTAGTGCCTCATCAGTGCCACCTAATCAGTGCCCATAAGTGCCACCTCATCAATGCCCACCAGTTCAGCCTATCAGTGCCCATCAGTGCCGCCTAATCAGCGGACATCAGTGAAGGAGAAAAATTACTTAATTACAAAATTTACTGACAGAAACTAAGTAAAAAAACATTTTTTTCCATGGAGTCCATGGAGATAGCCAGGAAATGCAGAAACATTGACTTATTGACAGATCAAAGACTAATACAACCAATATTGGGATGATCTAACTATATATAATTGTACATCAATGTCATCAATGTACCTTCTTTCTTTATCTCTTCAGAAATACGGCTATGGTGGATGGATCCAGATGCAACATACCACCAAGGTTAGTTCTATCTATGGAACTTATTTTGCCTGTTTAACTGCTTGCTCACCCACAGTACAGAGTCCCACATGTGGGTGTATACATAGTGGTAAATGACTGCCCACTCCTTCCAGCTAAGCACAATGGGGGTGGGATATTACATGTAGATTGATGGAGGCTTCACCTCCCTCTTATTCTAAGACACAGACTGGAGGGGCATGAAGCCTATGTCTGGCAGAAATCCACCCACACCGTGTTATTGCCCAAAAAATGTAAACAAAGATTTGATCCCAAATGTATATTTGTATGATGACTAAAAATTGTTTATTGATATTAACCCCTTGCCACCCAGGCCAATTCTGACGTTTCTCTCCTACATGTAAAAATCATAATTTTTTTGCTAGAAAATTACACAGAACCCCCAAACATTACATATATATTTTTTTTTAGCAGAGACCCTAGAGAATAAGATGGCGGTCATTGCAACCTTTTATCTCGCACGGTACAGGAGGTCCCCGAGTTACGAACCTCCGACTTGCGAATGACTCCTACTTACGAACGGGAGGCGGCGTCGGCGGGCACATTGGAAAACATCGGAAAACAGTGGAAAACATTGGAAAACGACGTCAGAAAGCATCGGAAAACGTTGTCTCTGCCGTTCTGCACATGCGCTTCCGACTTACAAACAAATCCGACTTAAGAACAAACAGGCAGTCCCTAACCCGTTCGTAACTCGGGGGCTGCCTGTATTTGTCAAAAAACTGTTTCATGCATTAAAAAAAAAAAGTTAGCCCAATTTTTTTGTATAATGTGAAAGATGATGCTATGCCACGTAAATAGATTCCTAACATGTCACACTTAAAAACCGCACACGCTCGTGGAATGGTGCCAAACTTCGGTACTTAAAAATCCCCATAGGTTACACTTTAAAAAAAAATTTACAGGTTGCATGTTTTGAGTTACAGAGGAGGTCTAGGGCTAGAATTATTGCTCTCGCTCTAACGTTTGCGGCGATACCTCACATGTGTGGTTTGAATGCCGTTTACATTTGTGGGCACGACTTACGTATGCATTCGCTTTACTTTTTTTGTGTTCATTTGACTTTTATTTTTCTATTTTGACACTTTCTTTTTACTTTTTTTTTGATCACTTTTATTTCTATTACAAGGAATTTAAACATCCCTTGTAATAGGAATAGTGCTTGACAGGTTCCTCTTTACAGTGGGATATGGGTTCAATAAGTCCCCACATCTCGCCTCTAGGCTGGGAAGCCTGAAATAAAAAATAAAAAAACAAAAAAAAAGTTCTCAGCTTCCCAGCCAAGGCGGGCATCATTTTTCCAAATGCAGAGGCTGGGCGTGACGTCATAACATCGCGCCCGGCCTCCGAATGATCATAGAGACTCCAGGGACCATCTGGCTCACCGGAAATCTCTATCGTCAGCATCCGGGGCTGGTCGGTTCCTTCTCCTGTTCGCCGATGGCAGGGGCGTACCGGGAGAAGCACCGGAGGGCGGCGGAAGGGGGGGTGTCCCCTCTTTCCATTTATAAGAACGATTCAGCCGCTATGATTGTTCTTATGGTGAAGGGAATCGCCGGCTCTAAAAGCTGATATCTGAATGATGCCTGTAGCTGCACCCATCATTCAGATATCACCGCTCAAAGTCTGCAACGTCACATGACGTTACGCGGGCCGCAGGCGGGTAATTATTTATTTTTACTCTGTATCCCAAAGGATGTTTTTTTATTTTGAACATGTGACCAGCAGCAGAGGACTAGAGGCTCCTCCTACTTATGTTTCCCTGCAGACAGGCTGGGAGAGAGCTGGGTCATGTGACAGCTGTATATCGATTAGGAAAAAGGTACTTAGATATAGATATAAATAATTAACCACTTCAGCCCCGGAAGATTTTACCCCCTTCCTGACCAGAGCACTTTTTGCGATTCGGCACTGCGTCGGTTTAACTGACAATTGCGCGGTCGTGCGACGTTGCACCACAACAAAATTGACGTCCTTTTTTCCCCAAAAATAGAGCTTTCTTTTGGTGGTATTTGATCACCTCTGCGTTTTTTATTTTTTGCGCTATAAAGAAAAAAAAGAGCACCAAAAAAAAAAAAGCAATATTTTTTTACTTTTTGCTATAATAAATACCCCCCAAAAATATAAAAAAAAACTAATTTTTTCCTCAGTTTAGGCCGATATGCATTCTTCTACATATTTTTGGTAAAAAAATCGCAATAAGCGTATATTGATTGGTTTGCGCAAAAGTTATATCGTCTACAAAATAGGGGATAGTTTTATAGCATTTTTGTTATTAGTTTTTTTTATATTAGTAATGGTGGCGATCTGCGATTTTTATCCTGACTGCGACATTA
Source organism: Lithobates septentrionalis (assembly GCA_037952835.1). Classification (NCBI taxonomy): domain Eukaryota; kingdom Metazoa; phylum Chordata; class Amphibia; order Anura; family Ranidae; genus Lithobates; species Lithobates septentrionalis. Next base: position 1,204,886 of record JBBDGP010002659.1, on the reverse strand, counting down.
TGGCGGACACATCGGACACTTTTGATACTATTTTAGGACCAATGGCATTTATACAGAGATCAGTGCTATAAAAATGCACTGATTACTGTGTAAATGATACTGGCAGGGAAGGGGTTAAACACTAGGGGGGCAATCAAGGGGTTAAGTGTGTCCTAGGGAGTGATTCTGACTGTGGGGGGGATGGGCTACTACTCACATGACAGCGATCACTGAGCCCGATGACAGGGAGCAGTGATCTCTGTCATGTCACTAAGCAGAACTGGGGAAATGCCTTGTTTACATCTGCATCTCCCCGTTCTTCCGCTCCGTGACACGATCGTGGGCACCCGGCGGACAGCGAGTCCGCGGGACCCACGGTCACGGAGCACGCGGCAGGCGCGTGTGCGCCCCACAATGCCGCTTCTTAAAGGGGACATACCTGTACGCTCATTTGCATAGCCGTGCCATTGTGCCGACGTATATCGCTGTGCGCTGGTTAGCATGTGGTTAAAGTGCCATCATCCATATACAGTAATAGAAAGGAGAATGTGAATTAAACATTGTGTGTTTAGTATCACTTGACGATAATAACTCGGAACGCGTAAGCGCAGATAATGCAATGAAATCCCCTTTAATATTGAACCCTCTTCTTCGGGTTTGGCGGCACTTCAGAAGTCACTGGAAGTGTTGTCATTAAACCGATGTGAGAAGAGAGAAGAGCGCTTTGTGGTGCGAGGAGTTATTCTCACATATTTCCGGGGCGGTTGATAAGCACGTTTCTGGCGGCGCTGACATTTATCATGAGAGAAGAGGCCGCATTAATCAGGTTCTGGAACAGAGATATTGAAGGAACGGGTTGCCACAGCAACCATGGTCAGCCTCTCCGTCATGTATGAATAAATATCCTCGCGAGGACACTTGTGCCAGTTGCACATCAATATTCAGCCCCTTCAGTCTTATTTGGAAACTAATGAACTGTGTTTGCGGCGCTCACAAACACGGGAACTTGATTCTCGTAATTAGGGCAGATTTTGTGGGGGGGTTTTACCTCTAGCGAGCGGTGATGAATACAGTCGGCTTCTTCTTGCTCTGACTTTTGGAAAGCACCGAAAAAAATGGATTTCGCTAAGGCTTGGTTCACATCTACAGGTGGCACCAAGCACGGGCAGGTCCCTGCGATTCATGCATAGGGCAGCCCGTTCATTTTAATGGGCTGCCCTGCGTTCGAGAAACGCGAAAAAAGAAGTCCCTCACTCTTTTAAAAAAATGCACTGCACACGTCTGCAGCTGCATGGGGGTGTCGTTAACAACTAATGGGACTGACGCACACTAAAGGGAATTTCTGTGCATGTCGGGGAAAAAACACGTGATTTTGCGCACATTCCTGCCACGCAATATAGTGAACCCAGCCTAATGCCCCGTACACACGAGTGGAAATTCCGCCAGAAAAAGTCCAATGAGAGCTTTTGGTCCGAAAATGCGACCGTGTGTATGCTTCATCGGACTTTTGCTGGCGAAATTCCAGCCAGCAAAAGATTGAGAGCATGTTCTCAATTTTTGGGTCATAAAAAGTTCCGATCAGAAATTCCGATCTTCTGTACCAATTCCGACGCGCAAAATTCCTACGCATGCTCGGAAACAATTCGACACATGCTCGGAAGCATTGAACTTAACTTTCTTGGCTTGTTGTAGTGTTGTACGTCACCGCGTTCTTGACGGTCGAAAGTTCAGCGAACTTTTGTGTGTCCGTGTGTATGCAAGCCAAGCTTGAGCGCAATTCCGTCGGAAAAACCATCCAAGATTTTTCCGACGGAGATTCCGCTCGTGTCTACGCAGCATTAGGCCTCTTCCACACAACAGCTGGGGGGTTGTAAAAACAGGGCCCACAGCCCCTACCCCCCCCCCCCCCCACCTGACTACCTACCTAAAGAAGTACACAATACAAGTTTTGTATACTTTAGGTAGGTGGTCGAGGGTGCTGTAAAAACGTGGTTTGTGGTGCCATTGTCTTGAATGGCAAAATGTGACAGGAGTTGCCACCTGTCAACTCAACATGTCGCAATGCTTTGCAATGCGGCCATTGCAAATCTTTTAACGCAGCTTGTCAAGTTGACAGGTAGCACCGCTATCAGTTAAAGGTCCCTTTACATGTGCCCCATTGGGGAGATTACCCTTCACTTCCTGTACAGGAAGTGAGAGAAAATCCCTCCAAAGTGAGGGAATCCCTGGTTGTCAGGGATTAAACTGGTAAAAACAAAAAATTGTGATTGGACTTTACTAGTATAAATGGGACACATAGGGCTGCCACCTTTTCTTCAAGCCAAACCCAAACACTTTAACTGAGCACAGTAAATTTTGGGGGTTTTAGTATAGACTATAGGATTGTGACAGACCTAGGACACTTTTGGGCACTCCAAAGAGAATAGTAATTCTGTGCACATAGTGCCCCCTCACCCTCCTGTCAAGTCCTGTTCCAAGCGACCTTTCTGTCTGAATTATGTGTCAGGGTTTCAGGTGGACTGGAACCTGAACACATGATTCAAAACCCGGACTGTCCGTGTGCATTCCGGACAGGTGGTAACTCTAGGAAACACAAAAGCCAACAGATAGGAAAATTTACAAAGAATTTCATTTTAGTTAAAATCACATTTAAAAAAAAAAAACTCCAAAAAGATTTATATAGGGTCCTAGAGACAAAAGACACACACAGAGTAGTTTATACTACTAAATTAATATATCAGCCTCAAAGGATTAACCAAGAGATTAGAGGCTGATGCGTTCCGCTTTAATTGCTTCCTCAGGACCTTGTATTCTTGGACATGGGGATGAGTAATCAGGGATTTAGTATTCAACACCAGCCAAACTTATATCATGAAATGTCCAACTTCTGTAAGCACTAGAGTATTCAAACATTGTTATCAACACTGTGCAGTGGTACATGGGATCCGACTCAGATGATCAGTGGACTCAACCGATGTAACAATAGAGCTGACATTAAGGTCCCCTTCTGGGTGCCGGATAGTAAAAATTCCCCTCTGGCTGGTGATGTCTCGAGCGAGCCTTTGGCCAGGAGAGTGACACAAAATGGTGGAGAGTTTCTCCCAACAACAGGTGGGGTGACTGTTCTATCTGAGAAGAAGAACCAACATCTTCCAATCAGAGGTCCACTTACATGTGTCCCATAGGGGAGATTTCACTTACTGCCCTATAGGCGAAACAGGAAGTGAGGGATTAAAGTGGTTTAGTTCCGCTTGAAGACATGGTTCTCACTAGCACATTCTTTGAAAAGCGCGGTTCACGGTCCCGTTGAAAAACCTTAGTTCGAGGTCTCATTGACTTGAATGGCTGAGTTTGACAGGCGGTGCCACTTGTCAATTTGATATGTCACGATGCATTGCGATAAAATCATCACAAATTTCAAAGTGTCATGTTGAACTGACAGGTGGTACCGCCTGTCAAGCTCGGCAATTCAAGTCAACGGGTCCGCAAACCACGTTATCAGAGAATGGGCTAGTGAGAACCTAGTCTTTAAGCGGAAGTAAACCAATTTAATCCCTCACTTTCTGTTTCTCCTCTTAGGGGACACATGTAAGGGGACCTCTGATTGGCTCCCAGGTGACAATCTAATCCCCAGGCTTCAACCATGTCTCACATATGAGAACTCTGTCCAGGCCTCCAAGGCCTTGTGCACTCCATTACAGGACCTGCAGAAGAAGGTCAGTGGAGACAGGGCGACACCAGCTTTTCCACCCATGTGTCATGGTTATGCAATAGAGTTTGTCTGTCAGTTTACCTCTCACCATGTGTTCATCTCTAGAGACCAGCCACCCTCACCTGACTGCTTTTATAATTTCTCCTCTAAGCATGGCTCCACCCCAGCTCCTATCAGAGAACTCTATATTAACCTGTGCACTGCAGGCCAGCCCTGATCAACTTTGTGTGTTTGGCTTTCTGTTTCCTGCTTGTGCTCTAGGTTTGTTTCTGTTACTGACCTTGCCGTGTTCTCAACTATTCCTGTCTGCTCGTGACCCTGACCTTTTGGCTTGTCCCCGACTATCCCTGTTTGCCTGTGACCCTGAACCTTTGGCGTGTACTCTGTTGTCCTTGTCTGCTTGTGACCCCGACCTTGGCTTATTCCCTTACTGTCCCTCTCCTCCTGTTGCCTACTGTGGGCGTGAGCTAGGGGACCCTGGGGGTCGCGACCTGGAGCCAGTTTCAGCCAAGTCCTTCCTCACCACTAGAGGCTCTGGTGAACACCTGCTGACTCTTAGACTCCGCGCCCTAGGGAATCTTACGCTCTAACCCCGGTGGGATCCGTGTTGGTGTTCAAGCGGCCCTGCCTTCTTTACCACCCTGACTCCCATCCTCAGCAGTCAGCCGTAGGGTCCACTACCTTGTGGTGCACTCCTGATCCCAACGGTGTGCATCTGTCACCTAGCCTCAAGGTGACCTGACACCATGTTCTGTACCACCTTGCCTGGGAAGTCAGCCCTGCAAAGGGCCCTTTGGATCAGCTCTGTGTAGGACTACATGTTAGCAGCTCTGGGGTGTTCTGTTCCAACACCCCATCTACACTGGGTCCCACCCACAGCTGGCATTTTTATGGGCACCAACTCCACCCATTACACCACAAGAGGAGGGTTTTCTCTAAAAGGGTAGCTAACACTTTCTTATAACTTTTCCCTTACCATGCCACAATAGCAACATAGCCAGACAAGCTAAATGCACCTGCTAACATAGATAGCCCCCCTCCAGTACCGCCATAAAGGCCCATGCATAGATGTGCCAAAGGGATCTACCCAGGTTTTGGATTCTGGCAGCACCCTTCAGCACAGACACGGGAGATTTATCCACACATGCACAAAAGTTTCAGACTTCCCTAATAGCCGTCTTTGTGACAGATAGCTTGGGAAATTTGCACCTGCGTAGATATGCCAAAGGGCTCACTTGGGAACCGAATCCCTGTGGCACATCTGCGCATTTTCCAGGGGGAGAGGAGAACACAAACGTTGTTCTTGCCTAGGGGATAAATGCAGAAGTGTTACTTTGCAGAACAAATAAATTACATATGGTTAGAATAATACATTCATATCCAATTATGAGAGAGGGAGGGGGAGGCAACATGACACAGTGCCTTGAAAAAGTATTCATACCCCTTGACATTTTCCACATTTTGTCATGTTATAATCAAAAACTTAAATGTATTTTAGAGGGATTTTATGTGATGACTTTAAACGGGAAAGTGCAATATGGCTTTCCAATAGATTTGACTACTGGGTCAGTCAATATGTCACAAAGGGTTCATATCCACTCACCAACTCCACAATATTTGTAGTAGCAAGTCTCCTTTAGTGATGAACAGGTGCCCCCTTTAAGATGAGAACAATTCCAGGTGAGCTTCTGCAGAGATCAGACAGCAGTGGCTCTGCAATTCAGCTGCAACCTTTAGATAGGGCTTGGCGACGTCACAGCAGTAATCAGCAGGTCTGGATCTCTGGTGGCTGCAGTACTAGGCCTCAGAAGGAGCCCCCCAGCTCCAGCAAACGGTGGCACGGACACAGACTGGACTCCAGTGGCGTCGCTAGGAGGTGGCTATTAAGGCTATAGCCCCGAATCTGGGGCCTGTAGCCCCGAGTCTCTTACTGCAGGGGTTCCTGCCTAACCAGCGGGCCGTGGCCTCTCTGCATCCAGGCCACGGGTGCAGTGAAATGAAAGAGCCGGGCAGGCAGATGACAGAAGCGAGCGGGCAGATGAGCAGAGATTACATCATCTCTCTCCGCCTGCCCCACATCACCGCTCTTCTGCCCTCACAGCGCGGGCCTCTTCAATGTCGGAGGTGCGGTGGGGAGCAGCGAGATGACATCATCTCTCACTGCCTGCCCCGCATCGCCGCTCTCCTGCCCTCGCTCAGAACTAAATGGACCAGTGCTGCCAGCCTGCCACCAATGCAGCGACAATGCACATTTGGTGGCACTGGCTGGCATGGCAAGTGACAATCCTCAAATAGTGGCAGGCGATCATCCACATCTGGTGGCAGGTGACTTGGCAAGTGACAATCCACATCAGGTGGCAGGTGACGGTGGCAAGTGACAATCCACATCTGGTGGCAGGTGACGGTGGCAAGTGACAAGCTGCATCTGGTGGCAGGAGATGAGGCACGTAACATACTCAGGGCTCCCACTGATTCTGCATTATGGTGAGTTGAAAAACTTCATTATATATTACAATGTAATAATAGAAATAATGCGCTTCAATCACCCTGACACCATATGAACCATGGTGCGGGGATGATTGAAGCACCAACACCAGCCATTGCTGGCGAAAAATTGCTTACCACCCGTGGCTATGGGCTCTAGCCCCAGATCTTTTGCAGACCTAGCAACGTCCCTGCTGGACTCCCCTCTTGTTTCCCAGGCTTTTAAATTTATATAACCCCTCCTGCGCAGGCACACTGGATTTTGTAGTTGACTGTGTCTCTATTGATATTGGAGTTCCTTCTAGCTGGGACCTCATTTTCCATCATCCAGTGCTCTAAGTAAAGATGAATCAGAGTTCACAAAGCTCCATCTTGTGGCAGAAAAAGGGAACTTCTTGCAAACTATAACAATGCAATAATAATCCTGCAGATTTCAGTTACAATGGGTCTTCTTACATCTACAAAAAGACATCCTCTAGACTCAGCCTGTGTTTGTTAAGGTGCTTGGAACTGTTGTCTGGGCCTGGCAGCCTCTGAACAGGTAAAGGAGACCTGGGTCATTTCCAGAAGCCCCGCTGGGGGTGAGCGCTACACCAAAAGAAGCACAAATCATAGCAAAGAAACTTGGTTCTACTGAATAGATTTCAAACAACAGAAAGTCAGGAGCATGGGATCCAAGTTAGACTTAAAGCAACTGATTTATTACCAAAGATTTATAGTGCTTTTATAGTTAAAATCTGGTGTAAGTGTGCTATACATTTTTGATAATAAATCAGTTGCTTTTCTTCTAACTTGCGATCACCAGGTCCAGACCATAAATAACTGGTCTGGCCCTGGGGACTGAACACTCCCCTAACAAACCTGATCGCTGCGGGCAGGGAGGGGGGGACGTACAGGTACACCCATCTGCCCACCCGTGCCATTCTGCCGACGTATATCGGCGTGCGGCGGTCGGGAACTGGTTAAATGTGCCACTCCATGATGTGTCTGCAGTTTCCTTTGTGGCTGCTTTGACTCTTTATTTTGTGGATAGCTCTAGCTTTCGCTGTTCGGCTTTCCAGATAGAACAGTCCTTTTTTTGTGAGCGGTCCTTTTACAGCAAAAACAGGCTCTGCTTTCTTTTATGTGCTTTGTGCCTTTGTACATCTTAAGAGCTTTGTCATCATGGTGTGTGTTTTCTTTCCTTCTGTCTTATTCATCAATTAATTTCCCTTTGATATATTTTAGCGTGAGTTCCTGCTCCGGTCTGGTTTCTGAAGCCTTAATAAGAGCAGTATATGTCTCTGGAAGGCTGCAGAAGAGCAGGGCAACAATATGGTTATCTTTAATGTCCTCTCCGATGGTGCGCAGCTGCTCTATGATTTCTAGCATAGCTTTCCCATGGTCACACATTTGCTGGCCTTCATCTAGTCTCATCTTATACACCTTTCTTAGTAGAAACAGCTTACTGTTGAGACTTGAACACTCATGCAGTTTTTGTAATGAAGTCCACATACCTTTGGCCATTTTCTCTTTTCTTATGTGGATAAATTGGTCATTTTCCACTAGTAAGCTTATATTTGCTTTTGCCAGTCTGTCTTTCCTGTCCCAGTCCTCCGTCTCTCCGTTTGTAGGTCTTGTCACAAGTCGTCCTTGCTAATAAATATTTCTAGTTTAAACTTCCACTGCTGGTAATTGGCATTGTTCAGCTTTGCAATTGCAAACTTTACATCTGGACCACTTGCCATCTTTTAGTAGCTTGTATACAGTACTCATAGTATTGTAGATTTCTCTTTCCAGTGCCCTGGGTGTCTGCTGGGTATGCTGGGTGTGCTGGGCGCATAACCTGTTGTGCAGAGTATTGATATAATGCGCTGCAAGCTTCTTATTTGCAGAGAATACTTTACTTTCATGAAGGACTGAAAAGCATGTATTTACATCATGGAGATAGGAACATACAAGTGCACAGAGAGGAAAGACAAACACTTCCTCTCATTACATTAACATAGAATGCACATTATAACACTGCAGTGCCACCTACTGGTATAGACAGGTATAATGCAAATATATAGTTCACAGTACTTTACATTACATGCTGTTGTTCTTCCAACAAGGATCCATGCTTTCCCTTTGGACAGAACGGCGACTTGCCATGTTAACATAGGCAGATCGCCGTTCTGCCTCTGTGCTGAACAGTTGGCAGGTGCCAGCGGACATTGAGTTTGCGGTACCCGCCGCTGGGCTCCCGCTGTGTGTGAGCACAGCAGGAGTGGTTTTCTGGAGTCTGGCTATGTGCGTGCACACCCCAGACCTGTATTTGTTAGATTACTTACTAGGTACGTGATCTGGCGCAGAGCGGCTGCCCTGCCACAGTATATCTATAGCAGGCTATCGTAAAGTGATTAAACTTTTTTTTTTTTTATTTCTTCAGTGTTTTCCTGGTTTTTCATGTATAGGCAAATTATGTCATACATCCCAGGAGTCTTCAGGAGGGGAGGATGGGCTTTCTCAACTAAGCACACCCTCCTGTCTGTGTGCCTGAGCTAAGGGCAGGTGGATTCCAAGAAGTAAATGCTACATGAATCATCTGCTCTTACTCAAGATGGAAATGCTAGAGGGGAGTTTTTTCAAAGTGATTTCTCAGCAAAATAAGGCATGGAGATACAGATGGATGGGGGATTTACAGGTACATCCCTTTAAATTTGCCGCCTTGTGGTTGCGTGTGCAACGCCGGCGGCGCACGCGACCCTGCCGTGAGTTTCGTGATCGTGCCCGCGGAACCCTGCGGACTCGATGTCCGCCGGTGTCCCGCGATCATGTCACGGAGCTGAATAACGGGGAGACATGTCACTGATCGTCTGTTCCCTTTCATTGGGAGCAGCGATCAGTGACGTGTCACTCATAGCCACGCCCCCTAACAGTTAGAATCACTCCCTAGGACACACTTAACCCTTTCCTAGCCCGCTAGTGGTTAACCCCTTCACCGCCAGTCACATTTACACAGTAATCAGTGCATTTTTAATCGCACTGATCGCTGTATAAAGGTGAATGGTCCCAAAATAGCGCCAAAAGTCTCCGATGTGTCCGCCATAATGTCGCAGTCACAATAAAAATCGCAGATCGCCGCCATTACTAGTAAAAAAAAATTATTAATAAAAATGTCATAAATCTATCCCCTATTTTGTAGACGCTATAACTTTTGCGCAAACCAATCAATAAACGCTTATTTCGATTTTTTTTTACCAAGAATATGTAGAAGAATACGTATCGGCCTAAACTGAGGAAAAAAAAAAATTTTTATATATTTTTGGGGGATATTTATTATAGCAAAAAGTAAAAAATATTGCTTTTTTTTCTAATCTGTCGCTCTCTTTTTGTTTATAGCGCAAAAAAGAAAAAACGCAGAGGTGATCAAATACCACCAAAAGAATGCTCTATTTGTGGCAAAAAAAGGACGTCAATTTTGTTTGGGAGCAACGTCGCACGACCGCGCAATTGTCAGTTAAAGCGACGCAGTGCCGAATCGCAAAAAGTGCTCTGGTCAGCCAGCCAAATGGTCCAGGGCTGAAGTGGTTAATTAAATAGGGTTTTGAGTTTGTGCTGCTCAAATGCAGTGTAGTTCCGCTTTAATAAGCGCTAAATTGGCCGGATGGAAGAGATCTCCTTCCATTTACAGATGTATCATGGATTTTTCCTTCATCTTTTTATTGAATATTTCAGTAAATCTAGGTCAGAGAGCGCTCTATAAATAGAGCCGGCGCTTTGCTTTGATTGCACAGAGTTAAAATGTTGACCTTTTTTCAGCTTTGTCGCGGGGTTTGTGGCCTCCTGACCTCCGCGGAATGCCTGGCGCGTTCTCCCATCTAAACCGAATAAACTGCGGTCTCTCCGCCTAATTAAATTTTCATCTCGGACACGGCGCCATCAATCAAGGTTATAAAAGCAGCGCCGTTATATACCTGGAATCGGGAGAAATAAAATACTGGGGGTTATTTTAAAGGGCAGCTCCAACTATAAACACATAAGAAGACTTTTGCTTTCAAAGACAATCCAGAATATAAGGAGGGTGACAACATTTTTCCCTGCTGCAGATTTTGTGTCCCTGCCTTGACCACATCACCTTACTGAGAAACATAGATACCTATTAGAAAAGAAATTGAAGGACAGCTTTAAAGTGGCTGTAAACCCACAAAAAAAAAACCCTGCAAGACAAAGGCATAATGAGCTAGTATGCATAGCATACTAGCCCATCATGAAATACTCGTTACTTCCGGGTTTCGCGGGCTCCGGCGCTGTGATTGGCCGGAGCCGTGATGACGTCATGTGCTCTGGCGCTGTGATTGGCCGGAGCCGCAATGACGTCATGTGCATGTGTGCAGGAGCCACCGGTAACGGCACACTAGCTGAAACAACGGCAAACGTGCCATTGCTTCTCTGCACATGTGGTGATGATGTTGGCACATGCTGATACAGGGGATATCTCCTAAACAATGGCGTCACTAGGGGCGGCCAGAGGGGGCCCTGACCCCCCCCCCCCCCCAACATTATGCTGTGCCCCACCATGTGCCCCCCAATTAAAAAAATATATATTTTACAAAAAGGCAATGTCTAAGAGGGAGAGGATTCCCAGTCAGCTCCTGTGGGTGATTCCTCCCCCCTCTCTCTGCACGCTGACACTGCATAATGCGATCGCTCACACAACCACGGCCGCCCAATCTGCTCCTTCCCCTGCATCCTCTTTGGCAGGGAGAAGAGCGAGTTGCAGGAAGGACTCCACCAGGACTCTCAGTTACTGAAAAAACAGACTGATTTCTCCCGTCCTTAGGACAGGAGAACCAGCCTGTAAATTCCAAGAGATGCCAGACCAGCGCTGCCAATAGCAGGGGCAGGACAGCAAGAGGAGGCTGGGGAACCCCACAGTGGCAGAACACCAGGGCCCGGTGGCAAGAAAACCTTTGCAACCCTGATAGTTCTCCCACTGCTTTGGATCCTTATATTTTCTTGGTATGCTGGTGGTGACATATATCTCTTGTTTTCTGTCACCCTGGGGGACCCCAATACAGTAGGAAGGGAGCTCACTGCAGAACATGTGAAAGGGCCGTTGTAGGATCGTAGTAAAGGGCCCCAGGATATATATATATATATAATTGCATTTTATAGTTGCCCCCCTACTTTTGTCCCTGTCCCCCCATGTGCCCCCCCTAAATATGAAAGCTGGAGACTCCACCGCTCCTAAACCATGCAGGTTTAGGAGATATCCGGGGTAGCTACAGGTAAGCCTTATTATAGGTTTACCTGTAACAAAAAGTGGATTGTAAGGTTTACAACCACTTTAAGCGGAACTAAACTCTCTCAACCAACAATAACTATTTTAATTCCTTAAGTAATTGTAAAGCTTTATTTTATCTTTTCATTAAAATAACATGTTATACTTACCTGCTCTGTGCAGTGGTTTTGCGCAGAAGCGGCCCAGATCCTCCTCTTCTCGGACCCCATGCCTGTGCTCCTGGCCCCTCCCTCCTGTTGGGTGCCCCCACAGCAAGCAGCTCGCTATGGAGGCACCCAAGCTGAGCCACTGCTTTGTGTGTCCATTCACACACACAGAGCCGAGGTTCAGCCCAGCCCCCTCCATCTCCTGATTGGTTCACTGGCTGTGATTGACAGCAGCGGGAGCCAACAACTCCTGCTGTTGCCAATAGCTAATCAGGAATGCGAGTCCCCTGTGAGGCAAGGCTCTCGTGGACATCGCTGGATCGAAAGGGGGCTTGGGGATTAGGGGGGGCTGCTGCACACAGACGGTTTTTTACCTTCATGTATAGAATTCATGGCATGAAGGTAAAAAACCTTGTGCCTTTTCAACCATTTTATGCTGCTAGCATTAGTATATAGATCGAAAGGAATATTAGATTTACTTGTTCTAAATTTCTTTTAACATTTCTTCAGTTATTTCCTGGTTCCTTGCCTAGGCTAAAATGATGTCATGCATCCCAGGGGTCTTCATGCAGGCACACCCTCCTGCCTGCCTTAGGTCAGGGCAGATGGATTCCAGGAAGTAAATGCTACAGGAATTATATTGCCCTTAGTCAAGATGGCCGTAGCTAGAAATGCTGGGGGGGGGGGGGGGTTCAAAGTAGATGGATGAGACTACTTTAAATATAAAAAATGAATTAAATAGCATTTGTGGTGCTCAAATACAGTTTAGAATTTGCTTTAATAATGTAAGCTGCCATTGCTGTCCTCCTTCTAAAAAATTGCTAACTGATTGGCTGTCCTGCTAATCCTGTACCATCAGTTCTTTCTGGCACTTTGGCAAACCAGGGGGTCTATTTATAAAACAATCATTGCAAGAATGTCCGAAGCCTTATGTATCTTTAGCTCTATACATAGGTGTGTGCGTAGCCTATTGCATTGGGGTGTGCACCCCAGAGATCAAACACACGTGACTTTCTCTGCAGTCTCAGCTGCACTGAACAGTGAATGAATGGGAAGTGTTCATTCACAAACGGAAGCATAGTAAACAGTTTACTATGCTTCAGTTACATTTGAATACAGTGAGTGAGTGTGTTCACTGTGTTCATTTAGAAAAGGAACGGGCCAGTAAATGACATATTAATTAGCCCCCTCCCCCCCGCTCTCCATCCTGAAACATCCCTTGCAGCAGCTGGGGGGAGAGGAGAGGAGTGAAGCCAGCAGCACTGCAGTAGGGGGTGCAACACCGGGGGGGGTTTGCCCAGGCAGTAGGGGGAATCGGCACCACACAGAGTGATTAGGGCATTGATGGCGAACCTTGGCACCCCAGATGTTTTGGAACTACAGTTCCCATGATGCTCATGCACTTCTGCAAAGTAGTTGAGCATCATGGGAAATGTAGTTCCAAAACATCTGGGGTGCCAAGGTTCGCCATCACTGGATTAGGGTGTGCCCAGGCACACCTGGCACACCCTCTGCGCACGCCTATGGCGCTATATAAAGTAGTACCTTGGATTACGAGCATAATCCGTTTCAGAAGCATGCTTGTAATACAAAACACTCTTATATCAAAGCTAGCTTCCCATTAGGAATCAATGGAAAATCAGATCATTGGTTCCACAGTCACTGCTGGTGTATGCAGTACCGCATTTGGCCAGAGGTTTGGCTCTCGGAGACACTCTGGGACACTCGGGAACGGAGTGTTTCCGAGTGTCTCTGAGCGTCTCTGAGCGTCACTGGCACCCCCGCACCTCTGACCAAATGCGGTACAGCACACCCCAGCGGCGTGAATCCTGCTTGTCTTGCGAGACAACACTCACAAACCGAGACAGGATTTAAAAAAAGAAATAGCTTGTATTGCGAAACGATCGTATACCGCGTTACTCGCAATCCGAGGATTCACTGTAATGGTCAAAATGCAGTATGGTTTATTGAAACAACTCAATGGGAAAGCTATACTGCATTTTGGCCACTAGATAGAGTTGAAAATGCACAAAGCGTGCACAAATGCTTCTAACATTCATGCAATCAATGTTCTACAAATAGATCCCTAAATGTTTGGGTATAGACCAGAGATTTGCCCAGCAGAAGCAGCAATATTCTTTCATGTACCTCCACCTTCTACCATTCTTTGATTTTTATAAAAAAAACAAATGGCCATCATTGCACAGTATTCCTCACTTTTTTTACTCTTTAACCAGTTGCTGCCCACCACACCGTCAAATGACAGCGGGGCGGTGCGGCTCTCGTTCTGGGATGCCGTCATTTGATGGCGTCCGAGAACGACCACCCTCGCGAGCCCGCGGCGATCGTGGCTGCGCCGTGTTGCTAGGACACAGCACGACCCCGATCTCTGTAAAGAGCCGTGTAAACACGGAGATGCCGGTAATCGGCGCTCCTCGCCTCACACTGACAGAGTGTGTGGCGTGGAGAGTCGATCAGCGGCATCTCCTCGCAGGGGGCAACAAAACATGTAATCAGGGCACTGATCATCAGTGCCCTGATTACATTATAGCGACAACAGTGTCACCAATCAGTGCCAGCAATCAGTGTCCATCATTGCCCACCAGTGCCAGCAATCAGTGTCCATCATTGCCCACCAGTGCCAGCAATCAGTGCCCACAAGTGCCACCAAACAGTGGCTCTTAGTGATGCCAGTCAGTGCTGGCTATCAGTGCTGCCCATCAATGCCCATCACTGCTGTCCATCAATGCCCATAAGTGCCACCCATCAATGCCCATCAGTGTCGCCTATCCGTCCTGCCTATCAGTGCCACCTATCAGTGCCCATCAGTGCCACCTATTAGTGCCCATCAGTGCCACCTATCAGTGCCCATCAATGCTGCCTATCAGTGCTCATAAGTGCCACATATCAGTGCCCATAAGTGCCACCTCATCAATGCCCACCAGTTCAGCCTATCAGTGCTCATTAGTGCTGCCTCATCAGCACACATCAGTGAAGGAGAAAAATTACTTATTTAAAAAATTTACTGAAGAAACTAAGCAAAAAAAAAATTTTTTCAACATTTTTTGTCTTTTTTTAGTGAAAAATTAAAAAACCCAGCAGTGATTAAATACCACCAAAAGAAAGCTCTATTTGTGTGAAAAAAATGATTAAAATCTTATTTGGGTACAGTGTTGGATGACCGCGCAATTGTCATTCAAAGTGCGACAGCGCTGAAAGCTGAAATATGACCTGGGCAGGAAGAGGATGTAAGTGCCCTGTAGGCAAGGGGTTAAAAGTATTAACAGATTGTTCACTCACATTTTATTGTGCCTTTAGGCCGGCACCAGTTTATCCAGGGTTCTATCCTCGGCTTCAGTGCGGGTCAGGAGCCGGATGTGACGTCAGTGTCGCTCAAACAGCCTCAACGCTTTTCGCATAGAATATGCATCATCAGAAAGCTTCCTGATGATGCTTATTCTATGCGAAACTCATTGAGGCTAGTTGCTGCATCTACCGGTCAAATTTCTGGTCTGCCTGTATAGAGGACCTACTGAACCAGGCATTACTAAGGCTTTTTGATTTCCGTTTTCTGGGGAGTGTAAACTTTGGAAGGTGGCGGTGAATCACGAGCGTTTGGATCTCTCAACACAAATTGATATCTGACACGTGGGATTCTTAGCCTATGAATAACCATCACTGGGAGTTTTTTGTACTGAATAACTTTGTATTTAATCACTTTGAATGTACAATTCTTTGAGAATTAATCAATATATTGAGCACATAGATGTGAGCATTATATCGGTTGAAAAAGTCACTTTTAAATATAAATTGATTACAGATTGATGGATATATTGATTATCTGTTTTGCACTTTAATGTGAATGATCATTTTTATATATTAGGGTTGGCGCTGCTGCCTATTTGTACATATTTTCACCCTTACATCTCAATTAGTGGAAAATCTGTAGCAACGGCGAATTTCTGGCCGTGGCCATTTTGAGTAAAGTTCCTTCAAAGAGCTATGGATAAAGTTTCTTCAAGATGTTCAATATATATGTAGAGCGCTACGTAAAATGACAGCACGATAAAAATATCTGTAAAATAAATTAAAAAATAAATAAGATGAAGGGTTACCAACCATCAGTAAATTCATGGACAGTCTGTAAAATCTGTGATTTTTACATCTGTCTGTGAATGTCCATTATGGACATACTGTAAAGTCTGCATGTCCGTAATGGACATTCACAGACAGATGTAAAAAAATCACGGATTTTGCAAACTGTCTGTAAATTTACGAATGGTTGGCAACCCTGGCTAGACCTTCTATATATACTGTATGTAGCAAGGTCCGGGACCTCTAGAGGCCTAATGGTGACCTCCAGAGTCAGGGAGAGCTGACATCCTTCTTTGTAGAGTGGGTTACAAGGCATGGTGGGTGTAAATGATGGGCGCCAGACACTTTTTGAATGCAAAGAGAATTATTGTCTCTTGAACAAGAACTGTGGCTAGAGGGTTAGGGTCAGGACACCCTTAAGTAGATACAATGATAATTGGCAGACTCTGAGACTTCTATAGGTAGAAAGCTATACAGTGGAAGGCCTCCAGTCGGACACCACTTCTGTATAAGTAGAACAGCTGTCTCCTATGGCAACAAATCTTGTAACAGTCACTAACGGTAGTTGTATTTAACTATTGGCAGAATAGTTCTCCTCGCACTCTACAGTCTCTCACTGTAGGTCTTCACTCACCTAGCTCCCAGTGTCTCATTAGACTCTAGAGATCGCCACTGGATCCCTTGAGCTCTTCCACTTCCATAACTCTGTATCTTCCTCAAGCATTACCCCCGCCTCCCTGCTGGGTCCCTGGCTTGGCACTCACTGATGCTCCTCAAGCATCACCTCTGCTGTCCCACTGGGTCCCTGGCTTGACAGTTGCTGAAGTTTTCCCACTTCTCCGCTGTCCCCGACTGGTGAGAAGACTGCTCTGGTACTGGCTCCAGCTTACTCACAGTGGTCTCCAGTAACAAGGTGGATGGTCTCTTAGTGGCGACAGCTTCCCCTTCTACCTCCGACCACGACTGGTTCCCCGTCCGGCTGAACCGTTACTCTCGGTTGGACTCCAATCCTGCAGTCCCAACCCTGTGCTGCTTCTCTTCCTTCTGGATAGGCCTCAGAAAGCGTAGCAGCCAGATGTCCCTGGGATAGGCCTCAGGGTTCCGGCCTATCAGCCCCGGGGCAGCATAACACACGTCCTACCCAGACAGCCATCCAGGTGGCACAGATCCCCTGACTCCACCAGAATAAAAAGGTTCTCCCAGCAGGCCAAGGGACTAAAGAAACCCCCGCCAATTGGCTGCGACACCCCATCCATTCATAACATGACCTTGCTAAGTCCTTGTCTATCTAATGTCACCAGCAAAACGCCACCTAGCGACTGAAGAGAGAATTTGCAGCAAGTTCAGAACTAGAGAGGAATTAGTGAATCTACTAACAATTAACCAGGGCAACTACCGCCTGGCAAACAAGATTTACTAGCAACCTTGCCTAAACACCAGGGTGCTATATGTACATAAATCAATATAATGTTGGTGAATTAATTGCTCTGCGTGTATAAACCCTGAGTGCCGGTTCACACAGGGGCGACTTGTCAGGCGACCTAGCCGCCTGACAAGTCGCCTCCAGTTCTGTACTACGGAACCGTTCTAATAGAAGCAACGCAAGTCGCTCCGACTTAGAAAAAGGTTCCTGTACTACTTTGGGAGCGACTTGAGGCGACTTGCATAGACTATTATACAGAAGTCGTTTTGCAAGTCGCCGTGGAAGTCGTGTGCAGGTCGCCTCAGTGAGGCGACCTGCAAGTCGTGCCGCCCCTGTGGGAACCGGGGCTGAGTCCAAATAGTACAACATGCGTTGTGTCCGATCAAAGTTTGTAAGGGCAGATGTTTTATGTTGCATTTACTTCCTGGAATCTATTGGCCCTTAGCTCAGGCATGCATGCAGAAGGGCGTGCTTAGCTGAGAAAGCTCCTCTTCTCCTCCTGAAGACTCCTGGAATGTATGACATTGTTTGCCTAAGCCTAGAAACCAGGAAATAACTGAGGAAATGTAAATGTAAATAAGATATATATTATTATATATAGTTATGAAACAACAGTAGATAAATAATACAATGTTACATGTAGCAAAAAACAATTCACTCCATATAAGGGTCCTTTCACACTGAGGCGGGGGCGTTGTCGGCAGTAAAGCGCCGCTATTGTAAGCAGCGCTTTACCGTCGGTATGCGGCCGCTAGCGGGGCGGTTTTACCCCCCCGCTAGCGGCCGAGAAAGGGTTAAAACCACCGCAAAGCGTCTCTGCAGAGGCGCTTTGCGGGCGGTATAGCCGCGCTGTCCCATTGATTTCAATGGGCAGGAGCGGTGAAGGAGCGGTATATACTCCGCTCCTTCACCGCTCCGAAGATGCTGCTAGCAGGACTTTTTTTACCGTCCTGCTAGTGCATCGCTCCAGTGTGCAAGCCCTCGGGGCTTTCACACTGGAATGAAAGCTGCGGCACTTTCGGGTCGGTTTGCAGGCGCTATTATTAGCGCAATAGCGCCTGCAAACCGCCCCAGTGTGAAAGGACCCTTACTGATAATGTATCTCTAACACTAAACAAAAAATGCCTAAAAAATTGCCCAAAAATGTATACAAGTCGGCGTGTGGATGAAGACTGCCTTTTAGTTCCACAAAGCCACTGGTTTTTATTGTGTACCAGGACAACCACCCAGCTACCAGCGTCCTAACGACCAGTGATTAGACATGTGCAATTCGTTTAGTTCCGAATTCCTTTTTTAACGAATTTTGACAAATTAGTTAATTCCGAAATTTCCAAATTTCCGCCTTTTTCAATTTCCGAATTTTTAGAATTCCGAATTTCTGAATTTCGAATTTCTGAATTTTGAATTTCCGACTTTTTACATTTCCAAAATCCCGAAAATTTGAAATTTAGGAAATTCGGAAATTGGAAAATTTCAGAAATTCAAAATTCAGAAATTGGAAATTTCGGATATTCAGAAATTCGAAATTTTGGAAATTGGAAAATTTTAAAATTTCGGAAATTCGAAATTTCAGAAATTGGAAATTTTCGGAAAAAATTAAAAATTTCGGAAATTCGGAAGTTCGGAAATTCGAAATTTCGGAAATTTGAAAATTAGGAATTAGGAAATTGGAAAATTTCAGAAATTGAAAATTTTGGAAGTTCGGAAATTCCTGAAGTTCGGAAATTCAAATTTCGAAATTTGAAATTCGGATATTTGAAAATTCGGAAATTTTAAAATTCGGAAATTTGAAAATTCGGGAAATTGTAAATTCGGAAAATTGTAAATTCGTAAAATTCAGAAATCCAAAAATTCGAAAATTCGGAAATCTAAAAATTCGAAAATCCGAATATTTGGAAATTCGAATATCCGAATTTTCAGAAATTCGAAAATCCAAATTTTCAGATTTTTGAATTCCAAATTTACGAATTCAGAATTTACGAATTTTCGAATTTCCGAAAAAAGCGAATGAAACCAAAACAAACTAATTTTTTGTCAGTGCACATTTCTACCAGTGATGTCATCAGTGTTGATAAGAAGGGTGTTGGGCCCCCCGGTACAGCTTCCTTGTTTGACCCTCCCCCGCCCCTCTCTATCAGCACTGGGGTTACATTCGCTGAGTGCTGGAGAGAAACTGAGGGAAAGGAGAAACACTGGAATACTAGTCAGTACCAGTGTGCAAAAGTGTAAAACTATTAGAATCATTTTTTACATTTTAGAATGGGGTGCCTTGAGACTGTCCATAATTTTAAAGGGTGCCTTGACTGAAGAAAGGTTGAGAAATACTGCTCCAAACAGGTAAAAAAAAAGGGCATAAATGAATGACAACTAATCCAAATTCATTTTTTACTAACCAAACGTCAATACACAAGAATATGATTCATTGACTTGATTTGGATTCCTGCAGCTTCATCTTTGATCTTTGCCAAGGGTTCCATTGTTTTCTTTTCTCTTTTTTTTTTTTTTTTTTTTTTAGGATGAGGCGAGAATGATGAAGGATGGGAATGTTTTCCGGGTGATTCAGTCCAACTGCTGGAATCCTGAAGTGAGATTAAAAGAGATGGATCAGTCAGGTAGATGAAGTAATCATATTTGTACCTTCTGCAACTGGCCTAGAATGTAATGGCCTTGGTTCATCAAGCTGCAATTTAGAAAAATTCATTTGATAAGTAAGCAGTTTTTGTTTTTCCTTTTTATTGTTAGAAGATACTATGTATGTCTCTTCTGCCAAAAAAAAGCTTTTTCCCATTCTCCTAGCAATTATTTCTTTTAACTGTCAGCAGGGCATACACACAGTGCCTTGCAAAAGTATTCGGCCCCCTTGAACTTTTCAACCTTTTGCCACATTTCAGGCTTCAAACATAAAGATATAAAATTTTAATTTTTTGTGAAAAATCACCAACAAGTGGGACACAATTGTGAAGTGGAACGAAATCTATTGGATATTTTAAACTTTTTTAGCAAATAAAAAACTGAAAAGTGGTGCGTGTAAAATTATTCAGCCCCTTTACTTTCAGTGCAGCAAACTCACTCCAGGAGTTCAGCGAGGATCTCTGAATGATCCAATGTTGTCCTAAATGACTGATGGTGATAAATAGAATCCACCTGTGTGTAATCAAGTCTCTGTATAAATGCACCTGCTCTGTGATAGTCTCAGGGTTCTGTTGAAAGCGCAGAGAGCATCATGAAGACCAAGGAACACACCAGGCAGGTCCGTAATACTGTTGTGGAGAAGTTTAAAGCCGGATTTGGATACAAAAAGATTTCCCAAGCTTTAAACATCCCAAGGAGCACTGTGCAAGTGATCATTTTGAAATGGAAGGAGTATCAGACCACTGCAAATCTACCAAGACCTGGCTGTCCCTCTAAACTTTCAGCTCAGACAAGGAGAAGACTGATCAGAGATGCAGCCAAGAGGCCCATGATCACTCTGGATGAACTGCAGAGAACTACAGCTGAGGTGGGAGAGTCTGTCCATAGGACAACAATCAGTCGTACACTGCACAAATCTGCCCTTTATGGAAGAGTGGCAAGAAGAAAGCCATTTCTCAAAGATATCCATAAAAAGTCTCGTCTAAAGTTTGCCACAAGCCACCTGGGAGACACACCAAACATGTGGAAGAAGGTGCTCTGGTCCGATGAAACCAAAATCAAACTTTTTGCCCACAATGCAAAACGATATGTTTGGCGTAAAAGCAACACAGCTCATCACCCTCAACACACCATCCCCACTGTCAAACATGGTGGTGGCAGCATCATGGTTTGGGCCTGCTTTTCTTCAGCAGGGACAGGGAAGATGGTTAAAATTGAGGGGAAGATGGATGCAGCCAAATACAGGACCATTCTGGATGAAAACCTGTTGGAGTCTGCAAAAGACCTGAAACTGGGACGGAGATTTACCTTCCAACAAGACAATGATCCCAAACATACAGCAAATTCTACAAAGGATTGGTTCACAAATAAACTTATCCAGGTGTTAGAATGGCCAAGTCAAAGTCCAGACCTGAATCCAATCGAGAATCTGTGGAAAGAGCTGAAAACTGCTGTTCACAAACGCTCTCCATCCAACCTCACTGAGCTCGAGCTGTTTTGCAAGGAAGAATGGGCAAGAATTTCAGTCTCTCGATGTGCAAAACTGATAGAGACATACCCCAAGCGACTTGCAGCTGTAATTGCAGCAAAAGGTGGCTCTACAAAGTATTAACGCAAGGGGGCCGAATAATTTTGCACGCCCCACTTTTCATTTTTTTATTAGTTAAAAAAGTTTCAACAATCCAATAGATTTCGTTCCACTTCACAATTGTGTCCCACTTGTTGGTGATTCTTCACAAAAAATAAACATTTTATATCTTTATGTTTGAAGCCTGAAATGTGGCAAAAGGTTGAAAAGTTCAAGGGGGCCGAATACTTTCGCAAGGCACTGTATTATACTTTCTTGGTCCATATAGGTTGAGTAATGCCCCGTACACACGGTCGGATTTTCCGATGGAAAATGTCCGATCGGAGCGTGTTGTCGGAAATTCCGACCGTGTGTGGGCTCCATCGGACATTTTCCATCGGATTTTCCGACACACAAAGTTGGAGAGCAGGAGATAAAATTTTCCGACAACAAAATCCGTTGTCGGAAATTCCGATCGTGTGTACACAAATCCGACGGACAAAGTGCCACGCATGCTCAGAATAAATAAAGAGATGAAAGCTATTGGCCACTGCCCCGTTTATAGTCCCGACGTACGTGTTTTACGTCACCGCGTTCAGAATGATCGGATTTTCCGACAACTTTGTGTGACCGTGTGTATGCAAGACAAGTTTGAGCCAACATCCGTCGGAAAAAATCCTAGGATTTTGTTGTCGGAATGTCCGAACAAAGTCCGACCGTGTGTACGCCCTATAACAGAATAAGGCAACTCTATTAGACATGTGCAATTCGTTTAGTTCCGAATTCGTTATTTAACAAATTTTGACAAATTAGTTAATTTCCGAATTTCTTAATTTCAAAATTTTTCAATTTCCGAAATTCCGAATTTCCAAATTTCCGAACTTCGAACTATCGAATTTTTAAATTTCCGAATTTTCGAACATTCGAAATTTCCGAATTTCGGAAATTCGGAAATTTGAAATTTCGGAAATTGGAAAACTCTAAATTTCAGAAATTCGAAATTTCGGAGAATCGAAATTTCGGAAATTCGAAATTCAGAAATTTGAAATTTCAGGAATTCGAAATTCGGAAATTGGAAATTCTGAAATTCTAAATTTTGGAAATTCTAAAATTTCGGAAATTCGGACATTTCGGAAATTCGAATTTCCGAATTTTCGAATTTCTGAATTTCCGAAAAAAGCAAAAAAACGAATGAAACCAAAACAAAAACGAACAAATTCTTTGTCAGTGCACATGTCTAAACTCTATCACACATGCACGGAAATCACAACATCAACGGTCACCCAATAGGCGACTAAGAAAGATGCTGGGTACAGAAAAATCATTAAATATACAGGACAAATAGCAGTAATATACCATCAGGGAGGGGGGCATCTCACACACCCGTAAGTGTCAGATGCAAATTCTTTGGGTGCCGTTGCTGTTCAAGACAATGAAGATAGAACTTACTGCCTTCCAATATTCTTCATCTTCCTTTGCAAGTTGCATGAAAAAAATGGTGCCCCTACATTTGATATTTACATTGTGGTTGTGGCCATCTTTGTAGAAGTCAGTGAAAAAAATCTGCGTGGTTAATAATAAAAGTAAAAAAATGCATGAAAAATAAAACAAATGCATGAAAAGTAAAATAAAACCAGAAAATGTAAAAATGGTTGCTGCTAGCACATCAATTAGTGCTACCACACTTCAACATAATATATAACATCCTCCAGGATGCAGCGCAATTCCCATCAAATAATAAAACAGTCCTAAAGTATAACTAAAGGCGAAACTTTTTTTTTAGTTTTGGATAGAGTGGAGGTAGATTACAACACCTGTCAGTTTTTATTGCTGTCTGTGCCCCCATTAGGAAGATCCACCCTCTCAATTGCTCCTGTTTACCATTATTATCATTAACCACTTCAGCACCGGAAGAATTTACCCCCTTCCTGACCAGAGCACTTTTTGCAATTCGGCACTGCGTCGCTTTAACTGACAATTGCGCGGTCGTGTGACGTTGCACCCAAACAAAATTGATGTCCTTTTTTTTCCCAAAATAGAGCTTTCCTTTGGTGGTATTTAATCACCTCTGTGGTTTTTATTTTTTGCGCTATAAACAAAAAAAGAGCGATAATTTTGAAAAAAAAGCAATATTTTATACTTTTTGCCATAATAAAAATCCCCAAATATATAAAAGAACTAATTTCTTTCTCAGTTTAGGCTGATATGTATTCTTCTACATATTTTTGGTAAAAAAAAAATCGCAGTAAGCGTATATTGATTGGTTTCCGCAAAAGTTATAGCGTCTACAAAATAGGGGATAGATTTATGGCATTTTTATTATTAGTTTTTTTATTAGTAATGGCGGCGATCTGCGATTTTTATCATGACTGCGACATTATTGCGGACACATCGGAGACTTTTGTCTCCGTTCCATTTTCTTCTCCATGTGCCTATGGTTCTGCTCAGCCATTACCAAAGATGCGCCTTTACCAAATCTCCTAAATGCTGCCAAACGCTTAATACCAATATACTGGAAGCAAACTCAGGTTTCTGGTTGTGAGGAATGGACCAAGAAGATAAATAAGATTATGGAGGCAGAGGAGTAGATATCCACCTGTAAAGGTACATTGGAACCCTTTTGTACCACTTGGGCGGCTTTGCGAGAACACACCGCTGCTGCAGACTATGTTTCATCCAGCCTTGATGTCGCCTTGTTAAAACTAACAGACCCCAATTTTGGGATGCCTACCTGATTTTACATTGTATCTTTTTGTCCAATCGTATATGCCGGTGTGAGTGGTCTCATGGATTTCAAAGGTATACAATGCGTCTGACTTCCCCCCTCTCCTTCACCCTCTATTTTCCCTACTACCACATCCCCCTTTTTCTCTCCCCCACTTCCTTTTACCTTTTTAACAATTCTTTGGTCATTAAACGTTTATGTTGCACCCTTGGACAAATTAGGTGCTCGGGAGCCTAGATTGTTCACACGTTGGGCAATTCGGTGTTGTGGCTCTGGTGATCCCAGGGACCAGATGGACAGTGCGGTGGGTTCCAGGGCAACCTCCCATGTGGTCTTTGCGCCGTATGGCCCATCGATTATTTCCCAGACCTTGTTATGATCGGTTTGGCCTCCTCTCTCTGCTTGGGAGCTTCTGATCTCTATGGTTGCCAAGGATACTGCAGATTTTTAGAGCTACTCTCTCTGGGTATGCGGGCTTTGACCAATGTCTTCCGACTTCTGATGGTTGTTCAGAAGCATGCTTTGATACACGGAGAAAAATGTATATACCTGTTATACTGATTTTTGTTTTGATTTCTATGCTTAAAAAAAGATAAAGATTATATTAAAAAATATCATTTTTTGTGCTCAGATGCAAAATAGTTCTGCTTTAATAATAACCAACTTGGCTACACTAGATTGAGCTAATACAAATAAAATGTTGATTCTTAATATGTGTATGTCTGTGTTTCCATGAGAGGTAATACACCATTAAAGGCCAATCAGCACTTTTTTTGTTGACTGTTTTTCAGTCAGTCATTTTTTTCTATGTCAGTTTTGAGATGTGATGTTGAGCCGAGTCCTTTCTTCTAATCCTTGATCCTTGTTATTTACTCAGCTCTGGAAAGCAGGGGAGTATTGCCATGGGGGTTGCTTTTTTATTGTCATACATGCTGGCTATGGTTTTTCAATTTCTTTTAGAGAGGTGAAATGCCACTTTAAATTATTATTTGCAAAATAAAGATTTTATATGCATGATTTCAGCAGAAATAAAACCAGAGACATTCTAGGGTGCCACCCAAGGGCATACTTTAGAACATATTGTGCTGGGTCTACTCAAAAAAATTGAAGCAACTATTTGCATGAGCTTTTTAAGTACTGTCAACTAAACTTATTTTTGTCTGACTCATTAGACTTTTCATGTTTTCAACTTTGTTGTTTTAAGTAAAGTCAACTCAATTTCTTTCAGTTTATAGACCATAGTGTTTTAAGTTAGGAATACATACCTTAACTTGTCTGGAACTATAGTTTTAAGTAAAGCTTACATTTTTCCAGTTTATAGACCATAGGCTTAAGTAAAGCCAACTAAATGTTTCCAGTTTATAGACCATAGGTTCAAGTAAAGCCAACTCAATTTTTCCAGTTTTTTAGACCATAGGTTCAGGTAAAACCAACTCAATTTTTCCAGCTTCTAGAAAAGTTTAAGTTGGGAACACATACATTAACTTATTTATTTCAAGTACTTATAAAGCACTGTCAATTTACAGAGCGCTTTACATATACTTTGTACATTCACATCAGCCCCTGCCCTCAAGGAGCTTTCAATCTACGATCCCTAACTCACATTCATCTATACACATACTAGGGCCAACTTACACAGGAGCCAATTACCCTACCAGTATGCCTTTGGGAGGAAACCAGTGCTAACCACTACACCACTTAGTTACTTAGTTTTAAGTGATATTAACTTGTAACGTACTACATTTTTTTAGGCTGGTAAAACTTATTTTCCAAATAGATTTGATATATGTTTGAAGGTTTTCATATAATAATAATACAATAATATGTTTTTTTTAAAAAGGAATAGTCTCATGAAACAGGCTTTCATATAAAGTTTACAAACGTAATATTATTAAAGCAGTATCAAATGTAAATGTAAACATTAAAAAAAAAATTAAAAAATGCCTCTCTCAGCTAACAAATCAAACTGAAACACACACACCATGTATATACAATATATCTGTAATTTAATATAGAATGTATTAACTTTTTTTAAAACCTTTTAGGAAAGTAATTTGCACTTTAACCACTTCAGCCCCGGAAGGATTTGCCCCCTTAACCACTTGCCGACTGCCGCCGCCGATGTACATCCAAAGTTTGGCGGCGGATATTGTTGTTATGGCAGCAGCTAGCTGCCATAACCCCGGTATCCCCGCTTTCGTGCGGCGGTCGGCTTTCAGATAAAGGTGGTCTCTGCGGCAGATTCGCCGTGAGATCACTTTTATCGGTGGCGGGAGAGGGCCCCCCCACCCGCCGCGATCCGGTGCCCTCCGCCGCTTACCGGAGCCGTCGGTAGCGGCGGAGGTGATCGCATCTGTCCCCTGCTGTGCCTGGAGACGAGTGAGGCCAAGATGGCGCCCACTTGTCTCCATGACACTGCTGGGCGGAAGTGACGTCAAAACGTCACTTCCGCCCATACGTCTTAAAGGCACATTTTTTTCAATGTCATTTTTTTAAATGACTTTTTGTTTTTTTTATTGCATTTTAGTGTAAATATGAGATCTGAGGTCTTTTTGACCCCAGATCTCATATTTAAGAGGTCCTGTCATGCTTTTTTCTATCACAAGGGATGTTTACATTCCTTGTAATAGGAATAAAAGTGACACATTTTTTTTTTTTTTAAAACAGTGTAAAAATAAATAAAATCATGTAAATTAAATAATAAAAATGAAAAAAAAAATTTTTTATAACCCCCCCGTCCCGACGAGCTCACGCGCAGAAGCAATCGCATATGTGAGTAGCGCCCGCATATGAAAACGGTGGTCGAACCACACATGTGAGGTATCGCCACAATCGTTAGAGCGAGAGCAATAATTGTAACCCTAGACCTCCTCTGTAACGCAAAACATGCAACCTGTAGAATTTTTTAAACGTCGCCTATGGAGATTTTTGAGGGTAAAAGTTTGACGCCATTCCACGAGCAGGCGCAATTTTGAAGCGTGACATGTTGGGTATCAATTTACTCGGCGTAACATTATCTTTCACAATATAAAAAAAATGGGCTAACTTTACTATTGTCTTATTTTTTTATTCAAAAAAGTGATTTTTTTTCCAAGTAAGACCACTGCGCAAATACGGTGTGAAAAAAAGTATTACAATGACCACCATTTTATTCTCTAGGGTGTTAGAAATAAAACAATATATAATGTTTGGGGGTTCTAAGTATTTTTCTAGCAAAAAAAAAAACCTGTTTTAAACATGTAAACACCTAAAATCCAAAACGAGGCTAGTCCTTAAGTGGTTAATGACCCTGCCATTTTTTGCGATTCGGCACTGAGTCGCTTTAACTGACAATTGCACGGTCGTGCGACGTTGTACCCAAACAAAATTGACGTCCTTTTTTTCCCACAAATAGAGCTTTCTTTTGGTGGTATTTGATCACCTCTGCGGTTTTAATTTTTTGCGCTATAAACAAAAAAAAGCGACAATTTTGAAAAAAAAACTTTTTTTTACATTCTACTATAATACATCTCCCAAAAAAATATATAAAAAACAAATGTGTTAATCAGTTTAGGCCGATATATATTCTTCTATATATTTTTGGTAAAATAAAATAGGCGTATATTGATTGGTTTGCGCAAAAGTTATCGTGTCTACAAATTATGGGATAGATTTAGGGACTTTTATTTCTTTATTGTTTTTACTGGTAATGGCAGTGATCTGCGATTTTTAGCGTGACTGCGACATTGCGGCGGACAGATCAGACCCCAAATGACACTTTTTGGGGACCAGTGACATTATTACATTGATCAGTGCTATAAACATGCACTGATTAACGAATAAATGACACTGGCAGGGAAGGGGTTAACACTAGGGGGTTATCAAGGGGTTAAGTGTGTTCCCTGGGTTTGTTCTAACTGTATGGGGGATGGGCTACCAGGGACATGACAGAGATCACTGCTCCCGATCACTTCGGAACAGAAAATCTCTGACATGTCATCTGGCAGGACAGGGAATCGCCTTGTTTACATAGGCAGTTCCCCGTTCTGCCTCTGTATACCGCGATCGTGGGTCGCCGCTGGACATCGAGTTTGCCGGACCTGTGGGCACGCTCACGCTCCTTTGCAAAGACCGACGTACACCTACGGCAGTTTGCGCAGGCCGACCTGACGCAGTATAATGACGGTGGCTGGCCGGCAAGCGGTTAAAGTGTAAACTTTTGAAGACAGATTCCCCACATCTAGCTCTAAAAAGATCTTCTGAAAAACGTCAAAGGTATATTTTAGGTTTTCAGGGTAGCTCAGGCTAAAAGCATAAACGAGTCCCATAATCATTCTTTCTGATACAAAATGAGAGTGCTGTATGAAAATATACACTATACCAATATGCTTGTTTTTCCTGCCGATGCAGCATAAATATGGTATATTTGTTTTTGAAATGTAATAACATAGTGCAAAGTGGGCAGGGCTTTAGATTACATAATCGAACGTTGAATGTCCAATATCTCAAAAGCCAAACAAACAGAAAGTTTGGGGTTTTTTTTGGTACAAATCAGCACAAACAAATTGTATAATTGTTTTTAAAATGTAACAACATGTGGTGCAAAGTGGGAGAGGTTTCATCAACTATAATGCGCAATAGCACATGCGTTCGTTTTTGCAGCACAAATCGGCACAGATGCAGTGCAAACGAAGGCTTTGTAGTTACTTGGAAAAATTCTTGGCACTGGTGGCGCTCTTTTGCCCCCGTATGGGAACTAACTTGTGCAGGCTTTCAAAGTTCCAAAAGACGTCAAACTCTTTAAAATATACAGCATCAAAACTCGTGTGGCTGCACATTTGGTCCCGCAATTTCAGTCAAATGAAAAGATAATTTTTTTAAGTAGATATAACTCAATTAGAATATGGAAATGCACACACCTTAAAAGGTTTTGTCTAGATTACTCAATATTATACATTGATTTTGTAAATGCAAAAGGTGTGTTTTAAGAAATGATGAAAATGAAGGAAGGTACCTAAAATATCAAAGTAAATTAATTAACATTTATTTTTATGTTGAAAATAACATTCTTATGTTAAAATTTACAAGCCAACAGAATCATTTTTATCAGTGCATATATGTTCATATATTTGTTGAATTTATTTCCTTGGGTGTCACCCTAGAAAGTCCCATGTTCTTTTTCTGGTGTAATTATTTGCTTTGTTTGGGATGGTGGCATACCAAGGCTTTAGTGTCATCCTGCTTCTCTCCCTTCTTTTTTTCTAACTATTTTATATAAATACTAAGAATCATATAAAATGTTGGTTTAACAATGTATAAACAAATGTAAAAATTGAAGTAAAGTACACAATACACGCATACACAGTTCTGGTCAGCACAGCAGGGCATGGCATAGACTCTTTCCTTTGCTAATTTACGGCAGACGTCTTAAGTTGGCCATGCACTTTACAATCTGATTGTACAATCTCTGTACAATCTCCTTTAGATCTACTATAATTATGTAAAATTAGGACACAATTTAACTATTCATTTAATTTGTATCAAGTCAGACAGGCACCTACATTACATGGTGAATCTAAAGAAGATTGTACAGTCAGATTGTATCATTTGTATTGTGTATGGTCAGCCTTACTTGCTGCAGAGTCTTCATGTCTGGCCCCTGAGCTACATATGTATATCAGTGTACTCATATCTACAAAGATTGGCAAGCGTTTTTTTATTTCAACTGACTGACTCTACTTATTGCTGGCCTACAATAAATATAAATTACCACAGGGACACAGGAAGACCCTTTGGCTATACTGCCACCTACTGGAGGATTGGACACAGGCAAATAAAAAAAATCTTGGCCAGCCCAGGATAATTGCTCCTACTACCAGCATGCCTCAGTCTTTTTTTAGTGTCCTAGGAGGATGCATGTCTTTTCCTCAGCTCTGTAGTGTTAAAGTCTAACTTATTTGTTTATTTTCTAGCATGTTTTCCTTCTTTGATTCTTTTCTTCAATCAAGATTCTTCTCTACATCGCTGCTGGAGCTTTGTCTCTTTTATTAAATTTTTTTGTTGTTGTATGGTTATCCTTGGCATGACTCTTGGACTCAGCTGGACTGGATGTTGCAGGGATAGCCTAAAAGTGACCTTTGGGTTCCATGATTGGTGCTTTCCAGACTTTGTTATGGAAAAGTTATCTGCAGAGCCCTTTCCAGATCCAAAGCCAATGGAATTGCCCCAGCATTTGCCCTGTCTCTGAAGATTCACTTAGTAGGTATACTATTTGTTTCTAGAAAAGGCACGGACAGTCCCACTGTACTGGGTGCTCCCAGGTCAAAGCGCCTCCTGATGTTGCCAACTTCTGCAGCCTGGAACCATGTTATCCTCTACTATTAGAGTTCATTTCATCCTCTGAGTCCGGCTGACGTACAGCTACGGCGATTTGCACAGCTGTGTCAAACTGTGTCATAATGATGGCAGCGGCTCAGTAAGAGGTTAAAGTAACGCAGGGCCATATCGCAAAAAACGGCCTGGTCATGTAGGGGGTAAACCTTCTGAAGCTGAAGTGGTTAAACCGTCGCTACTGCAAGGTGAGTGTCTGATTTGATGGCCTTATCATGTAAGGAGCCCTTTCTGGTTTTGCATAGGAACAAGGTGGTTATGAGTTCCAGAACTTCCTTCTTGCCTAGGGTAGTTTTTGCCTTCCACCTCAGCCACGATAATGTTCTCCAGTTCCTCTGCCTGGTTCCTGTTCAATAAAATAAATTTTATTTCCATGTCTGGATGCGGTTCAGGTGCCCCAAGTCAGAGGTCTAATGCCGTGTACACACGACTGGACTTTTCGACAGCAAAGGTCCGACGGAACAAATACGCCAGACAATTTGATCGTGTGTGGGATTCATTGGACCTTTGCTGTCGAAAAATCAGATGGACTTTAGAAATAGAACATGTTTCAAGTCTTTCTGAAGGATTCGAGTACGGTCGAAAAATCCGTTCGTCGGTATGCTAGTCCGACGGACAAACAACAACGCAAGGGCAGCTATTAGCTACTGGCTATGAACTTCCTTATTCTAGTCCGGTCGCACGTCATCACGGTCGAATCCGTCGGACTTTGTTGTGATTGTGTGTAGACAAGTCCGATTCAACGGAACTCCGTCGTAACTACGTCGAAAGTTCGTCGGAAAGACCGTCGGACCTTTGATGCCGAAAAGTCCAGTCGTGTGTACACGGCATTAGAGAGGCCTTCCTGATCATGTCAGGCTCTTCTACCAGGTACGTGACAATCTATCTCTCAATCACTGCTTCTTTCAGGAAGACTGATTCCTTTTTGTCATCCTGTATGGACCTCGAAATGGTGCCTCAGCTTCTGGTTCCATCATCTTTACGTGGCACAGGCAAACCACTGGGTTCCACCCTTCCCTATCAAGGCACACTGTACTAGATGTGTGTTTGCTTCTTGGACTTTTCGGTATCAAGCTTCTTCCCAGATTTGCAAAGCTGCCACCTGGTCTTGTCTTCACACATTCTCTAAGTTTTACCAGGTGGACTTTTCGGCCTCCTTTGATGCCATTCTTCAGTTGTAAGTTCCTTCAGATGACTCTTTGAACTGCAGGCAGTCCCCAGTTTCTGTTGCTTTTTTTTCTTTCTTGTGCCCGTTTATGATTGTTTGCTGCGTTGCTCACCCCTCAGATGGATTGCTTTTGGATGTCATGACATTGAAAGACTTTCTGTGTCCCTCAATGGATGAGAAAGAAAGTAGGATTTTGTACGCAAAATATAATTCTTTCTTTGGAGTCCATTGATGGACACTGATCCAGGGTTGCCAACTGTCTGTAAATTTACGGAAAGTTTGTAAATATCAGTGATTTTTACAACTGTCTGTATATATCAGGGGCTGATTATTTGTCATGCTGTTTTAATAAGTGTAAACCAGTCAAAATACTTTTTATGTGTATTGTCAGCGTTTCCATATTGTGTTTTTATTGTTTAAATTTTGATTGTTGTAGTTTTTAATGTAATTTTTCAGGCTGTCAGCAAAAAAATGTGCATTGTCAATAAAATGTCCATGTTTTGTCAGTAAAAAATGCTGTGGGAAGTTGGCAACGCTGCACTGGTCCCATACCTCTGTGTTTATTTTCATGCTTTCTGTACTGTTTTCTTTACAAAACTGAATCATGCTGGAGGGGTTATACTTGACTGGCTTACATCATTTTAATGCCAATGTCCAGTCCTCCTGTAATCCAGAGGTTAAAGACTCCCTGTGTCCCTCAATGGATTCCAAGAAAAGGATATTACACCAAGTACAAAAATCCTATCATTACAGAGAAATATTATATTAACGACGGCCAATTACATATAAAATAAGACAAATACTTTTTCTCATGCAGGAGTACGAGTGCAGGTGCTCTCAACAGTGCCAGTAATGTTCAGTTATTGGGTATGTACAATTATATTTTGTTATTTTAAAGTGCAGCTCTGGTGATAGATTTCAAACTGTAAAGTAAGACAGCACAGTAATATATTTTTTAAATTTAATTCATATTTCGTTTATCAGTACAGGCCTCTGAAGTATCCATTGTGACACCTCTAGTGTTGGCGTTGCATTTTGAGATTAGAGATGTAACATTTCTGGAAATTTAAAAGCCATGGGGAAAAAAACTCGTTTTTTTTTCCCTGTTTTTTTTTTTAGGAAAAAATTGACATTTTGGAAAAATTAAAAAAAATAATTCAGTGTGGAGTAGTTTTACAAATTGAAAGTCATTTTGTTACACTGGGAAGGTGAAATGCAGTGTACTGTATATCAAAGTATTATGCTTCAAATAAAAGTACAGCTTATTCAGTAAATAAACAAAACTTGCTTTTAAAATGTTATTTTTTTTATTACAAATAAAATAACAAGGGCTGTATATGTTAAGAACATTTTGCCTATACATTCATTCCATAAAGTATTTTAATGTCTTTAGGGCACCTCTGGCATGCCAGGATTATTTGTCATCCTTGTAGCATTTGGAAAAGAATATTTCTTCTCACAATATTTGTAAAATGCAGCTTTGCTCTCAGCAGAAACTGTACTGTGGAAATGTTTCCAAGCTCTAGACGTTTTACTATTTTACTGAGAGGAGGAAAAGATAAACCAATCTACTGACCAGAATATAGGAAAACATTATGCTGTGATGGTTGAGAACATTAATAGGAATCATTTAAACGTTAAAAAAAATTAACCAATTGGTCAGACAAATTTAACCTCTTACCTGTCAATTAAGACCTGAGAGGTCAGAAACTATCATCTACTGTATCCCAACAATCAGCTGTAATAACTGTAGGAGGTACAATGTGGAGCCAACTAGCAAACTAAAATGGAGCCTTTCCCCTGCAGTGCCCCTTAGTGGCAGAAATGCATATTTCTCTTGTTTAAGAACTGCATTGAGAAGTACAGTGTTACTTGAACTGTATTCCAGGATTTGCTTGCCTTCAGCTGGGAGAACTTGCAATAAGTCTCAAATCCTTCATTGAGGTCTTCATGTTAAATAATTTGAATACCACATCATAGATTTAATATTTATCATTGTAAAAGAACATATTCCAATTGTTCCGGGAAAAAACAAAACAAAAAAAAGGCTTTGAAAAAAATGAAAAAAAAACATTTGTTTTCCCACTTTTTTTTCTGGATCTTCCCATCTCTATTTGGGAAGCAGGGATAATGCCTAAAGGATTTTCATAGAAGCTCAGAAGACTCCAGGGCAGCAGTGCTTCAGTATTTTAAGATGATAGCGGATCATGCTGGTGGTTTTATGTTTTTTATATTCATCTAATGCCTCGTACTCACGAGCAGACTGTCCAGCAGACTTGGTCCAACGGTCTTTCCGGCGGACTACCTGAACGGACGGACTTGCCTACACACGACCGGACTTTCCGGCAGGCTAGGTCCGCCCATCTTTCCGACTGACTTTCGCCTGAGTTACGGCGGACTTTCAGAATGAACGGACTTGCCCACACACGGACAAGTCCGTTCATTTTGAACGTGACTCGGGTACGACGGGACTAGAAAAGGAAGTGAATGTCGCCGCTTTTATCGGCGAGATTGACACCTTGCGAGCCCCGTCGCGGGCCATACCAGGCCCTTAAGTCTGGTATGGATTTTAAAGGGAACCCCCTACGCCGAAAAAACGGCGTGGGGTCCCCCCCTACAAAGGGGGCTCCCAGATTCCGATAAGCCCCCCGCCCGCAGATCCCAACAACCAACGGCCAGGGTTGTCGGGAAGAGGCCCTTGTCCTCATCAACATGGGGACAAGGTGCTTTGTGGTGGGGGGAGCGCCCACCCCCCATGTTGAGGGCATGCGGCTTGGTACGGTTCAGGAGGGGGGGGGGCGCTTGCTCGTCCCCACCCCCTTTCCTGACCGGCCCGGCTGCGTGCTTGGATCGGGGTCTGGTATGGATTCTAGGGGGGACCCCACGCCGTTTTTTCGGCGTAGGGGGTTCCCTTTAAAATCCATACCAGACTTAAGGGCCTGGTATGCCCCGCGCTCACCGCAATAGGAAAATGTGTTTTTCCTATTGCAGCGAGCGCGAGATGCAATACCCTGCCCTTGCGTCGTATCTGGTCCGTCAGACCAGCATACAGACGAACGAGACGAACGGGCTTTCCATCAGGAACTGAGTCCGACGGACCAAGATTTGAAACATGCTTCAAATCTAGGTACGGCGGACTTTTGGGAAAAAAAAGTCCGCCGGAGCCTACACACGATCGGATTGTGCGGCGGACTCTGGTACACCGGACCAAGTATGCCGGAAAGTCCGCTTGTGTGTACGTGGCATAAGTGTTAGGAGGTTTCAGAACACGCTATGGATTTCTGAGCTTCCTTCCTTTTAATGTGAATAAGATGTTCATTTAACAAGAAGATAATTAAAGAAGGATTAAAGTGTATATAAAGTGCTAATCTAAGTTTTGCCAGTGCTCACCAGAAAGTATCAAAAAAGTAACACTAAGGAACAGTTCATAAAAACAATCTATCAAGTTCAAGCAACAAATATAGCCGCATATGTATCAGAAGGTCATGGCATCCATGTAACCTTATCTTCTAACACTGTGAGTTTTCTCGGTACAGGCCAAGCCCCAGGATACCCTGGATCTATCTCGGTTCCTCAATGACGACTTGGCGGCTGTGGTTCGGAAGTATCCAGAGAGATTTGTAGGGCTGGGGACACTCCCTATGCAGAGTCCAGAGCTGGCAGTTCAGGAGATGCATCGCTGTGTAAAAGAACTGGGGTTCCCTGGTGTACAGATTGGATCCCATATCAATCAGTGGGACCTGAATTCACCTGAACTGTATCCCATTTATGCGGTATGTACAGCCTGGAATCCTATCCACAGTGGCTTTTTTCAGACAACCTCTGATATTATCTGATGCCCTGCTACTGTATTGGTACATAAGGGCAAGCACCACTAATGTACAAGTGTCACCTTTACAAGGAAGATGTCAAACTTAGCCCATAGTTCTGGCACGACTCCTTGACTTTCCAATCTATAAAGACAGGGTCCATTTTATGGGTACAAACAAGAAGTCACTGCCCCCACCTATAACTGGTCACTGCAGAAAGGATCATTGGAAAGGCAATGCATATAAAAAAAAATAAGAAATTTCCAAGCTCAACTTACCGACCAGCCTGCGACCAACCAAATTGACTTGTCCAACAGTATGCGTTAAAAACAGGGGTTTAGTTGCACACATTTGCAAAAACATGCGTAAGCCACAGAGCCCCGGCAAGGCACCACATTTTCTGTGGACCTAAGCTCTCATTTCCGTGAGTCTCCAACAATGGAGACACATGCATTAAATGGACAGGTGTAGGGCAGATAAACCTGGAGGGAGCGCACCCTTCCCTAAAGGCACAGGGGCACCCTGAACAACCAGCTCTTAGCAATTATATTGGCCAGGTAACGCACTGACACCTTTGCTGCCATAGTGCTATGGGCTGGGTGTTCAGTGTGCCCCTGCGCCTTTAATGAAGGGTGAGAAGGAAGTTTCACCAGCACACCAGGATCTCCAAAATTGGGTCCAAAATTTTAATCACATAGTATCAAAAAAATAAATAGAAGCAACGTTTCGGAGCCACGCAGGACCCCTTCATCAGGCATGTTTATTTTTTTGATACTATGTGAGTAAAATTTTGGACCCAATTTTGGAGATCCTGGTGTGCTGGTGACACTTCCTTCTCATGATTGCAGTCGGTTCCAGCCGTTGGTCATTTCAGCACCCAATTTAAGATACAGCCGTTTGTGCAGGTAAATGGGAGTATTGCATTTTAGGTTTAACCACTTGCCGACCACCTCACGACGATGTACGTCGGCAGAGTGGCACGGGCAGGCAGAATCACGTACCCGAGGTGGTCAGCTTTTGTCTGGGAGCGATGAGAGGTGAGGGGGAGACCATCCATTCGTGGCCCCCCCCTCGCGATCGCTCCCAACCAATCACGTTCTTCCTCCGCTGCTGTATGCTAAACAGCAGCAAAGGAAATGATGTCATCTCTCCTCGGCTCGGTATTTTCCGTTCCGGCACCGAGGAGAGAAGACATCAATGTGAGTGCACAACACACACACAGTAGAACATGCCAGGCACACATTACACCCCCGATCCCCCCCCCCCATCACCCCCCTATCACCCCCCCCCCCCCTGTCACACTGACACCAAGCAGGTTTTCTTTTTTTTTTTTGTGATT
Organism: Lithobates septentrionalis; assembly: GCA_037952835.1. Classification (NCBI taxonomy): domain Eukaryota; kingdom Metazoa; phylum Chordata; class Amphibia; order Anura; family Ranidae; genus Lithobates; species Lithobates septentrionalis. Next base: position 1,168,173 of record JBBDGP010002659.1, on the reverse strand, counting down.
ACTGCATTGGTGTCAGTTTGTGACAGTTAGTGTGTTAGGGCAGTTAGTATTAGCCCCCTTTAGGTCTAGGATACCCCCCTAACCCCCCCTAATAAAGTTTTAACCCCTTGATCACCCCCCGTCACCAGTGTCGCTAAGCGATCATTTTTCTGATCGCTGTATTAGTGTCACTGGTGACGATAGTTAGGGACATAAATATTTAGGTTCGCCGTCAGCGTTTTATAGCGACAGGGACCCCCATATACTACCGAATAAATGTTTTAACCCCTTGATTGCCCCCTAGTTAACCCTTTCACCACTGATCACCGTATAACCGTTACGGGTGACGCTGGTTAGTTCGTTTATTTTTTATAGTGTCAGGGATCCCGCCGTTTATTACTGAATAAAGGTTTAGCCCCCTGATCACCCGGCGGTGATATGCGTCGCCCCAGGCAGCGTCAGATTAGCGCCAGTACCGCTAACACCCACGCACGCAGCATACGCCTCCCTTAGTGGTATAGTATCTGTACGGATCAATATCTGATCCGATCAGATCTATACTAGCGTCCCCAGCAGTTTAGGGTTCCCAAAAATGCAGTGTTAGTGGGATCAGCCCAGATACCTGCTAGCACCTGCATTTTGCCCCTCCGCCCGGCCCAGCCCAGCCCACCCAAGTGCAGTATCGATCGATCACTTACAAAACACTAAACGCATAACTGCAGCGTTCGCAGAGTCGGGCCTGATCCCTGCGATCGCTAACAGTTTTTTTGGTAGCGTTTTGGTGAACTGGCAAGCACCAGCCCCAGGCAGCGTCAGGTTAGCGCCAGTACCGCTAACACCCACGCACGCACCGTACACCTCCCTTAGTGGTATAGTATCTGATCGGATCAATATCTGATCCGATCAGATCTATACTAGCGTCCCCAGCAGTTTAGGGTTCCCAAAAACGCAGTGTTAGTGGGATCAGCCCAGATACCTGCTAGCACCTGCGTTTTGCCCCTCCGCCCGGCCCAGCCCAGCCCACCCAAGTGCAGTATCGATCGATCACTGTCACTTACAAAACACTAAATGCATAACTGCAGCGTTTGCAGAGTCAGGCCTGATCCCTGCGATCACTAACAGTTTTTTTGGTAGCGTTTTGGTGAGCTGGCAAGCACCAGCGGCCTAGTACACCCCGGTCGTAGTCAAACCAGCACTGCAGTAACACTTGGTGACGTGGCGAGTCCCATAAGTGCAGTTCAAGCTGGTGAGGTGGCAAGCACAAGTAGTGTCCCGTTGCCACCAAGAAGACAAACACAGGCCCGTCGTGCCAATAATGCCCTTCCTGCTGCATTTGCCAATCCTAATTGTGAACCCACCGCTTCTGCAGCGCCCGTACTTCCCCCATTCACATCCCCAACCAAATGCAGTCGGCTGCATGAGAGGCATTTTCTTTACGTCCTCCCAAGTACCCCTACCCAACGAACCCCCCCAAAGAAGATGTCGTGTCTGCAGCAAGCACGGATATAGGCGTGACACCCGCTATTATTATCCCTCCTGTCCTGACAATCCTGGTCTTTGCATTGGTGAATGTTTTGAACGCTACCATTCACTAGTTGAGTATTAGCGTAGGGTACAGCATTGCACAGACTAGGCACACTTTCACAGGGTCTCCCAAGATGCCATCGCATTTTGAGAGACCCGAACCTGGAACCGGTTACAGTTATAAAAGTTACAGTTACAAAAAAAAAGTGTTAAAAAAAAAAAAAAATATATATATATATATATATATATAAAATAAAAAATAATAGTTGTCGTTTCATTGTTCTCTCTCTCTCTCTCTCTCTCTCTATTCTCTCTCTATTGTTCTGCTCTTTTTTACTGTATTCTATTCTGCAATATTTTATTGTTATTATGTTTTATCATGTTTGCTTTTCAAGTATGCAATTTTTTATACTTTAACGTTTACTGTGCTTTATTGTTAACCATTTTTCTGTCTTCAGGTATGCCATTCACGACTTTGAGTGGTTATACTAGAATGATGCCTGCAGGTTTAGGTATCATCTTGGTATCTTTCCTTTCAGCCAGCGGTCGGCTTTCATGTAAAAGCAATCCTAGCAGCTAATTAGCCTCTAGACTGCTTTTACAAGCAGTGGGAGGGAATACCCCCCCCACCGTCTTCCGTGTTTTTCTTTGGCTCTCCTGTCTCAACAGGGAACCTGAGAATGCAGCCGGTGATTCAGCCAGCTGACCATAGAGCTGATCAGAGACCAGAGTGGCTCCAAACATCTCTATGGCCTAAGAAACCGGAAGCTACGAGCATTTCATGACTTTGATTTCGCCGGATGTAAACAGCGCCATTGGGAAATTGGGAAAGCATTTTATCACACCGATCTTGGTGTGGTCAGATGCTTTGAGGGCAGAGGAGAGATCTAGGGTCTAATAGACCCCAATTTTTTCAAAAAAGAGTACCTGTCACTACCTATTGCTATCATAGGGGATATTTACATTCCCTGAGATAACAATAAAAATGATTTAAAAAAAATGAAAGGAACAGTTTAAAAATAAGATAAAAAAGCAAAAAAATAATAAATAAGAAAAAAAAAAAAAAAAGCACCCCTGTCCCCCCCTGCTCTCGCGCTAAGGTGAACGCAAGCGTCGGTCTGGCGTCAAATGTAAACAGCAATTGCACCATGATGCATGTGAGAAATCACCGCGAAGGTCAGATCGAGGGCAGTAATTTTAGCAGTAGACCTCCTCTGTAAATCTAAAGTGGTAATCTGTAAAGGCTTTTAAAGGCTTTTAAAAATGTATTTATTTTGTTGCGGCTGCACGTTTCTGCGCAATTTTAAAGCATGTCATGTTTGGTATCCATGTACTGGGCCTAAGATCATCTTTTTTATTTCATCAAACATTTGGGCGATATAGCGTGTTTTAGTGCATTCAAATTTAAAAAAGTGTGTTTTTTCCCCAAAAAATGTGTTTGAAAAATCACTGTGCAAATACTGTGTGAAAAAAAAAAATTAAACACCCACCATTTTAATCTGTAGGGTATTTGCTTTAAAAAAATATATAATGTTTGGGGGTTCAAAGTAATTTTTTTGCAAAAAAAAAATAATTTTTTCATGTAAACAAAAAGTGTCAGAAAGGGCTTTGTCTTCAAGTGGTTAGAAGAGTGGGTGATGTGTGACATAAGCTTCTAAATGTTGTGCATAAAATGCCAGGACAGTTCAAACCCCCCCCCCCCCAAATTACCCCATTTCGGAAAGTAGACACCCCAAGCTATTTGCTGAAAGGCATGTCGAGTCCATGGAATATTTTATATTGTGACACAAGTTGCAAAAAGTTGGAAAAAGACAAATTTTTTTAAAATTTTTTTTTTTTGCACAAAGTTGTTACTAAATGATATATTGCTCAAACATGCCATGGGAATATGTGAAATTACACCCCAAAATACATTCTGCTGCTTCTCCTGAGTACGGGGATACCACATGTGTGAGACTTTTGGGGAGCCTAGCCGCGTACGAGACCCCGAAAACCAATACTCACCATGCCTCTTAGCAAATAGCTTGGGGTGTCTACTTTCCAAAATGGCTTCATTTGGGGGGGGGGGGGGGGTTGTGCCACCTGGGCATTCCATGGCCTCCGAAACTGTGATAGGCAGTGAAGAGTGAAATCAAAAATTTACACCCTTAGAAATCCTGAAGGCGGTGATTGGTTTTCGGGGCCCCGTACGCGGCTAGGCTCCCAAAAAGTCCCACACATGTGGTATCCCCATACTCAGGAGAAGCAGCTAAATGTATTTTGGGGTGCAATTCCACATATGCCCATGGCCTGTGTGAGCAATATATCATTTAGTGACAACTTTGTGCAAAAAAATTAAAAATAAATTGTCACTTTCCCGCAACTTGTGTCAAAATATAAAATATTCCATGGACTCAACATGCCTCTCAGCAAATAGCTTGGGGTGTCTACTTTCCAAAATGGGGTCATTTGGGGTGGGGGGGGTTTGTGCCATCTGGGCATTTTATGGCCTTCAAAACTGTGATAGGTAGTGAGGAGTGAAATCAAAAATTTACGCCCTTAGAAATCCTGAAGGCGGTGATTGGTTTTCGGGGCCCCGTACGCGGCTAGGCTCCCAAAAAGCCCCTACTCAGGAGAAGCAGCTGAATGTATTTTGGGGTGCAATTCTACATATGCCCATGGCCTGTGTGAGCAATATATCATTTAGTGACAATTTTTTGTAATTTTTTTTTTTTTGTCATTATTCAATCACTTGGGACAAAAAAATAATATTCAATTGGCTCAACATGCCTCTCAGCAATTTCCTTGGAGTGTCTACTTTCCAAAATGGGGTCATTTGGGGGGGTTTGTACTGCCCTGCCATTTTAGCACCTCAAGAAATTACATAGGCAGTCATAAACTAAAAGCTGTGTAAATTCCAGAAAATGTACCCTAGTTTGTAGGCGCTATAACTTTTGCGCAAACAAATAAATATACGCTTATTGACTTTTTTTTACCAAAGACATGTGGCCGAATACATTTTGGCCTAAATGTATGACTAAAATTGAGTTTATTGGATTTTTTTTATAACAAAAAGTAGAAAATATAATTTTTTTCAAAATTTTCGTTTTTTTTCCGTTTATAGCGCAAAAAATAAAAACGGCAGAGGTGATCAAATACCATCAAAAGAAGCTCTATTTGTGGGAAGAAAAGGACGCAAATTTCGTTTGGGTACAGCATTGCATGACTGCGCAATTAGCAGTTACAGCGACGCAGTGCCAAATTGTAAAAAGTGCTCTGGTCAGGAAGGGGGTAAATCATTCCGGGGCTGAAGTGGTTAAGGAAGGGTGGGCTCCCTCCAGGTTTATCTGCCCTCTATTTTTGGAGACTCACAGAAATTAGAGTTTAGGTCCACAGAAAATGTGGTGCCTTGCCGGGGCTCTGTGGCTTACGCATGTATTTGCAAATGTGTGCAACTAAACCCCTGTTTTTAACGCATACTGTTGGACAGGTCAGTTCGGTTTGTTGAAGGCTGGTCGGTAAGTTGAGCTTGGAAATTTCTTTGTTTTTGTTTATATCCATTTTATGGGTATCTGAACTTGTGGTGTAAAGACTTTGGTATTTCCTTTTAATGATCTCATTACATTGGATTTTGTATTACTGCCATCCCTTTTATGTTCAAAAACATCATATGACTATCAGTTATTGAACGTTATCCATGTGATCCAAACTCTTTCCAGAGGGTACAATAGAATACTTGCACTGCAAGAGCTGGGTAGAGCTAAACTTCAGGGAAGCAACTAAATACAGAGTTGTAATAGATATTTAGAACTTGATTGTATGTCAGAGGATTTTCAGGCAAGCTAGTGATCCAGCTTTGTGATTGGACAATGAAAGAGCAACAATGCCCTGATGAGGTCATCTCCCTGTTCACACCTCCTGTTATCATGTTCACTGCAGCAGGACCTCATTAGCTCCGAGTGCTAACCCTCCCTCTCCTAATCCTGTTGTACAGAGGGCTGATATTAGGACATATTTAGTTACTTCAAGAGGAACTAAACCCATCGATTTCAATTGTCTTGCAAAGCAGTTGCATTCAAAGCATGCTGTGAGTGATAATTGTTTCAGTTGCTTTTGCTCTCAATCAAACTGTCAAACCATCAAATTGCTGGTGTCATTATTGATCACATTTGCTGCACCATAACAATTGCAGATCAAACAGAGACTAAGATGGCAGCTTCCTTGACTGTGAAGGATAAGAGGGTTTAGTTCCACTTTAATTGAGTTGCATTCAAAAGAAAATGTAACAATTTGTAACAAATTCTTAACCTTATTAATTTCATCATCAGCTTTATAGGTTCACCATAAGGACATAATGTTTTAGGTATAATGGGAAGTCTGACGGGTGAAGTCACTTGTTTTTGACTTCTTTTAACTTTTGGGGTCTTCAGAGGTGGGATTTCCTGAATTTCGGGTATTCCTCTTGCCCAAATTAAAGCTTTGGGTGTTACTGCTCACCTTAAAATGTTTGGGTGTTCCTGTCACACTCCATTCTTCTCACTTGTTCCCCATAACAAAAGTTACATTTAAAATCCAAAAGTAAGAGTGGGGTTCATTCCTAATGTCTATTAAAATGTGTTCTCAGGGTCCTCGTTTTAATGAAAATTCTGTTTTGTTTTTTTTTCAAATGTTGCTTTATCCAATAACATACATACATCCATATGCCGCGTACACACGGTCGGAATTTCTGGCCTACTTGGTCCGGCACACTTTCTGACGGACTTTGTCCGCCAGGTGCGCCGGACTTTAAAACGGACGGACACGACCAGACTTTGCGGCGGGCTAAGTCCGCCCGTCTTTCCGACGGACTTTCGCCAGAGTTCCGGCGGACTTTCAGAATGAACGGACTTGCCCACACATGGACAAGTCCGTTCATTTTGAACGTGACTCAGGTGCGACCAGACTAGAAAAGGATGTCAATCTTGCTGCTTTTATCGGCGAGATTGACACCTTGCGAGCCCCGTCGCGGGTCATACCAGGCCCTTAGGTCTGGTATGGATTATAAATGGAAACCCCTACGCCGAAAAAATGGCGTGGGGTCCCCCCTAAAATCCATACCAGACCCCGATCCGAGCACACAGCCTGGCCGGTCAGGAAAGGGGGTGGGGACAAGCGAGAGCCCCCCCCTCCTGAACCGTACCAGGCCGCATGCCCTCAACATGGGGATCTTCCTCCGGCTTCGGGGGTCCCTCCGGTTCATCTTCTCCCGGCGTCCGGTTGGTTCTCTTCTCCCGGTGTTCCAGTTCTTCGGCCGGCTCCTCCGCTGTCTTCAGGTAGCTCTCTTGCCAGCAGAGGTCCGGACCCCTGGGCTTCTTATCTTCTCTTCTCTTCTCCAGATGTTGACACGACGCTCTCTCCGGCTGGAAGGCTCTCTGAGGGCTGCGTTGTGACTTATATAGGCGGAGACCCCGCCCCCTTGTGATGTCACAGTCCCTGGGCATGCTGGGACTGTGACGTTTTAGGGGGTGTAGTCAACATCACTCAGTGACCACGCCCCCTAAAACGTCAAGAGAGCTACCTGAAGACAGCGGAGGGGCCGGCCGAAGAACTGGAACACCGGGAGAAGAGAGCGGAGAAGAACCAACCGGACGCCGGGAGAAGATGAACCGGGGGGCCCCCCGAAGCCGGAAGAAGACCCCCGAAGCTGGAGGAAGATCCCCCCCCGGAGCTGTTTAATAAAATATTTTAAAAACCTGTGTAGTGTTTTATTATTTACACTTTTTACCTAGGTGAATAGGTAGGGGTACCATGTACCCCATACTCATTCACATAGGGTGGGGGGGCCGGGATCTGGGGGCCCTCTTATAGGGGGCTCCCGGATTCCGATAAGCACCCCGCCCGCAGACCCCGACAACCAACGGCCAGGGTTGTCTGGAAGAGGCCCTTGTCCTCATCAACATGGGGACAAGGTGCTTTGGGGTGGGGGGCCCCGCAGGGCGCCCCCCTCCCTCAAAGCACCCACCCCCCATGTCGAGGGCATGTGGCCTGGTACGGTTCAGGAGGGGGGGGGCGCTCGCTCGTCCCCACCCCCTTTCCTGACCGGCCAGGCTGCATGCTCGGATCGGGGTCTGGTATGGATTTTAGGGGGGACCCCACGCCGTTTGTTCGGCGTAGGGGGGTTCCCTTTATAATCCATACCAGACCTAAGGGCCTGGTATGCCCCGCGCTCGCCGCAATAGGAAAATTTGTTTTTCCTATTGCAGCGAGCGCGAAATGCAATACCCTGCCCTCGCGTCGTATCTGGTCCGTTGGACCAGCATACACACGAGCGGGCTTTCCGTCGGACCAGCACACAGACGAGTGGACTTTCCGCCCGAAACTGAGTCCGACGGAAAGATTTAAAACATGTTTCAAATATAGGTCCGGCGGGCTTTTGGGAAAAAGTCAGCCGGAAAAGTCCGCCAGAGCCTACACACGGGCGGATTGTCCGGCACACTCTGGTCCGCCAGACCAAGTATGCCGGAAAGTCCGACCGTGTGTACGCGGCATTAGACTCAGTCTGTCTGGGCTGTATGGTCACCTGCTGACTTGGCACCATCCACAGGCAGCTTAACTCTTCAACAAGACACAGAAGGTGAATCCCACTCAATTTTACTTCAGCTAATTGCAGTACAGAGGATGTTTATCCAGTCCTTTAACTGCTTGCCGACCACGTACATTTACGTTGGTAGAATGGCACAGCTTACCTGTACATCCCTTTGAATTTGCCTCTGTGCCGGCACGCGCACACCCCCGCCACGTGCTCCGTGAGCGCGCCCGCGGGTCCCGTGGACTCGATGTCCGCCGGGTGCCCGCGATCATCTCACGGAGAGGCAAAACGGGGACATACCTATGTAAATAAGGCATTTCCCCATTCTGCATTGTGACAGGACAGAGATCTACTGCTCCCTGTCATCGGGAGCAGTCATCAGTGTTGTATCACTTGTATCACTTGTAGCCCCCCACAGTTAGAATCACTCCCTAGGACTCACTTAACCCCTTCCCACCCCCTAGTGGTTAACCCCTTCCCTGCCAGTGTAATTTACACAGTAGGCAGTGCACTTTTATAGCACTGATCGCTGTATAAATGACAATGGTCCCAAAATAGTGTCAAAAAAAAAAAAGTGTCCGATCTGTCTTGCCTTAATGTCGCAGTCATGATAAAAATCGCAGATCGCCGCCATTACTAATAACAAAAATTAAAAATAAAAATGCCATAAAACTATTCCCTATTTTGTAGACGCTATAACTTTTGCGCAAACCAATCAATATACACTTATTGTGATTTTTTTTTTATACCAAAAATATGTAGAAGAACACACATAGGCCTAAACTGAGAAAAAAAATGTTTTTTTTATATATTTTTGGGGGATATTTATTATAGAAAAAAGTAAAAACAAATTATTAAATTGTTGCTTTTTTTGTTTATAGCGCAAAAAATAAAAACCGCAGAGGTGATCAAATACCACCAAAAGAAAGCTCTATTTGTAGGAAAAAAGGACGTCAATTTTGTTTGGGTGCAACGTCACACGACCACGCAATTGTCAAAGCGACGCAGTGCCGAATCGCAAAAAATGGCCTGGTCATTCAGCAGCTAAATCTTCCGGGGCTGAAGTGGTTAAAGCCTAAGCCAAGCCATAGATTATGCTGTCGGTGTTGATGGGGGAATCCATCCTGCCAGCAAAGAGTAGGGGGAGCCTTCCCTTCTGATAGAACACAATAATTAGTGTTGTCGGCTACAGCCGGGGGCAATAATCAATCGGGGGAAAAAACCGGCAGGCAGGTTTACACAAGTTGACCGATAGATCGACTTGTGCACAACCAGGGTGACCATACATGGATCGAGAATCATCTAGTCCCTGCTGAGCAGGCCGAATTTCGATCTATTTATGGCCAGCTTAGTAAGACCATGCCTTTCCAATGCACTGTCTTTGCAAGGAACTAACATTGACTGAGGGAACGTGGAAGAAATGGGGAGCATTTAGCTAGGACTGAACTATCAATAAAAGGAGGGAGGGTGTCAGAGGGGTATACCAAATCACAGATAAACGAGTTGTGGTGTCTCTAAACCACCTCTAGATGTCAGCATACTACTGAAGAATAATAATGTGATACAATTTAATACAACACAGAAAATATGGAACAGAACAACCCCCTGCTTTTCTGCTTTTAAAGTGTTGCTACAAGGATTAGACTCTTTGGGGTTGATTTACTAAAGGCAAATAGACTGTGCACTTTGCAAAGTTCAGTTGCTCCAGAGCTTAGTAAATGAGATAAAGCTTCACTTTGCAAAGAATACCCAATCACATGCAATGAAATTTAAAAAAAATGTATTTTTGCTTGATCATGATTGGATGGTTGAAGTCGGCAGAGCTTCCCCTCATTTTTTAAGCTCTTGAGCAACTGCTCTTGCAGAGTGCAACTGCACAGTCTATTTGCCTTTAGTAAATCAACCTCTTTGTCTGTCAATTGTCATTGACCATTTTACACCTAATATATTAGTAATCTCCTGCATATAGAAAACTGGTGGGAAACAACCACACATAATGTGCTCACACAGCTACAGGCAATGTAATAACGTGTCTGCAACATTTTTTCAGGCGGCTGAAGAATTAAACTGCTCCATATTTGTGCACCCCTGGGACATGCCAACCAGTGGCAGGATGGCAAAGTACTGGCTTCCCTGGCTGGTAGGTTAGTAATGGTATCATACATTTCTTGGGTCATTGGGTTCAATGATTTATAGAATGTCAAGTGAATGATTTACTAAAGCATGTATAGGGCTTCAGTAGTGGCAATTACTCCACATTCCAAGGGCACAGAATAGAATGGCATGCCACCCATTGCACACAAATCTCTGTAGGTTGGCAGGCGATTACATAATTAGACAGTTGTTAGACGTTCAGGCACTTAACTTCAAAGGTGTTGGAGGAAAAGGCACAAGGTAAAGGTAAACAACAAATTTAACAAAAAACAAACAAACAAAAAAAAGCAAAAAAAAAGACAAAACAAAAAAAAATGGGCAGACTTGATGGACTACTCGGTCTTTTTCTGCCATCATATTTCTATGTTTCTATATAGTATACCTTCCTATCTGTTTACTAAGGCTACTTTCACACTGAGGCGCTTTACAGGCGCTACAGCAATAAAAATAGCGCCTGTAAAGTGCCTCACACTGGAGCGGTGTGCTTGCAGGACGGTCAAAAAAGTCCTGTAAGCCACATCTTTGCAGCGCTATAGGAGCGGTGTATTCATCGCTCCTAAAGCGCCCCTTCCCATTGAAAACAATGGAGCAACGCCGCAAACCTGCAGCGACGCTTTGCGGGCGGTTTTAACCCCTTTTCAGCCGCTAGCGGGGGTTTAAAACCGCCCCGCTAGCGGGCAAAAAGCGCAGTTAAAAGGACGGTAAAGCGGCGCTAAATATAGCGCCCTTTACCGCCATCGGCCGCCCGCCCCAGTCTGAAAGTAGCCAAGGACTAGCAGAAAAAGGATTAACATTAGTTAATGTTCCACTTTAAGATACAGGTCCAGTCCAATTTACAGGTCTAGTAGTGGCGGCTGGTGGGTTTTTTTTTTTAGGGGGGGCGGCTCTGGTGTCCTCTGCTCCAGCACGGTGGACCTGATCTGGGTGGCGGGCCGCAGGCAGCGGCTCTGGTGTCCTCATTTGCAGCATGGCGCCTTTCGCCGTGCATCTCCTCTCTCCTCCTCCTAGACGCTAGGTATCCAATAGAATCACCTGACGTTTAGGCCAATCAGGAGACAGGTCTCACGAGCGCTTTCTGATTGGCTGGGAGGAGATTTAGTGTGAAAATAGCGAATGTTCATTCGCTACTGTCACACACATTCGCTATTGTCACACAAGCAGCTTGCTATGGGGGCCCCCGAGCCCAATCACAGCTCCCTGTGTCCATTCAGACACGGAGCCCTGACCTGGCCCTGTCCCTTCTCCCCCCTAATTGGCTAGATGACTTTGATTGACAGCAGCAGGAGCCAATGGCGCCGCTGCTTTGTCTCAGCCAATCAGGATAGAGAATCTCGGATGGTTGAGACATCCGTGGACATCGCTGGACAGAGAGGGACCTAAGGTAAGTATTAGGGGGGCTGAGGGGGGCTGCTACACACAGAAGGCTTTTTATCGAAATGCATTAAGATAAAAAAAGACATCTGACTTTACAACCCCTTGAATATTCCAAAATGCTGTAACAGCATATCAAATGATCCAAATTGATTTGAATCCAATGGTTTTTATCCTAGTGAGTGTAGCATGAATATTATAATAGAATTCTTCTTGTATTGAGATTGAGACCATTCGCTTAATTTTCATGCGCGTGGTCCTACAAACAAAGTCAGTTGGGAATGAGGACATTAATTTAACTTAATAATTTGGGATTTTCTTTTACTTTCACTTTCAACGATAATGGTAAATAGGACACATAGAAAGGATGTATCTCCCTAATGGGGGGCACAGACAGCAATAAAAACTGACAGGGGTTTTAATTCTTCTCCACTTTGTCCAAAACTGAAAAAAAAAAAATTGGCTTAGGTTAAGCCGCGTACACACGATCGGATTTTCCGACGGGAAATGTGTGATGACAGGCTGTTGGCGGAAAATCCGACCGTTTGTACGCTCCATCGGACAATTGTTATCGGATTTTTCACGGACAAATGTTGTAAGGCAGGCTTTAAAAAATTTTTTTTTCTTTTTTTGGTGCAAGTTACCACAACACCATTATCCCGTAGTTTTTAAGATCAAAGATACCTATGTTGGTGTCCCTTGTTAATTTTACATTGTATTTTTTAAAATGTAACTGCCTACTCCCAAACTGTCATTAGAAGTAAAACACATAGCCAAGTATTATTCTCCACAATTTTTTTTTATTGTGCATTAAAAAAAGAAAACAAATAAAATTAGACATACTTATCTACCAATAGAACTTAACCAAAAAGTGCATTCTATGCATCCAAACATATAGAAAATATACCAAATCAAATCATTATTAATTAACCAAAAAATTAAACAAAAGCCTCATGCGTGTCCTTCTTCTTAATATAGGGGGTCAACGATGCCAAGAGTTGGTGAAAGCAGGGGTCTGTCATCCGGAGATAATTCCGAAAATCATCCGGATTATTCTCCTGGAGCTCCCGCAGCAAAGGCATATGACATAATTGGTCACGATTAATAAAGCAACCAATTTTTGGTCCAATAAATCCTCCTCCTCCTGTTCCTGGACTGGACTTGAGTCAAAGCAATAACTCCAAGGCCAATAATAAATAACACGTTATCTCCTCCGATTTCGCAACATGTCTGGTTGACGAACGGCCGTTCAGAAACGAACTGAAAAACCACGTAGTTTGTTGGCCGACAATTCCTTGCTTTTTGTATGCAAGACAAAATCCAGGCACACGCCTTTGGACAAAAGTCTGAGGTTTTGTCTGTGGAAAATCCGATCGTGTGTACGAGGCTTTATACTTTAAGTGCCTTCCACTTTTTCTTGGAACTTGTATCTTTTATTCTAAAAGGGAATAACAAACAAGATTTTATCTTCTTTTTTTTTTTTTTTGTCATCTGTGTCCTGTTGGGGAGATTTTTCGTAACTTCCATAGCCAAAAGAGGAAGAAGAGAGGAAAGAGAGGAAGAGAGGAAAATCCCTAGTTGCCATCTAGGTCCCCAAAACTAGTGTCCCCAATGGAAGATTTCCTCTCTATTCCTGTTCTGGTGACAACCCAAAACGTGAGATTTTCTTTCACTTTCAGTGATAACAGTAAACAGGACAAACAGAGAGGGTGAATCTCCCTAATGGGGGACACTGATAGCAATAAAGACCTGATAGGGGTTTTAATTCTTCTCCACTCTAAAACGAAGTACTTTAGTTATACTTTATTTACACGGAACATTTGGCCCCTGTGCATCCAGTCCCGATGTTTCAAAGTCTTCAGCCTTCCAAAGTCTACAAGCTGGACGCCGTACCAAGTGGTGCTTGCGTTTATGCCCAAATGTGTTCTGGGATGTATGTACGGAAAACAGAAAACCTGCATTCTGGGAATGCATCCATGAAAGCGAACTGCCTTAAAGTGGTTGTTCAATATACGCTTATTGCGATTTTTTTTTTTACCACAAATATGTAGAAGAATACGTATCGGCCTAAACTGAGAAAGAAATTATTTTTTTACATATTTTTTGGGGATATTTATTAAAGCAAAAAGTAAAAAATATTGCTTTTTTTTCAAAATTGTTGCTCTTTTTTTGTTTATAGCGCAAAAAATAAAAACCGCAGAGGTGATCAAATACCACCAAAAGAAAGCTCTATTTGTGGGAAAAAAGAACGTCAATTTTTTTTTGGGTGCAACGTCACACGACCGCGCAGTTGTCAGTTAAAGCGATGCAGTGCCATATCGCAAAAAGTGCTCTGGTCAGAAAGGGGGGTAAAACCTTCCGTGGTTAAAGTGGTTGTAAACCTCAAACATGAAATATGGACAAAGCATATCCCTCTATAGTGTGTACTTGTCTCAATTAAGAGCACTAAGTGTTATTTCTACTTCCTCTGCTATCAGCATGAATTACTTCTGACAAGTTTTCCTGACACCAAGAGAAAAAAACGTGACAGGGAAGGAAGCTCCAGCACACAGCCTGTGATTGACAGCCTCAGCTCTGTTGCTGTGTGGAGGGAGGGGAGAAGGGGGACTGGAAAGCTGCAATGTATTACATTGTTATGTTTTTGTTTTCACGTTTTTTATTTTAAGAGAAAAGGGCTATTTCCAAGTGATTATGCTGTACACAATATAGTGGAAATACATAACAGAACTTACTGAGTCCAAATTCCATTACAGTAACATAGGTCAGAGAGATATGACGAATAGACCAATCTGGTCAGCCATAAAAAAAAAAGGAAAAGAACAGAAAACATATAAATTGCCCTTAACCCAAAGGGAGCAGGGGATACATTGGGTCTTATACACAGCAGCAATAGGATAGGTATGGAAAAATATATGGAAAACATTTGTGATAACTATAATTTGATTACTGTTTTTTTAGGCATGCCAGCGGAAACAACCACCGCCATTTGCAGTATGATTATGGGTGGAATATTCGAGAAGTTCTCCAAACTTAAAGTTTGCTTTGCTCATGGAGGTACGAGGTTTACTCATTTTTGACCTGGTTCCTATAATACAATGGTTGTATATAGTTCTTGTTTTTCTAAGGTTAGACACTTGGGGAGATGTTGGAGGTCATGTTGGAGGAGCTCTCTATAAGTGTCAATGGTCCCAAAAACATGTCAAAAGTGTCCGATCTGTCCACCGCAATGTCGCAGTCCCGATAAAAATCACTGTTCAGCACCATTACTAGCAAAATAAAATAAAAAAAAATAAAAATGCCATAAATCTATCCCCTATTTTGTAGACGCTATAACTTTTGCGCAAGCCAATCAAAATACGCTTATTGCGATTTTTTTTCTACCAAAAATATGTAAAAGAATACATATTGGCCTAAACTGATGAAGAAATTTCTTTTTTTACATTTTTTTTTGGGATATTTATTATAGCAAAAAGTAAAAAATAGTTGTTTTTTTTTCAAAATTGTCGCTCTTTTTTTGTTTTTAGCGCAAAAAATAAAAACTGCAGAGGTAATCAAATACCACCAAAAGAAAGCTCTATTTGTGGGGAAAAAAAGGACGTCAATTTTGTTTGGGTACAGCGTCAGCAATTGTCAGTTAAAGCAACGCAGTGCTGTATCTTTAAAAAATGGCCTGGTCATTAAAGGGGAAAATCTTCTGGTCTGTAAGTGATTATTAGCATCCTAGTCTTAGTCCGTAGGGTTCAATATTGAGTTGGCACACCCTTTGCAGCTATAACAGATTCAACTCTACTGGGAAGGCCGTCCACAAGGTTTAGGAGTGTGTCTATGGGAATATTTGATCAGGATTGGTGTACAATCCTTTCATTTACACTAGTGGCCGGTGTGAAGGTCCCCCTTACATTGGTGGTCAGTGTAAATCCCTCCTTACATTGGTGGTTACTGTAAATGCTCATATTACATTAGTGGTCAGTGTAAATCATCATTACATTGGTGGCCAGTGTAGAAACTCCACTATATATTGGTAATCGGAACAATAATCCAAACTTGCATTTGTGGTCAGCTTTGAATCCTCCCTTACATTGGTTGTCCATGTAGAAGCCCCCTTTAAATTGGTGGTGAGTGTAAATCCCCCCTTACATTGGTGGCCAGTGTAGAAATCCCCCTTTAATGGTTGTTGATGTAAAATCCCCCATTACATTGGTTGTCAGTGTAAATTCTTCATTTCATTGGTGATCAGTGTACATTTCCCTTTACATTGGAGGTAAGTGCAGAATTGCCCTTACACTGGTGGTTAGTGTAAATCCCCCTTTTACATTGGTGGTCAGTGTAAATCCCCCCAACATTGGTGGTCACTGTAGAAGTGTCACCTTACATGGTGATCATTGTATATTCCCTTTTACACTGGTGGTTGGTGTAAATGCTCCTATTGCATTGATTTCAGTGTAGAAATCTCTCTTTATATTGGTGGGTTGTGTAAAGTCCCCATGGGGTTACATGATGAATGATCAGTGCAAATTCCCCCTTATATTGGTGGTCAGTCTAAATCCCCCCTCACATTGGTGGTCATTGTAAATTCCCTATTACATTGGTGGTCAGTGTAGAATCCCCCACTATATACTTGCAAAAGATTTCCAGCTTTGCTCTATATGCTTCAGAATTTGCCACAATGTACTGCCTCCTAACTAATCCCATCCCCCCACCACTGCCACTGATCCCATCACCCCCCCTCCCCCCAGCATTGCCACTGATCTAACCACCCCCCCTCCCCCAGCATTGCCACTGATCCCAGGAGTCCTAGGAATTTTCTGTCTATTGATGGGTCCCCGCGCCTCCACAGTCCATGGTGTGCAGTCAGTGAGGCAGGGCTGGACTGGGATAAAAATTTGGCCCTGGACTTCATCCAGTCCGGCCCACTTTATTTGTGCAAACAAGCACAAAAACAGTATATAAACTATACGCAATTGTGCAAAAAAACATAAGTAGCATAACATAAGGAGTCCTCACTAACCTCTTTTACTATTTCACTTATTCTCCTCTGTATTTTTTTCATCTTTCTCACATCACTGTGTGAAGTTGAGGGCGAACCAAGAAAGCCATTACTTTGACAGGCTGTCACTGAAACCAGCCCACTGAGCCATCGGCCCACCGGGAAACTCCCTGTAGTCCCGATGGCCAGTACAGGCCTGCAGTGAGGGGATGATGTGCTATAACATTTCGGAAAAAAATCAGTGAGCAGTAATGATATGCACTAACCTCTTGCAACCAATCATTGAGTGGTAAGGATATGCAGTGACCTCTAGCAGCCATTCAGTGAGCAGTAATAAGGTGCAGTAACCGCTATAAACCAATTAGTGAGTGGTAAGGATGTCCAGTAACCTCTAGCAACCAATCAGTGAGCAGTATTGATGTACAGTAATCTCTAGCAACCAATCAACAAGCAGAAGTCATGTGCTGTAACCTCTAGCAAATAATCAGTGAGCCATAATGTGTGCTGTAACCTCTAGCAGTCAGTCAGTGAGCGGTAATGACACACTGTAACCTCTGGCAACCAATCGCAATCGCTGCCTGATCTGATTCAGTAAACAGATTTTGAGTCTAGCTGTTATTTATTGTATGTTTTTAGAGCAGGTGGAGAGCGAAATTGCATGGTGGGGGGGCCCAAGAAAATGTTTGCCCAGGGTCCAATCAATAGTAAAGACGGCCCTGCTGAGACATCCAAGAGGTCTACGAGGTCTACCTCATGCTTCTTCATGAATATAATGACCTTTAATACATAGAACAATAACTTGACCATGATTAATTAGGATGGCTAAAGTTTTTATAGCAAAGTCTATGAAGTAATGTAATACTACAGCACACCACACCACCAGTCAATATACCATAAAATGCATATTCCCCCTCAAAAAATCAGCCAGGTGGCAGCGAAAAAACCCCTTACGCAAAATGGCATCCTCAATGTCAAGAAGACATCTGCATTCCATAGACCAGCAGAGTCATTGTTTCATGTAAAGGAGGCCTTCATAGTCAGGACCGGATTTGTAAGGGGGCAAAAGGGCCCCGCTCTATACAAAAATGATATCAAACAACATAAAAAAAAATTATATATAAAATAATAAAAAGATAATAATAAAAAAATATATAAATGTATAATAAAAAACATATTTTCTTTTATTAAATGTAATAACATTATCTAACAATTACAATATACAACCATCAGGGATGGCTGAATGAAATAGATGGCCTAATGTGTGTGTTGATTGTAATTGTCGGTGTTCATTGTATGTGCTGGTTGTACACACAAACCAAAACTAAACATTTTACTCAAAATTCTATTTTTTTTCTATACTTTATTTCCTTTTTTTTAATACTATGTTCTTTGTTCTCTACAAATGTATCATTATTGTTTTATTAATTTACTATAATGTATTCATTATTATTTGTTTATTATTATTTATAGGTGGAGCCTTCCCCTTTACCGTAGGTCGCATTAACCATGGTTTCAATGTGCGTCCTGATCTCTGTGCTATTCACAATAAGGAACCCCCCCAAAAATACCTTGGATCTTTCTACACAGACTCCCTGGTACATGACCCGAGAGCCCTAAAACTCCTGATAGATGTGATTGGAGAGGTGAGTTGTTGTGCCATTGAGATGCAATGGGCCACATTTACTAAACATGAGCTCACCCAACAAACATAGTTCTCTTACCAACAAAACAATGCCTACTTGTTTGTGCATTCTCACGTTTGCAGGTACATGCTTGTATTGGAGAACATACCCATGTTCATTGGAACAGTTCTGGCATTGCTATGAGTGATCGGTTAAAGTGGTTGTAAACCTGTCACGTACCAGACTGTGGAGCAGTGGCGACTGGTGCTCAAAATTTTTTTGGGGGGGGCGCAAACAAACTGAAAAAATCGGAAAAACACTGAAAAAATACAGCAAATGCAGCCTCACTGTGCCATCAATTGCAGCCACTGTGCCCATAAACTGCAGCCACTGTGCCCACCATATGCAGCCACTGTGCCCATCATATGCAGCCACTGTGTCCATCATATGCAGCCTCTGTGCCCATCACATGCAGCCTCTGTGCCCACCATATGCAGCTTCTGTGCCCACCATATGCAGCTTCTGTGCCCATCATATGCAGCTTCTGTGCCCACCATATGCAGCCTCTGTGCCCATCATATGCAGCCTCTGTGCCCATCATATGCAGCCATTGTGCCCATCATGTACAGCTTCTGTGCTCACCATATGCAGCTTCTGTGCCAATCATATGCAGCTTCTGTGCCAATCCTATGCAGCTTTTGTGCCCACCATATGCAGCTTTTGTGCCCACCATATGCAGCCTCTGTGCCCACCATATGCAGCCTCTGTGCCCATCATATGCAGCTTCTGTGCCTGTCATATGCAGCCTCTGTGCCCATTATATGCAGCTTCTGTGCCCAACATTGGACCAGTTCTGGCATTGCTATGAGTGATCAGTTAAAGTGGTTGTAAACCTGTCACGTACCAGACTGTGGAGCAGTGGCGACTGGTGCTCAAAAAAAATT
This sequence comes from Lithobates septentrionalis, assembly GCA_037952835.1. Lineage (NCBI taxonomy): Eukaryota > Metazoa > Chordata > Amphibia > Anura > Ranidae > Lithobates > Lithobates septentrionalis. The sequence continues at coordinate 1,149,045 of JBBDGP010002659.1, read as the reverse complement.
TTTTTTGGGGGGGGGGGCGCAAACAAAATGAAAAAATCAGAAAAACACTGAAAAAATACAGCAAATGCAGCCTCACTGTGCCATCAATTGCAGCCACTGTGCCCATAAACTGCAGCCACTGTGCCCACCATATGCAGCCACTGTGCCCATCATATGCAGCCTCTGTGCCCATCATATGCAGCCTCTGTGCCCACCATATGCAGCTTCTGTGCCCACCATATGCAGCTTTTGTGCCCATCATATGCAGCCTCTGTGTCCTTCATATGCAGCCTTTGTGCCCCTTCATGTACAGCGTCTGTGCTCACCATATGCAGCTTCTGTGCCCACCATATGCAGTTTCTGTGCCAATCATATGCAGCTTCTGTGCGCGGGAGTCGACCCCTGGAAGTGGGTGCAAATACCAGTATTATACAGGTATCTGCACTCCCCACCCCCCTGAAAGGTGCCAAATGTGACATCAGAGGGGGGGGGGGGTTCCGAAAAGTGGAATCTCCATTTTTGTGTGAACCTCCGCTTTAAGTGGTTAAGCAGTTACAGCAACAGTTGTTTTCCTTTTGGGATAAAGTATTTAAAACTGACCATTTCAACCCCTTCACGCCGACCGTATGCAAATATACGGCACCATTGGACTGCCCTTTTTTCCATGGGGCTGCATACTTGCATATTTGCGGGTTATGACTAAAGCCTTATAGGCTGAAACGCGTCAGCTGACTTAATCTGCGTTTGTTCACTGTGGCTATTCAATAAAATAAAGACATTTTAAGAGCAACAACTGAAGTAGAGATCATTTTTTACACATACTTGCATCTCCCTTTGTGCTGGGAGTGTGTCGCACGGCGCACTCCCAGCACAGAGACCGGGGTCTCACGGAGAGCCCCGGGCTCCGTACTAACGATCGGGACCCAAATCTCCCGATTCCGGGTCACCTGATCGCTGTAATAGCCTCTGATTGGCTATCACAGTGATCAGTCACTGTGAAGCGTTCCCCCCTTGTTTTCTTTCTCTGTGAATAGAGCAGAGAGATACTTAGTATCACTCACTCTTCTTGCAGGGAAAAAAAAGTGTGTGTAAAAAAAATAAATAAAATACATAATAATAAAAAAAATAAATAAAAAAATACAAAAAAAACCCTAGATCAAGGTCAGTGCCAGGGTTAGTGTCTGAGTCAAGGTCAGGGTCAACGGTCAAGGTCAGGGTCAGTATTTTTTCCCTACAGGATATATATATATATATATTCTGTGTCAGTGTGTTTTAGGGCACTATTGATTCTGGGCTGTACTACGGGTACAAACAACGACTAACATCCACATATGTGGTATCCCTGCAATCGTCAAGAGCAGGAGCATTTAATTTGTGTTATTCTTTGGTGGAAGGTTATGGTTATGGTACTGCTGCATCCAGTGTGAATATCTCCTAAGCTGTGCAGGTTTAGGAGATATTCATTTTACCTGCAGGTAAGCCTTATTATAAACTTACCTGTAGGTAAAAAGCACAAAGCGGGCTTTACTACCGTTTTAATTGTTGTTTTTTTTATCTGCCTTGAGTTCAGCTTTAAAAGATATGTGAACCCTCACCTTGTAAAACAACCCATTCAGTTTAAAATAGAAATGAAAGGCAAAACATGTGTGTATAGATATATATAAAAAAAAAAAATTATAACTACATTTTTCTCCCCTTTTTAAAAGTGATCACATACCCTCTGTTCTCAGCTGCATAAGGAGCTTAAAAGGGTTAAAAAGATTTGTGTTTTTGTTTTTTTTAAAATAACAAACATGTTATACTTACCTCCTCTGTGCAACAGTTTTGCACAGAGTGGCCCCGATCCTACTCTTCTGGGGTCCCCCAGCAGCGCTCCTGGCTCCTCCTTTGCATCGAGTGCCCCCACAGAGACCCGCATTCCAAGGGGGCACCCGTGCGGGTGCGCTCCTGAGTCCTGCTGCTGCGTCCATTGACACAAACCGCAGGACTCGGCCCCACCCCCGTCTCCCTTGTCACTGGATTTGATTGACAGCAGCGGGAGCCAATGGCTGCGTTGCTGTCAATCTATCCAAAGAGAATCCCCAGACAGTGGCTGGAGCTGCTGTGCTTGTCCCTGTCAATAGAACGATCGGGTTCAGGTAAGTAAAAGGGGGGCTCTGGGGGGGCAGCTGCAGCGCAGAATGTTTTTCAATTTAATGCACAGAATGGTGAAAAACATGGAGGCTTTACAACCCTTTTAAAGAGCTGGGGGGAGGGGTCTTCCCGGTGAATGGCTGTGCAAGGGGGGGGGGGGTGTCAGGACAAGCCTGATCATTGTAGTTCTCAGCGCAGCCAGAAAACTGACCACACTATGCTTTCATGCTTAGTGTAGTCAGTTTTTTTAATAGGAAAGCAAAGGACTGGCAGGAACACCAGGGATTTCACACAAAGGAAGCAATACATAGAAAACAGGATACTTTTTCATAGAAGTACATGATACAGTAGCCACATATCAGGAATATGAAATGTTGGGGTTACATACTGTATTGTTTAATTATTGTTATTTTACAACACATTCACTTACCCTGTACTATAACTCCCATCATTGACTGGTTTTTGAATGTTTTCTCCAAGTGCTCTCATTAATCTCCTGCCACCCAAACAGGCTGGCTTTCACATAAACCTGACCCTAGTGTGTGCATGCGTTTGTATGAATGTAGTAAGGATATTAGTTGGCAGCTTATTTTGAGCAGAGACTGATCTGGATGCTCCATGTATTTTCCTAAAGACCAGCAGAATTGGCTTGCATGTGCTAATAAAGCAAACGATAGACCTGACCTCTTCCGAAAACTGTGCAGGCTTGATTGAGCAATGTCTAAAAAAATATTTAGTGAATACTGCCCCCTGCAGGATCATGGGTAGCTGACAAGTTGTTTTCCCCATTACACTTTTAGTGGAATATTTTGGAAACTGGAGGAAGAACCTCAGAAGTCCTTCAGGGACAGAAGAACCTGTGACCTAATAATAGTCCAGCCACACATGGTGCTAATTTAAAACTAAACTTTAGGTATGACTTTTTTTTTTCTTTGCATAATTACAGTGGTCCACCATGGACAAGGTCCAGAGGCGGGTCACCATCTCTTCTTCATTGAGTCGTGAGAATTTTGCATTCACTAAGAAAACGCAAAGAGTTCCCAAAATGGCACCCAGAAAGCTCGAGGCGAACACTGTAATAGAAGTTGCCTTCTAAAGGCATTTCCAAATCCTATGGGGATTGAACCAATGCAACTGTGCAAAAAAAAAGCCATACCTAAACGTCAGCTTTGATGGGTTAAAAAGTACTGAGCTGAAATGTATCTAAACCCAATATTAAAATTCACATGGCTGCTCCCAGCACAAGATAAGGGGTTAGTTTACTGTCAGGCATAGGCGTGCGCACAGGGTGTGCCAGGTGTGCCTGGGCACACCCTAATCACCCTGTGTGGAGCAGATTCCCCTTGTTTAGACCCGTGATATTTCACCAAAGCCCCCTAATGGGGCTCTTAAAAAAAATGGTTAAAAAAAAAAATGATCGTAAAAGAACAACAATAAAAGAAATAAAACTGTAAACAATAATAAAAAATTAAATAAAAATAAAAACTACTGACACCAGCCACTGCCTTGCTGACACCAATCCCTGCCCTACTGACACCGTCAGTATATATACACATGCACACACATGCATGTGTGTTTGAGCTTTGGGGTGCACACCTATGCTGTCAGGGGTTGGGCTACTTTTAACAAATATATCAAGCAGCCCTCACAAATAGTCCATGTAATGTGCCTAATATGTTTATTTTCTATGATTATCAGCTCCATCTAGTGGCCATAATGTGGTATTTCCTGATAAGGGTATTTCATGAAAATGCTGCATTATGGCCACTAGATGGAGCTGACAATCATAAGAAATACACATATTAGGCGAATTACGGAAAATATTTTCAATTGCTTTGCAAATGCTTACAAAAATGTGAGCGGTGTACTCACTTTTGTGAGTTGATACGGTATCTCACAAAAGTGAGTACACCCCTCACATTTTTGTAAATGTTTTCTTCTATCTTTTCATGTGACAACACTGAAGAAATGACACTTTGCTACAATGTAAAGTAGTGAGTGTACAGCTTGTATAACAGTGTAAATTTGCTGTCCCCTCAAAATAACTCAACACACAGCCATTAATGTCTAAACCGCTGGCAACAAAAGTGAGTACACCCCTAAGTGAAAATGTCCAAATTGGGCCCAATTAGCCATTTTCCCTCCCCGGTGTCATGTGACTCATTAGTGTTACAAGGTCTCAGGTGTGAATGGGGAGCAGGTGTGTTAAGTTTGGTGTTATCGCTCTCACTCTCTCATACTGGTCACTGGAAGTTCAACGTGGCACCTCATGGCAAAGAACTCTCTGAGGATCTGAAAAAAAAGAATTGTTGCTCTACATAAAGATGGCCTAGGTTATAAGAAGATTGCCAAGACCCTGAAACTGAGCTGCAGCACGATGGCCAGGACCATACAGCGGTTTAACAGGACAGGTTTCGCTCAGAACAGGCCTCGCCATGGTCGACCAAAGAAGTTAAGTGCACGTGCATTCAACTTCGACGAGAAAGCCTGGCTCAGATTCTCCACTCTAATTCATCCCAAAAATGTTCTATCGAGTTGAGGTCAGGACTCTGTGCAGGTCAGTCAAGTTCCTCCACACCAAAATGTGGTCTTTATGGACCTTGCTTTGTGCACTGGTCCAAATCATTTGGGGGAGGGGGGATTATGGTGTGGGGTTTTTTTTCAGGGGTTGGGTTTGGCCCCTTAGTTCCAGTGAAGGGAACTCTTAAGGCGTCAGCATACCAAAACATTTTGGACAATTTCGTGCTCCCAACTTTGTGGGAACAGTTTGGGTATGGCCCCTTCCTGTTCCAACATGACTGCAAACTGTGCACAAAGCAAGGTCCATAAAGACATGGATAAGCGAGTTTGGGGTGGAGAAACTTGACTGGCCTGCACAGAGTCCTGACATCAGCCTGATAGAACACCTTTGGGATGAATTAGAGTGGAGATTGCGAGCCAGGCCTTCTTATCCACATCAGTGCCTGACCTCACAAATGCTCTTCTGGAAGAATGGTCAAACATTCCCATAGACACACTCCTAAACCTTGTGGACAGCCTTCCCAGAAGAGTTGAAGCTGTTATAGCTGCAAAGGGTGGGCCAACTCAGTATTGACCCCTACAGACTAAGATGCCATAGACCACGAATGTAAGGGATCACTTGCACACTGACCACCAATGTATGGGGTCATGTCCACGTGGACCACCAATGTAAGGGATCACTTCCACACTGAGCAGCGATGTAATGGATCACTACGATTTTCACTATCTGTGCTTCTTTTCAGGCCATTATTATCATTCGTTTTATGATAATTTTGTAAATAATTATTTTATTTCAAAGTCTCTACAGCAGGGGTAGACAACCCCCGGCACGGGTGCCACAAGCGGCACGCGAAGCCTCTTTTGCACTCGGCTCCTCCCCATCAGCAGAGCAGCGCAGGGAAGTGTCAGTGAGACACTAATGCATTCCAATTTCAGAATTCCCCACACCGCACCTGCACCGAGGGGGAGGCATTGCGCCCCCACACATTGTAATAGATGGGAAACATTGTTTGGTTCTCTAACTTTGCTGTAGCTTCGATCGTCAGCTTTTGTGATGGGGAAGAGATTGGGTGCAGTTCTGCTAGGGGGGGCGGTCCTTGTTTCCAGGAGGGGGAGGACTGTCATTGGCCACTGCTAAAGCCAATCAAAGTCCTGCTAGCCCTGCCCACCATCTGGAGGAAGATGACTTGCTTGGTTGCCACTACCAATCTCAGAAAGAATAAAGAAAGGATTGTCGGGTCTTTATATGAGGTAAGTATGATGGGACTTGGCAAGTAAAGCCAGGTAGTGAAAAATGTGTTTATTGTCTAAAATGCACAACAATAACATGCAGCAGTGAATACATAGAGTATAGTAAACACATGAACAAGCATATAGAAAAACATAGGCATTTAATTATCAACTTGTACATAACAAGATTAAAAAGGTAATCCTCCATAAACCGAATCCTAAAACATGAGATATTATCCTAAGAGTAACCATAATGCATCAGTATAAGACCGACGCGTTTCATGGCAATAGGCAGATTCGTAGTAAATTTAGATCTGCAAGGAGACATAAACATATCACATATAATTTCTAATCATGCAACCCAACTAGGGGAAGCAGAAACAAAAGGTGAAGAAGGTAAAAAATGTATCCATCTCCTAAACTACTTACATATTAGCAGCATGTGAAGGTACTGTATGTATACTGGAGCAAATGGGCCTGCAGAATTGTCTGTGCCGGGAGCGGAGGTGGAGTCTGAGGCAAGACAGAGAGATAGGAATGTATTTCCCAAGGACTACATGTCCAACCAAAGGTGTAGAAGGGGCTGGTGGGGCAGATGTGCAGATAAGTTCAGTGTTAGGACAGATGAGAAGATGGTTCAGTGGTGAGACAGAAGAGCATGGGGGTACAGAGGTGGGGCAGATGTGCAGGGAGGTACAGTGGTGGGGCAGATGAGAAAGGGGGAACGTTGGTGGGGCAGATGTGCAGGGGGTTACAGTGGTGGGGCAGATGTGCAGGGGGTTAGTGGTGGGGCAGATGTGAAGGGGGTTACAGTGGTGGGGCAGATGTGCAGGGGGGTACAGTGGTGGGGCAGATGTGAAGGGGGTTACAGTGGTGGGGCAGATGTTCAGGGGGTTACAGTGGTGGGACAGATGTGCAGGGGGTTAGTGGTGGGGCAGATGTGCAGGGGGTTACAGTGGTGGGGCAGATGTGCAGGGGGTTAGTGGTGGGGCAGATGTGAAGGGGGTTACAGTGGTGGGGCAGATGTGCAGGCGGGTACAGTGGTGGGACAGATGTGCAGGGGGTTAGTGGTGGGGCAGATGTGCAGGGGGTTACAGTGGTGGGGCAGATGTGCAGGGGGTTACAGTGGTGGGACAGATGTGCAGGTGGTTACAGTGGTGGGGCAGATGTGCAGGGGGCTAGTGGTGGGGCAGATGTGAAGGGGGTTACAGTGGTGGGGCAGATGTGCAGGGGGGTACAGTGGTGGGGCAGATGTGCAGGGGGTTAGTGGTAGGGCAGATGTGAAGGGGGTTACAGTGGTGGGGCAGATGTTCAGGGGGTTACAGTGGTGGGACAGATGTGCAGGGGGTTAGTGGTGGGGCAGATGTGCAGGGGGTTACAGTGGTGGGGCAGATGTGCAGGGGGTTACAGTGGTGGGACAGATGTGCAGGGGGTTAGTGGTGGGGCAGATGTGCAGGGGGTTACAGTGGTGGGGCAGATGTGCAGGGGGTTACAGTGGTGGGACAGATGTGCAGGGGGTTACAGTGGTGGGGCAGATGTGCAGGGGGTTACAGTGGTCAGACAGATGAGAAAAGGGGTACAGTGGTGGGATAGAAGAGCAGGGGGTACAGCGGTGGGGCAGATGAGCAGGGGAGTACAGAGGTGGGGCAGATGTGCAGGAGGTATAGTAGTGGGAGGGATGAGAAGGGGATTTAGCGGTGGGACAGAAAAGCAGGGTGGTATAGTGATGGGGCAGATGAGCAGGGGGTACAGTGGTGGGGCAGATGTGCGGGGTGGGACAGTGATCTGAGGTGTGGAGTTGCAGGAATTGGGGCTGATCTGAGGTGTGGGAGTGCAGGATGTTAATTTCTCACTACTTAAGTAGTTTACAGCATTTACTTTATAAAATAACCCTTTCGTGATTTAGAGTGTGAAGTTGACATTTATTTGTTCTAGATACGGCACGTTCAATTTCTTTGAAAACATTTTTCGGAACACTGTGCTCAAAAGGTTGCCTACCCCTGTTCTACCGCCTACTGAGTAAACTAATATATCATGAGCTGTATTTCTAAGAATTTTAGTAGGGCTTCCCTAAGACCTAAAAACTATTTTGAGGGTTCCTCCATTTTAGTAGTAGTTGAGAAAGGCTTCTCTAAAGGAACTGCAGTAATCTCTGATGTTGACATGTTGACAGGGGGTATCCCAATTTAATAGGGAACGTTCTATTTTTCTAGAATGCCCCTTTTAGAAAATGCAGTGTGACATTTTAGTTATTACAATCAGTAACTTTGTAATTAACAATTCATATTTTTCCTTCCCCCCCCCCCCCCCCCAAAAGGAAAAAGTGATGTTAGGAACTGACTATCCTTTTCCGTTGGGAGAGCATAATCCGGGACACCTTATTGAATCAATGGAAAATTTTGACATGAATTTAAAAGTAAGATTTTTTTTGTTGAGTTATTAAAGCATAACTTCATATCTTTAATACATTCATTTTTTCATACAGATAAATATACTATTATTATATTTTAGATATATAATATGTGTACTGAGTGTATATATATGTGTGTATATATATATATATATATATATATATATATATATATATATATATTTCATATCTGGAAGTCTATATCACTATCTGCGTTCTGTTACTTCACACTATTTACAATACTGCGGCCTGCATTTTGCGGCCCATTCATAAAATGCAGATCCTTTTATTGAGCTTGTACTGCTCCATGGATTTCTACCCACTTAACACAGAAAAAAAGTGCGTTATGTGGCTTTGATAGGTCACGTAACCAGGTTCTCCTTCTGACTTTTTTTTATCTCTTACTAGCATTCATTTTTATTTTTATTTATTTTTAGAGTTTTTTTCAGTGGTATTGCTGCACACTGCTGCTTCTTAAATTGATACAATACAGTAAGTCCCCTACGTACGAACGAGTTCTGTTCCAAGAGCACGTTTGTAAGCAGTGGCGGCCCATCCATTAGGGGCGCCCAGACGCCGCCCCCTCTCTCATGCCACCCTCTATATGCATAATGGATAGATTCATGCATAGTAGTCTATTTACCTTTAGTAAATCAACCCATTGGTTTGCAGCGCATGCGCAAAGGCATGGCTGTTAGGGAGGTCCCAAAACATGCAATGTCTGCGCAGGTGTGAAAAATCTCCCATGTGCTGAAGGCCTCTGCTGGGACCCTAAGACCCCTTTCCGACTGAGGAGCTTTACAGGCGCTATAGCGCTAAAAATAGCTCCTGCAAAGTGCCTGCATAGCGCCTCTCCTTTCACACTGGAGCGCTGCGCTGGCAGGATGTCAAAAAACATCCTGCAAGCCACATCTTTGAACTACAAATCAATGGCCAGCGCCGCCAAAGTGCCGGCAAAGCGCTGCTGCAGCGGCGCTTTGTGGGCGCATTTAACCCTTTTTCAGCCGTTAGTGGGGTTAAAAGCGACCCACTAGCGGAGGAAAAGAGCCGCAAAAACAACGGTATAGCGCCGCTAAAAATAGTAGCGCTTTACCTCGGACGCCCCCAATGCCCCAGTGTGAAAGTAGCCTAAAGCGCCCCTGCCCATTGAAATCAATGGGCAGCGTCGCTTTGTTGGCACTTTTAACTCTTTTTTTTTTTTTTTTTTTGTCAAAAAAAGTCCTGCATGCCACATCTTTGAACTACAAATCAATGGCCAGCACCGCCGAATGGCCGGCGAAGTGCCGGCAAAGCGCCGCTGCAGCAGCGCTTCGTGGGCACATTTAACCCTTTTTCGAGCGTTAGCGGGGTTAAAAGCGCCCCGCTAGCGGCCCGAAAAGCGCCTTTAGCGCGGGCGCCGGGGCGCTGTGAGTGTGAAAGGGCTCTAAGGCTGGGCATAGATGGGTCTTTTTTTTTTTTTAATCAGGCAGTCAGCTTATTGAAAAAAAAAAAAAAAGAAAAATGAACAGATTCCCCCATCCACACAAGCAAAATGGATAGAGGAATCCTCCTCGCTGTCGGAGTAAACTGATCATCGTTGCAGCCATTGATCGAATGAAAACTTTCCAACGTTCCTGTTTGGCATAAGTCAACCGTTTAGATCGACTTCTGTTGAGCGGGGACGGCCGTAGATGGATTGAAGTGCAACTGGTCCCTTCTGAAGAAAAAAAATCAATCCATCTATTGGCCAGCTTTAGGCCAGGAAGAGCCGTTTAGTGCATCTGCGCATGTCTGGCGCAATCATTAATGGTAGCCACGGTTCGGGGGGAGGGGGATGGGGCATGATTAAGGAGACTATGGATTAATTTTACATTATATTTGTTTATATGTATCACAACAAAAATATCTTATGGATTGACTTGATATATTATTGGTTTATATGTATTATAACCAAAAATAATAATAATTATTTGATTGAAAGAAAAAAGGAGACTGAAGTTCCTCTTAAAAGATTATTATAATAATAAAAAAGCCTTCCATTAATAACATCAACACCATTTTTCAATTCTTCTATTTTCCAGGACAAGCTCTTGGCTGCCAATGCATTGTCATTCCTGGGACTGGACAGGACAAACTTTGAGTGACGTTAAACGACTTAGTAATGTTGATTTCTTTCCATCCTGCCATTCCACATTATTTACACGCGTTGAATGGATTTATCGAACAAAAGTCTAGGTTCTTCACCACGTGAATAATTGACAAGCGGGGGTGTGGTCCTGTATGGAATGTGTCCCTGAGGCTAAAGTGTCCCCCCATAGAAGATCACACCTCGGAGGCTCAGTCTACTCTATATTGTGTAAACAGCCTCGACCATGAAACTGGAATTGAAAATGCGCCCAGGACTTTGATTGGTGGTTTTGTTGAGAACAAAAGACACATTAGCAATTCTTTCTTTGCAGAAATGAGCTTGTTAACTTTTTGTGTTATCTATCTAAAAACAGGCTTATTATTGTACACACAGAGAATTTCTTCCTTTGATTACATTTATTGAAATTTGTTACATCGCCATTCAATGATATCGCTACAAAATGTTTTTTCTGTTAAATAATGAATTTATTGTCATTTTTGTTTCTTTATCAGCACACAACAAAATCAGAACACATGCTGTGTGTTTTATATATAGTTGTGTACTGCCACTTATTTCCAAGGATAGTCTAGTAGTATTAAAAACAAAAACAAAAAAAATCCAGTGTTTATATCCCATAGTTTGTAGACACTATATTCACAACTCAATCAATATATGCTTATTGTTTACTTTTTTTTTTTTCAAAAAATATGTAGCAAAATATATATTGGCCTAAATGTATGAAGAAATTAGATTTTCATTAAAAAAAGTTTATTGGATATGTTTTAAAGCACAAAGTAAAACATATTGTTTTTTTTTTTTTTTAAATTGTCGGTCTTTTATTGTTTATAGTGCAAAAAAAACAAAAAACAAAAAAAAACAAAAAAGTGATGATCAAATACCAGCAAAAGAAAGCTTTATTTGTGGGGAATAAAGGGACATAGATTTTATTTATGTACAGCGTTGCATGACGGCGTAATTGTCAGTTAAAGTAACGCAGTGCCATATAGCAAAAAATGGCCTACCCTGTTTCCCCGAAAATAAGACCTAGCGTGATTGTCCGTGATGGCTGCAATATAAGCCCTACCCCCAAAAAAGCCCTACCCTGTTTCCCCGAAAATAAGCCCTACCCTGAAAATAAGACCTACAAGGACTTTAACTAAGGCTTATTTGGGGGGTAGGGCTTATATTGCAGCCATCACCGACAATCACGCTAGGTCTTATTTTCGGGGAAACAGGGTAGTTATGAAGGGGGGTAAACCTTAAAGCGAAGTTCCGTTAAAAAAAAAATTAAAAGTCAGCAGCTACAAATACTGGAGCTGCTGACTTTTAATACTGGGACACTTACCTGTCCCAGGGTCCATCGATGTGGGGGAACGAAGCCCCGCTCGTCTCCCCCCTCCTCTCTACAGCGCCGGCATTGTCACTGTGGGAACCCGGCTGTGGCTTCACAGCCGGGCACGCACTGCGCATGTGTGAGCGGCACGCCGTGACCGGCCGGGCAATCATCTGGGACCTGTAACGTGTCCCAGATGATTGCTAAGAGGGAGGGGGGAGAGGTGAACTTGCTTCCAGCGCCGGGAGGAAGTGGGAGCTGGAACCCTCTACAAAGAGGGTATATGCCCCCCCCGCACAAAAAAAATGACATACCAAATGTGGCACGTCAGGGGGTCACCTTCCCTTAAAGCGGAAGGTCCATTTTTGGGTGGAACTCCGCTTTAAAGAGGAACTGCAGTCTGCTCACATCATTTGTAATAAAAACATCTTTGCCATTCTGAAGCTTCCCTCCAACCACTTTGCATAATATTTTATATATACTGTGATTCTGTACTTGCCAAATATGCTGCAGAAATCTCCCTCCACTGAGTCTGGCTGCAGCCATTTTAATTGTGGGCAGCTGAAGCTGCTGCCTGTTCACTTCCTGGACTTACACAGACACACAGAGGCACACCTCCAGCTCTGCAGCTCTCATTGGCCCTCTTATGACTCATCCCCACTCCCTTCCTGGCAAACTCTCACGAGAGTGAGAGAGAGAGAGCTGTGCATGATGTCGTAAGCCTAGGCCTTTTTCCAGATAAGAAACAGGAAGTGGGCTGTATAAGATATTTGCTAGCAGAAAAAAAAAATGTTTTACTATGTTTTACTATGTTATACTAAGTTAAAGCAACAACAAGGGCAGAAGATTTAATAGACGGAAAGATGAAAAAATGACTGAAGTTCCTGTTTAACCACTTTAAGACCGGGCCTATTTTTCAAACTTGTTGTTTACAAGTAAAAATCATTTTTTCTAGAAATTACTTAGAGCCCCCAAACATTATATTTATATTTTTTCTAACACCCTAGAGAATAAAATGGCGGTCGTTGCAATACTTTATGTCACACCGTATGTGCGCAGCGGTCTTACAACACTTTTTTTGGAAAAATACACTTTTTTTAATTAAAAAATGAGACAACAGTAAAGTTAGCCCAATTTTTTTTTTTATATTGTGAGCGATAATGTTACGCCGAGTAAACTGATACCCAATATGTCACGCTTCAAAATTGCGCCCGCTCGTGAAATGGCGACAAAATTTTACCCTTAAAAATCTCCAAAGGCGATGTTTAAAAATTTATACAGGTTGCCAGTTTTGAGTTACAGAGGAGGTCTAGGGCTAGAATTGTTGCTCTCGCTCTAATGATCACGGTGAAACCTCACATGTGTGGTTTGAACACCGTCTGCACATGCGTTCGCTTCTTGGGCTAACTTGGGCTAACTTTACTGTTCTCTTATTTTTTAATTCAAAAAAGTGTATTTTTTCCAAAAAAGTGCGATTGTAAGACCGCTGCGCAAATACGGTATGACAGAAAGTATTGCAATGACCGCCATTGTTGTTTTTTTTTATTTTTTATAATGTTTGGTGGGTTCTAAGTAATATACTAGCAAAAAAAAATTATTTTAACTTGTAAACACCGAGTCTGAAAAATAGGCCTGGTCCTTAAGTGGTTAAAAAAAAAACACCTGTAATGCCGCGTACACACGATGGGAAATTCAGCCAGCAAAAGACCGATGAGAGCTTCTGGTTGGAAAATGCGACCGTGTGTATGCCCCATCGGACTTTTGCTGGCGGGATTCCCGCCAGCAAAAGATTGAGAGCATGTTCTCTATTTTTCGATCGGAAAAAGTACCTATCCGAAAATGCGATCGTCTGTACAAAATTTGCGCAAAATTCCTACGCATGCTCGGAAACAATTTGATGCGTGCTCGGAAGCATTGAACTTCATTTTCTCGGATCGTCGTAGTGTTGTACGTCACCGCGTTCTTGCCGGTCGAAGGTTCAGAAAACTTTTGTGTGACCGTTGTGTATGCAAGCAAAGCTTGAGCGGAATTCCGTCGGAAAAACCATCCAAGGTTTTTTCCGGCGGAAAATCCGCTCGTGTCTACGCGGCATAAGGCACTTGCATAATGTGTTTTAGTATGCCCTCCAGTGGCAGGCTGACATCTTCCCCTGGTCTTTCTTCCAGGTTCGCAGGCTCTGGTGGTGTAAGTGGCCAGAGCCGCGGAGCCCTCGGTTCCTCCACGAATCTCTGAAGGTCCGGCACGGTAGGCTGGACCTTCAGAGTGCATGCGCCGGTGACGTCACCAGCTGCATCCACGGTGAATATCTCCAAGTTTAGGAGATATTTATTTTACCTACAGGTAAGGCCGCGTACACACGGGCAGACTTTTCGACCGGACTTGTCCGACAGTCTTTCCAGCGGACTTTCAACGGACTTTTGACGGACTTCCGACTGACTTTTTAACGACCGGACTTGCCTACACACGATCACAACAAAGTCTGACGGATTCGTACGTGATGACGTACACCGGACTAAAATAAGGAAGTTGATAGCCAGTAGCCAATAGCTGCCCTAGCGTGGGTTTTTGTCCGTCAGACTAGCATACAGAAGAGCCGATTTCTGGGTCCGGCGGAGTTACGACGTAAAGATTTGAACCACGTTCCAAATCTAAAGTCCGTCAGATTTGCGACTGGAAAAGTCCGCTGAAGGTCCGGTGAAGCCCACACACGATCGGATTGTCCGCCGGACTCGGTCCGCCGGACAAGTCTGGTCGAAAAGTGCGACCGTGTGTACGCTGCATAAGCCTCATTATAGGCTTACCTGTAGGTAAAAATCACAAAGCGTGCTTTACTACTGCTTAAAGAAATCTAAAAAAAAATGAGAACAAGAAAAATATGATATTCATTCCTGTCTATTTACTAATGCTAGGAGCATAAGGATTAAAAATAGTCAATGTTGATTGAGAGAGTGAAGTTCCACTTTAAATGTTCCTATAGTAAAACGTATGTATGAATAGGGCCTACAGCCATCTTTCATGGATGGGATTGTAGAATCTCCAAATTGTTTTGAACAAAATCGATCAGGCGCTCTTATTTCACTTACTGATGCCATTCCTTCCCATGTTGGTTGAACTGAATGGGGTTGATTTACTAAAGGTAAATAGACTGTGCACTTCGCAAAGTGCAGTTGCTCCAGAGCTTATAAAATGAGGTAAAGCCTCACTTTGCAAAAAGTACCCAATTACGTGCAAGGAAAATAAAAAGAACAGCATTTTTTCTTGCACACGATTGGATGATGGACATCAGCAGAGCTTGTAGTCATTTAGACCCCTTTCACACTGGTGCAGTTTGCAGGCGTTATTGCGCTAAAAATAGCGCCTGCAAACCGACCTAAAACTGCCGCTACTGTTTCTTCAGTGTGAAAGTCTGAGGGCTTTCACATTGAAGCGGTGCGCTGGCAGGAGAAAAAAAAAAACTCCTGCAAACCACATCTTTGGAGCGGTGAAGGAGCGGTGTATTCACCGCTCCTTCACCGCTCCTGCCCATTGAAATCAATGGGGCAGCGCGGCTATACCGCGGCTATACCGCGGCTATAGCGGCGCTATGCGAGCGGTTTTAACCCGCTAGCGGCCGAATACCGCCGCAAAAACGACGGTAAAGCAGCGCTAAAAATAGCGCTGTTTTACCGCCGACGCCCCCACCGCCCCAGTGTAAAAGGGGCCTTACTATGCTCTGGAGCAACTGCTCTTGCAGAGTGCAACTGCACTTTGCAAAGTGCACAGTCTATTTGCCTTTAGTAAATCAGCCCCAGTGTGTCTTTTTTTAAGCAGATTAATGTAACGATGAGGCTCTTCATTTCTCCCAAGCAGCCATTGTCAGTAACGTAATCAGATGAGTGAAATGTTCCCAGTGTCTAAAAACTTCCTGTAAAAGTGTGAAAACCTATTACTAAGACGATGATAGAGTTAGGAGTGATCAGTCCCCCGCCAGGAGCCAGGAAAACATCTCATTGTTGGTAATGTTCAGAAACGTGCTGCCATTGTGTCTGGTTAATGTTTACGCAATTACATCTCATATACATTTCCACAAAAGGGCGATTAAATGGTCTGGACTTGGTCATCAGAGGTTAGCACTATGGGGGTTCCAAAGTCCTCACATCTCTACCTGTGCTGCAACTTAAAGTGGATCTGAACTCAAACCTGGAGATTTGCTGACATAAAAGTAATGTTTAGAGATGTTAATTCTGCCTAAACAGTGCCCTGTAAAAGGAACCCTTTGTCTCTAAAAAAAATTGCTTTTCCTGGTATGTGAGCGTGCCTAGGCCAATGTTTTGAGATGGGAACAAGGGACACCTATTAGCAAAATAATGTAGGCTTAGGACACACACCCTGCCACAACCACTTAAATAAGAATCATACAAAGAAAAATGATTAGTTAAACCCACAGGTGCTTTTTTTTTTACCACTACTATTCCTTTTTACTGGCTTTTGCCATTTATAAATGCAGCCATTTAAAAAAATGGATGAAAGGTTTGGCACTGTGAAGCACATTTTGAAAGATAAAAATGCATTTTATATACAACTACATAAATCTGAACCAAAATGAGGAGGAATGAGGGACAGAGGGTTCCAAAATCAGGACAGTCCCTCGAAATCAGGGACAGTTGGGAGCTATGGCCTAGACCAGTGATGGCGAACCTTGGCACCCCAGATGTTTTGGAACTACATTTCCCATGATGCTCATACACTCTGCAGTGCAGTTGAGCATCATGGGAAAAGTAGTTCCAAAACATCTGGGGTGCCAAGGTTCGCCATCATGGGCCCAGGCACTCCTGCGTTTACAGCCCCATAGCTGAATTTCTCTAGTGGGTGACTGTAAGGCCTCATGCACCCTGGGCAGCAGGGCTGGGACAAGGGATGGGCAGCAGGGACGGCTGTCCTGGGTACAATTGTTTATTGCAGGGATGGGGGTGCCCTGTGCCAGTTGCTTCTGTTATAAGGCTGGCAGGAGTAGTGACAACGACATCACTGCTAACCCTAAGGGAAAAGGGGGGGGGGGCGCAGATTGGCAAATTTGCCCTGGGCGCTGGATGGCCTTGTCCTGGCACTGCTGGGCAGTAACGGGACAGGGTCATCCAGTGCCCAGGGCAAGGATCAAGAATTGCGCCCCCCACTGTTAATACATGCTGTAGAATGGTTGTACCACTATGCATTTTGTCTTTGCCCTCTTGTTTCACTGCACCCAGGGCAGCTTCCCCTCCAGCCCACCCCTAGTCCTGGTTCTCGAACTGGACATCACAAATGCTGCTTCTAAGGACTCTTGGCTTTTTTTTTGGCCTCTAAATGCCCCTCGATGTTGGCCTATAGGGTTGATTTACTAAAGGCAAATACACTGTGCACTTTGCAAGTGCAGCTGCACCAGAGCTTATTAAATGAGGCAAAGCTTTACTACAAAGAATACCCAATTACATGCAAGGAAAATGAAAAAAAACCCAGCATTTTTGCTTGAACATGATTGGATGATTGAAGTCAGCAGAGCTTCCCCCATTTACTAAGCTCTGGAGCAACTGCACTTGTAAAATGCACGGTCTATTTGCCTTTAGTAAGTCAACCTCTAAGACCCCTTTCACACTGGGGCGGTACGGGCGCCGGCGGTAAAACAGCGCTATTTTTAGAACCGCCTTACGGTCGTTTTAGCAGCGGTATTCGGCCGCTAGCGGGGGCAGTTTTACCCCCATGCTAGCGGCCGAGAAAGGGTGAAACCACCGCAAAGCGCTGCTGCAGCGGCGCTATGCTGGTGGTATAGCCGCACTGCCCCATTCATTTCAATGGGCAGGAGCGGTGAAGGAGCAGTGTATACAGCGCTCCTTCACCGCTCCAAAGAAGCTGCTGACAGGACTTTTTTTTACCGTCCTGCCAACGCACCGCTCCAGTGTGAAAGCCCTCGGGGGTTTCACACTGGAGACACAGCAGCGGCTCCTTCAGGGCACTTTGCAGGCGCTATTTTTAGTGCTGTAGCGCCTGCGAAGCGCCCCAGTGTGAAAGGCGTCTCAGTGTCCATGCACACATAGGCACCTGTAAATGGCATTTAGAGGCAGGAGAATTTAAAGGCATTTAAAGCAGTCGTATAGCCTGCTTGGTGATCTTTTTATCATTTTACCTACAGGTAAGCCTTTTTATAGGCTTACCTGTAGGTGTCAGTGGAAGGAACAGTGGCGGGTGGTTTCTTTTTTTTTTTTTTTTTAGGCGGTGGGGGGGGGGCGCTAACAAAGCATACTCTGATTGAGGTCTGAATGGTAGAATACAGTGGGGTTGATTTAAAGACAAATAGACTGTGCAGTTGCTCTAGAGCTTAGTAAATGAGCAGAAGCTCTGCTGACTTCCATCATCCAATCGCATGCAAGCAAAAATGCTGTTTTTTACATTTTCCTTGCATGCGATTGGGTATTCTTTGCAAATTGAAGCTTTACCACAGTTACTAAGCTCTGGAGCAACTGCAACTTTGTAAAGTGCACAGTCTATTTGCCTTTAGTAAATCAACCCCGGCATCTCCACTCATGGCCACCAGTTCAACGCACCAGGTAAGATTTGAAATCCCCGCTCTTCACCTTCTTTTCTCTGCAACGCTTCTGGGATGGATAAGAGCCATGCTCTGTGCTGGTGCTGAACAATCAGAATCCCTCTAATCCATCCCAGAAATGCGGCACAGATTAAAGGGAGAAGTGTGGGGATTTCAAATCCCTGGACCACCGCACTGGTTGCATGGGAGCTGACAATTCAGCATTCCCTGGAGGTAAGTACAGCATGGACCAGGTGTAGGGTGGGGGAGGGGTGTACAGTGTTAGATCACCTTTTTCATTTTTTCTGAAAAGGTGAAAACAGCACTTTAACCCCCTGCCCAGTCATTGCCTTGGCCATCACATACCATTAATATGCCAATGTGGAATCTGAATAGGACCTTTTCATGTCACTAGCTGTGCACACATCACACACTTGGCTCCCGCATTCTAAAGAAACGCTTGCATATGAAAGAAAGCCTCAACTCCATCTGCTACGAGAACTTTCCACTTTGTATTATCTTGATTTACCTGCATCTTCTCTCCTCTGATAGTGACACTCAACCCACAACAAGAGAACACCCTCTAAAGTAGGCCACACAAGAGCAAAATAATTTACAAACATTTTCATTTTCGGAAGAAGCGTAGGATTTTCTAAAGCTATGTTAAGGCTGGGTTCACACCATTGCGAATTGGATGCAGTGATCCCCGCATCCAATTCTGTCTCCGAGCGTCACCGGCGCCCCCGCACCTCTGGCCACATGCAGTACTGCAAACCCCAGAGGCCTAAATCCTGCTCGTCTTGGGAGACAATGCTCACAAATCGAGCCAGAATTTGACAAAAACCAAAACCGCATTAAAACCGCATTACTCGCAATCCGAGGTTTTACTGTATATCAAGTTGTGTGCACCAAAATTAACTTTAGCTTTTTTTTTTTTTTTACTAAAAACATAGGGGTTTATTTCTCAGAGCCAAAATTTGGGGTCTCTGAACCCAAAGGGTCCCGAAATGACATTGCTGCAGATGGACACAGTTGACCGAATTTGGGGCCCTGTATCTTGGGGCCACTTGGTGCTAGGAACCCCAAATTTGGTGTGCAAACCCAGTAGAACTGGTACCATAACATATCCAAAGCTGAAGTTCCTAGCACCAAGTGGCCCTGAGATACAGGGCCCCAAAACTGGTTCGGAAAATGTCATTTTCTGCTGCAGAAAAGTGCTTGACATTTTCTGAACTGATTTTTGGGGCCCTGTATCTCAGGGCCACTTGGTGCTAGTAACCCCAGCTTAGGAAATTTTATGGTGCTAGTTCCACTGGGTTTGCACACCAAATTTGGGGTTCTTAGCACTAAGTGGCCCCAAGATACAGGGCCCCAAATTCGGTCAACTGTGTCCATCTGCAGCAATGTCATTTCGGGACCCTTTGGGTTCAGAGACCCCAAATTTTGGCTGCAGCTAGGGGACATCTAGGAACCCTTAACTACCGAGTTTGAAGTTCAGGGGACCTATGGCTGCAAATGGGCACAGTGAGGCATGCAAATGGGCACAGTGATGCTGCAAATGGGCATTGTTGACCCTCTTTTCCACTTACTGTAGCTGTGCATTTCTCACCCTCGTCTTATACTCGGGTCAATAAGTTTTTCCCATTTTTTGTGTGGTAAATTAGGGCCTCGACTTATACTCGGAACGACTTATACTCGAGTATATACGGTAGATAGATAGATAGATAGATAGATAGATAGATAGATAGATAGATAGATAGATAAAAAATAGATAGATAGATAAAAAATAGATAGATAGATAGAAAATAGATAGATAGATAGAAAATAGATAGATAGATAGATAGATAGATATATATATCTAGATATATATCTACATATATATATATAGATATATATATATATCTATATATATATATATATATATAGATATGTATACGTATTGTGGTTTACAAGTGGTTTACCAGGGTTATGGGAAATGCACTGTCTGTGCTCAGAAAAATATATAGCATCATAAAAAATAGTCCACAATATCTACTATATAATCAACAATATCTGCTATAACAAATGACAAAGCATGACAATAAAAGTATATATAGTGCTGTGATTCTTCAATATTGCGATGATTCCTTCCGTGCAGAAAACGTTATTTTTCAAAGTGCAATCCGTGCAATAAATGGCAAAGGTGATGAAAGTGCTGTGCTCCCTCCTGTGCCCCCCCCCCCCCCCCTTCACCAGCTATCCATGTAAAGATCCTCTGTACTGGTGAAATATCTCATGTGTCTTTATCCTCTTCCACACGTCCCCAATAGTTAGACGTATTCATATAGGATAAGGAATAGAGCTTCTCGGCCTTTTGGCTAAGATCAAGTGTAGTATCGACTTTAGCCCTTAGGGGTGTCTCTGCTTCACAGCTAGGACGTTGAGAACCACTTGCATCTATCCAAGCCAATTGGTCCTTGTGGGGTACCCTCTGCTCGGCCTGGTAGGATCGTTGATTAAATTCAGCTTCACCTACTTGCTGCTATTGGGCCAGAGGCTTAGCCCCCACAGGGAACGAGATTGCGGTCTTCCCTCCTCCCCCCACTCCGCATTACTACCTCCGGGCAGTAGATGCTAGAGCCTTTGTAAAGGCTACGAAAAAGAGCGAAGACGTCGAGGAACCAGAAGGAAGCCGCCTAAGAAACATCTGAAGCGACATCCAACTCCTCGACGATGGGGAAGAGCGAAAAGAAGACCGGAAAAGAGAGAAAGAACCCCGTACCAGCCACTTCCTCCGAGCCCGGGAATGCCGCTGCCTCAACCCCCGCCCCTACCCCGGCCGGCCCCAGCCGACCAGGACCAGCCAAGCCAGACCAGCCTGCAGACGGGCTCCCAACTTTGGAGCCATGGATGAAGCAGACGGTCGTGCTGCAGCTGAAGGAGGTGGACGGAAGAGTCCCCGACATGACCCCGGAGATCTTCGGAAAGAAGATGATCCTGGAACAGGGTTTCAGCAAAGCGGAGACGCTTTCTGTGCAGGCCTTCACAAAAGGTATATTCTTTATAACTTTTGTGTCGTTTCAGGTCTGCAGAAGATACTGGGAGATGGTGAAGACCAGTGGCCCTGAATCCCCTTTCCGGAAGTTCACTGCGAACTGCCCCATAACACGGGACGAAAAGCGGGTGACAGTGGCCATGAGGAACCCCCATACCAGTGGAAAGGACATAGCCACCTACCTCCAGAGGTTCTGCACCGTGGTGAAGGACCCGATCCAAATCTTCGATGCCAACGGCTTCTGGATAGGTAAGTGGTCTGTGCTCTGCAAACTGAGGAAAGACCCTTCGGGGGACATCCAGCACCTGCAGCCTTTCTTCTCCCTGGGATCCTCCGCAGGAATCCTTTTCTATCCCGGCATACCCTACAACTGTAACAAGTGTGGGCAGCCGGGACACATAGGTAAGGATTGTACAGAGCTTGCTTGCAAGTTCTGTAGGGTGACAGGCCACGAGACCAAGGACTGTCCGAGGTCCAAAGCCTGCAACCTTTGCGGATTGGCAGAGCATGTCTTCAGACACTGCCCCCAGAGAACCCGGACCTACGCTGGAGCTGTAAGCCAGGGTAAGCCATCCGGGAGGAAGCTGCCAGAAAAACCGAAAGAACCTCGAAAGGCCAAAGGTAAGTCCACCCCTGCCCCTGCCCCAGCCCCCACCCCTGCCCCAGCCCCCACCTCCAGCACACCCCCACCCACCCCCTCTGTGCCGGAAGAACCCCTCCCCACCCCTTCCCCCCCCAACCTGTCCTCCCTGGAGGACTTCCCCACCCTCCCACCCCCCTCCACCCCCACCAGTGGCCCAAGAGGAAGCCGGAAACGTAAGCCAGAGAGCCCAACAGCTGAGGAACCCGCCACCTCCACCAAACGGCCCAACGGGGTCCAACGCGACAGCGATGGACCCGAGCAAGTAGTGGAGGACCTAGAGTCTGCAGGAGAGGAGGAGGAAGGGGAGGAGATCGTGGTCAACCCCGAGCATGACCTCCCCCCCAACGTCCCCATCAGCCAGCAGATGATGGAGTCTGTCCTTGAGGAGCTGGGCCTGGCCCAGAACACAGGACAGGCAGAAGACGCAGCGGAAGAGCCACCCCCCCCCTCCGGGGAGGTAAGTTCGGACCCTTGTTAACTAGACCCTCATACCCTTTTTCATTATGGCTGAGATCTCAATCTTTTCCATTAATGTGAGGAGTATCAAGGATACATCTAGAAGGCAAGCGGTCCTGACCTTTCTTTCAAGTCAGCAGAGTGATGTCTACATGCTTCAGGAGTGCGCCCTCCCTCCCTTGAGGAGGTACACTCATCTGTCCTCCCAGTGGACCCTTGGTCCCTCCTACTGGTCCGGGGGTGGCGATTGCAAGTCTGCAGGAGTAGCCATTCTGGTCAGGGGTGGGCGCTTCACGGTTGACTCTATCCATGAGCTAGTCTGTGGCCGTCTTTTGGTCATAGACGGCTCGTGGGTGGAAGAGCCAGTTAGGCTCATCAACGTGTACGCCCCCCCAGACAAGAACGCGCGGCTGGAACTTTTCCAGACCCTGCGGACCCAACTCGTCACCACCAGAACAGTAGTGATCGGCGGTGATTTTAACTGTCCGATCGAGGAGGATGGGCGCAGCTCCAGCATATACGCAAAACTTGATGCTACTTCTAGGCTGCTCAAGGAGATGATCTCGGAGGCCTCCTTGCAGGACGCCGTGGGATCCATAGGGAAAGGGACCGTGAACTATTCGTGGTGCCGACCCGATGGATCTGTGCGTTCCAGGATTGACTTCGTGCTCACTTCAAGAACAGTCAAGCATCGTGAGTTCTCCATGGTCCCCTGCTTTTTCTCTGACCACAGGGCTATTCACTTTCGGGGTGACCTGGGCGAGGGCTTTGCCCGCGGACCGGGTTCCTGGAAGCTGAATAGCACCCTGCTGGAAAACGAGGAACTGATGGGGGAACTCCGGGAGGCCTATGCCACCTGGACGGAGGAAAAGAGATTCTTCGGAAGGGTAAGTGACTGGTGGGAGTTTGTGAAGGTTAAGCTGCGCAGCTTCTTTCAGGCAAGGGGACGCCAGCGTGTGTGCGCCAGGAGGAGGGAACTCAGGAGACTGCAGCGTCAGTTGCAGTCCCTGCAGGACCTTCATCACTGCGGCTGGGACGTTAGGCAGGACCTGGAGGACACCAAGAAGAGCCTGAAAGGACACTTCGAGGAAGAATCCAGGCACATTGTCTTCCGTGCCAAGGTGGAGAATCTTGAGAAAGGTGAGAAGTGCAATTCTTTCTTTTTCAGGAAACTTCACTCAGGACACACACCCTTGTCAGAGCTGCGTGACGAGACCGGAACACTCCAGAAGGGGAAGAAGGCTGTGATGCAAGTGGTCAGCGACTACTACACCAACCTCTACTCCCCGAAAGAAACGGACACTCAGGCGGCCGACAGGTTCCTGTCAGGTATCTCTAACCAAATTGATCCTGCAGGTTCATCAACTGTCAACGCCCCCTTGGTGTTGGAGGAGCTGCACTCTGCCGCTAAATCCTTTAGGCGGGGCAGGACCCCGGGCTGCGATGGTCTCCCAGTAGAGCTCTATGTAGCACTGTGGGATCTCGTGGGCCCGGACCTGCTCGAGCTGTACGAGGAGATGGTGGTGGAGGGCAGAATGCCTCCGTCACTGAGGGAGGGGATGATCACGATTTTGTATAAGCGGAAGGGGGAGAGATCGGATCTTAAAAATTGGCGTCCGATCTCTCTTCTGAACGTGGACTACAAAATCCTCGCCAAGGTCCTAGCCAACAGGCTGAAGTCTGTCATCGGACAGATCATCCACCCGGATCAGACTTGCGGCATTCCTGGTCGCAGGATTGCGGACAGCCTTGCGCTTGTCCGGGACACGGTCCAGTACATTCATGGCCGCCGTGTGCACGCGGCCCTGGTCAGTCTTGACCAGGAGAAGGCCTTTGACCGTGTCTCCCATGAGTTTATGTGCAGAGCTCTGCGCAGGTTTGGTCTTGGGGAAATGTTTTGTTCGTATGTGAATGTGATGTACACTGACATTTCTAGTTTGGTGCTGGTTAATGGCTGGAAAACTGACCCCTTTCCAATTTTGTCTGGGGTCAGACAAGGCTGCCCTCTCTCACCTCTGCTTTTTGTTTGTTGTATAGAGCTCTTCGCCCGAAGCATCAGATGGAACCCAGAGATCAGAGGGATCACCGCACCAGGACCGGACAGACGGGAGGTCAAGTGCTCACTCTACATGGACGACGTGACGGTGTTCTGTGCTGATCGGCGCTCCATCGACACACTCGCCCAGACCTGTGAGGACTTCGGCCAAGCTTCAGGGGCAAAGGTCAACTGCGGGAAGTCAGAAGTCATGCTCTTCGGAAAGTGGTTCCTGCCTTCTTCTGCACCAATTCCTTTCAGCGTCAAGACGGACTTCATCAAAATCCTTGGGGTCTGGTTTGGAGCTGAGGGTGCAGCCCTGAAGTCCTGGGAGGAAAGACTGTCTAAAATGCGACAGAAGTTTGGACTTTGGAGCCTCAGAGAACTCACCATCGAAGGCAAAACACTGGTACTCCGCAGCGAGATCCTCCCTGTGTTGCAGTACCTCGCCCAGGCCTGGCCCCCTCGGGTTAACACCTGTAAGGCCATCACCAGGGCGGTGTTTCACTTCATCTGGAGCTCCAAAATGGACAGAGTGAAGCGGGCGGTTATGTTCAAGGAACCCCTCAAGGGCGGTAAGGGCGTGCCCGACATCGCTACCTTATTGAGGGTGTGCTTTGCTTGTAACTGCATCCGCAGGACATTGGTTGACAGAACTGTGGACTCTGGCGGTAACTCCATGTCCCGTTTTTTCCTCCTGCCTCTCTGGAGGACCCTGGGATGGGACAAATGGGACAGCTCCATCCCCTACAACTGGGACACCCCTTGGTACTACTTGGACACCTTCAAGTTTATTAAGGAGCTGGGGCTACATGGAGTGAAGCCCGACTTGTGGAAGCCAAAAACTATCCACAAGTTGATCAGAGCATCGGACATTGTTGAGACTGTTCCAGGCCTCCCTACAGCCACTTGTAAAGTGGTCTGGAGGAATGTTTCTTCAAAGAGACTCACCAACAGGCACAAAGATCTGGCATGGATGGCAATCCAAGGGGGGTTGCCACTCAGGACATTCATGCATGCCAGAAACCTGTGCAGATACAGGCACTGCCCCTTTTGCATCATCCAGGAGGAAACTGCTCTGCATGTTTTCTGGGAGTGCCCCTTTGCACAGGACCTGTTGAGGGCCTTGGAACCTGAACTCAAAGACTTTGTGCCACAGACTGCCATCACACACTTTGGTGTGTTGAACGGACTCTTCTGTGGAACTCATTCACAGGAGGACATTGACGGTGCCTGGCGGGTGCTGTGTTGCTTTAAGGACGCTTTATGGTGCGCCAGGAAGCGCCTCATCCACCAGCGGGAGAGGATGTCCATCGAGGACTGTCGCAGACTGGTTCACAGTCTGCTCAGAGACTATCACTTGATGGACTTCAAGGAGGAAGAGGAGGTCTGAAGATTTCCCCATCCCCCCCCCTCTCCCCCGTGTATCCTTTGGCAGTTCAAATAAAGCTTCGGGCCTGTGAACTCTTTTTTCCCTTCCCCACCCCACCTTCTCCACCCCCCCCCCATCACACCCGTTGCCCATTTGAATGTTAGTTGACTGTATGACCGGACTTTTTGTGAAATGTCATTGAAGTACTGCTTTCAGGGTAATGCGGCGTCATGCATGATGTGATGTTTCGGGGTATTATTACTCTGCACAACACATTAGGCATCATACCGCAGGATGAATGTAATTTATTTGTATGCTTGGCAATGTATTGTTATGTAGTGTATTTATGCGCTGCGTCGCAATACTGAATGTACCCTGTTCAAGTATTTGTTTTTTGTATATTTTCTTGCAAAATAAAGTATACATTTTCAATCAAAAAAAAGGAATAGAGCATACATGGCGTGATATGGTTTAAAAAGGTTTTATTATAATATCCACTCACATGACAAGCCTATAAAACGCCATGCAATCCGCGGTTTGCATTCCAAAATCCAAGAAATGACATCCCAGGAAGTCTCCCTAATGCAGTTCACTCCATCCCCGGGAGCGTCATCAGAGGCTCTGAAAAAAAAAAGTGATAAAAATAAATAAATAAAATAAAATTTAAAATTTAAAAAATGAAAGCGCTCTCTCTAGTCCCTCTGTGCTTGCGCACAGAAGTGACCCCATATGTATGTAAACGGTGTTCGCACCACACATGCGAGGTATCGCCGCGATCGTTAGTGCGATAATTCTAGCACCTGACCTTCTCTGTAACTCTAAACTGGTAACCTGTAAAGGGTTTGAAAGCGTCTCCTATGGGGGGAAAAGAAAAAAATAAAGAAAAAATTATGTGATGAGTATAAAGAGATGTATCCTAAAGAAAAGGAGATTTTTAAGTACCGTAGTTTTGTCGCCATTCCACGAGCGTGCCCAATTTTAAAGCGTTGATATGTTAGGTATCTATTTACTCGGTGTAACGTCATCTTTTGAGGTTTACTAGAAAAAAAAATTGCGGTATATATTGTGTGTTTTTTTTTTAAAATTCATTAAAGTGTATTATTTCCCCAAAAATTAAGTTTGAAAAACCGCTGTGTGAATACAGCGGGATGTAAAAACAATTGTAGCGATTGCCATTTTACTCCCTGGGGTCTCTGCCCAAAAAATCTATAATATTTGGGGGTTCTAAGTAATTTTCTAGCAAAAAATACTGATTGTTACATAGATGAGAGAAGTGGCGCGGTTGGAAAGTGTTTAATATGTGCATCTGACATAATATTAGCGCAAAATTATATTATTAGTTAAAAAAAAAAAAAGTTCATTTTAGTGCACACAGACATTTATATATAGATATATATCTGTTTATATATCTATTAATAAATGTCTGTGTGCACCAAAATTAACTTTTTTTTTTTTAAACTAATAATATCATTTTGCGCTAATATTATGTCAGGTGCACAGAAACAATGTGCACACACACGCCAGCATGAGTGTTGGTTCCGCCCCCTCATGTAAACTAGGTGAGTGAGCGCTGTCCAATCACGCGAGATTGGCGGGCTAGCTCAGCCCACTCATGTAAACTAGGCGAGTGAAGGCTGTCCAATCACGCAAAGAATTGGCGGGCTAGCTCCGCCCGCTTATGAAAAAAAAGTGGTCGCCCACTTGGGCGTTTCCTCCTCGCTCAATACCCAGCCTCTCTGGCAGCGCCGCTAAAGGAAAAAAAAAAAAGGGGGGGCGTGTCCGATTGCCAGAAATAGGCGTGGAAGCCATTGAGTCCCTTGTCCCCGATAGGCAGGCGAATAGGGGGGGCGTGTCCTTGTCACCGCCCAGCAGGCGTGGCCGAGCGCGAGGGCCTCCAGAGAGTTCTATGAAATGTGGGCTGCACACGCGCACTTCCAGACCAGACGCAGGGGGGGTCACTTGCGGCAGTGCGCTTTGTGCTTCCGGCTCACGGCTGATCCTTACGCCACTTCCGGTGATTGTGACGCATTGTGGGGTCTCGGCGGCCGGTGACGCTCTGTGCGGGGGGCTGGTGCGGGTGCCATGGCGGAGTGCCGAGCGCCGAACGCTCGCTGGTTCTTCACCCGGGAGCAGCTGGAGACGAGCCCGTCCAGGCGGTGCGGGATGGAGGCGGACAAGGAGCTCTCCTACCGGCAACAGGCGGCCAACCTCATCCAAGACATGGGCCAGCGCCTCAACGTGTATCCTTTTCTTCTGGGTTTTTTTTTTTCCTCTGTGTTACCTCACCACTGCGGCCTAGTGCCGGCCGGGAAGCCTGCGGCCTCGCCTTCCTCCGTGTGCGGAGGGGCTGCGGCTGGGAGGACGGCCTGAGATCGGTGTGCGGTATGTGGGGAGGAGGGGACCGGGCCTGAGGAGGGGAGAGGCCGGTGTACCGGCACCGGGAGGATCGGATATTCCGGGGAGGAGGAGGGGGCTTTATATTCTATAGAGGCCGAGTGTGTGTGCCGGGGCCCGGGCCTCTCATACCCCTCCTCCACACACACACACAGGGGCCCCTTCCTGACATTGTGGGGCCCCTCTATGTACGTTCTACATTATGTATATTATATCCTGTACGCTAGTGGCAGCCATTGCAACCCCTCTGAAGAGTAATCTGCAGTGGAACGCTTTTCAGAGGGCAGCTGAGAGGGGAAAACATCATTTTCTTGTTTTTATTTTATTTTTTTGTTTCTTTTTGCAAGAAAGTTTTGCGAAGCATTGCACGCGCTTGCGGAGCGTTTTTGCAACCCTGTTCACCTGAATGCGCCCGGGTTCGGCGGGCATCGGTGCCAACCAATGTCACCCTTTCAGCTGCACAGGAACGCATTTTTTTTTTTTCTGCGATGTGTTTTAAAGCGTTGATATGTTGGGTATCTATTGACTCGGTGTAACGTCATCTTTTAGGGCCAGTTCACAGCATAGAGACCCAGTCCGGGTTTGTTACAGGTGCTCTTTTTTTTTTTTTTTTTGCATGTGCGTTTTTCTTGCGCTTTTGATGCGTTCCAGTGCTCCCCCCCCCCCCCTTCTTTTTTTTTTTTTTCCTTAACCTTAAGGGCCAGTTCACACTGCGTGCAGTCCAGTGCGTTTTTTTTTTTTTTTCTGCATCGAAAAGTAGGTTATATGGTTTTCAATGGTTTAGTTCACACCAAGCGCTTGCAGTTCCAGAAAAAAAAGTAGAACATGCTGCATTTTTCCTGCACTGGGCTGTACTGGAACGCTGTAAAAAGCATCAAACATTGCACTGGAACACCCATGTTCTTTTTTAGGGCCAGTTCACACCATAGAAACGCAGTCCGGATGCGTTGCAGGTGCTTTTCTGCATGTGCGTTTTTGATGCAGTCCAGTGCTTCCCCTGTTTTTTCTTAACCTTAAATAAGGAGTTGCGGTTGCAGTGCGTTTTTGGTGCATTTAGGTGTGTTCCAGTGCGTTTTTGGTGCATTTAGGTGTGTTCCAGTGCGTTTTTGGTGCATTTAGGTGTGTTCCAGTGCGTTTTTGGTGCATTTAGGTGTGTTCCGGTGCGTTTTTGGTGCATTTAGGTACGTTCTGGTGCGTTCCAGTGCGTTTTTGGTGCATTTAGGTACGCTCTGGTGCGTTTTTGGTGCATTTAGGTACGTTCTGGTGCGTTCCAGTGCGTTTTTGATGCATTTTATAGCGTTTGAGTACAGTTCACGGCAGAAAAAATGGTTCTACTAATTTTCCTGAAACTGGAACGCACTGGATCTGACTGCACTGGTGTGAACTGTGCCATTGAAAACCATATAACCTACTTTCCATGCGTTTTGGATGCAGAAAAAAAAAACGCACCGGACTTCATGTGGTGTGAACTGGCCCTTAAGGTTAAGGGGGGAAAAAAAGGGGGGGGGGAATGCACCGAACTGCATCAAAAAATGCACTGGAACGCATCAAAAACGCGCAAAAAAGCACCTGGAGCGCATGCGGACTGCGTTTCTATGGTGTGAACTGGCCCTAAATAAGGACATGGGCGTTCCAGTGCATTTTCTTTATGCGTTTTACAGCGTTCCAGTGCAGGAAAAATGCAGCATGTTCTACTTTTTTTTTTGGCACTGGAATTGCAAGCACTGGTGTGAACTATACCATTGAAAACCATATAACCTGCTTTCCATACGTTTTTTGTTGCAGAAAAAAAACGCACTAGACTGCATGCGCTGTGAACTGGCCCTTAAAGTTTACTAAAAAAAAATTTGGGGTATATATTGTGTGTTTTTTTTTTTAAGTGTATTTGTTCCCCAAAAATGTAGTTTTAAAAACCGCTGTGCAAATACCCCAAATCCATTCTGCTTACCCAGAGCTTCCCCCTATGATTGGAGATATTTGTGTATAATATACAGTGTGATCTGCAGAGTAATTGACATTTGGAGTTTCTAAAAATGACTATGTGGGCTGAATTCACAAAGGTGTGTAAATATAACCTGAATGTATGTTTACAGCCAAAACTTCTTTTTCTTAGGTTTGTGACGGGAGCCGTCAGTCACGGCACGCGCTGGGGGAAGAAACGGCACAGAAGTCCGTGTTTTCACAGCGCATGCGCCGATGACATCGGTGCACTACAAGTGATATATCTCCTAAACGATGCACATTAAGGTGATATTTCCAGTATCTATAGGTAATCCTTATTCTAGGCTTACCTATAGATAAAACTAAGACAAAAGGGTTTACAAGCACTTTTAAAGCGAGTTTAGCTACTTTTATGTACTTTTATTCTAGGTTCACACTGAATGCGGGTTTGAAATTGTCTGAGTTCAGCTGAACTCGCATGATTTCTA
This sequence comes from Lithobates septentrionalis, assembly GCA_037952835.1. Classification (NCBI taxonomy): domain Eukaryota; kingdom Metazoa; phylum Chordata; class Amphibia; order Anura; family Ranidae; genus Lithobates; species Lithobates septentrionalis. Next base: position 1,118,432 of record JBBDGP010002659.1, on the reverse strand, counting down.
ATCAGCAGTTCAGTCGGACTTCGGGGGCAATTGGACATCTGTGTCTATTGAAATCGCCCCCCGAAGTCGCCAAAAATTGCGCAGGAACTAGTGGGAAATTTTTCGGCGCTGCAAAGTCGACGTAGCACTGATTGGGACGGTGCTGTTGCTGGCAATGGGCTCCAGTTTGGCATCTCAAATCTGCCTGGTGTGAAAGAGGGCTTGGTCTCATTTAGAATTTGTTTCCTGGAGGCACAGGACTCTTTTCTCTAATTGTAGCTGAAATGACTGCATCTGATGTAGGTAAACAGTGTGAATGACGGCATTAAAACAATGTTCCATGCCTTTATATGTGTTTAGAAATGTCCTGTTATCACATAAATGTAGGTTTGACAGGGAATGAGGCCTTAGACCGCTGTCCCTGGAATAGGTGTCCCCATGGGAAGATTTCCCCTCTTCTCTTGTCCTGGGGTCACTTTCCTATTCTGCGACAATAGTCACCAGTGTGATTGTCACTGTTTTGAAAATAAGGATCCTTATTCTGACATGCTAGCTTTGTGAATTGAGCCTTATTGGGGGGGGGGGGGGTTGTTAAAACAGCCCATAGATTTGATTTTCTTTCCTTTCACTACGGGTGAAACAGTGTTGATGGGGGAATGCCTCCTGCAGTGCTATCGTGTATTGCTAGGGGGAGAGGAACCTTCCCAGCCAGCAGAACACAATGATTACTGCCAGCAGCTATAGCCAATGGCAGTAATCACATGTAACAAAAAAATCTGACAGGCTGCTTGTAGCCAAGTCTCATTGGGTACAATCCGCCTGCCCACAGATGGATTGAATCTCTGCTGGTCCCTGCTGAGCTGGCTACATTTTGTTTGATGGTTTGCTTTGCTAGCTTAAAGCGGAGTTCCACACAAAAATGGAACTTCCGCTTTACGGAACCCTCCCCCCCTCCGGTGTCACATTTGGCACCTTTCAGGGGGGAGGGGGGTGCAGATACCTGTCTAAGACAGGTATTTGCACCCACTTCCGGCATAGACTCCCATGGGAGTCTATGCCTCTTCCTGTCCCTTCGCGCTGTCTGCTGGGAACACACAGCTCCCAGGAGATAGCAGGGACCACTTACGATGCGCAGCGCGACTCGCGCATGCGCATTAGGGAACCGGGAAGTGAAGCCGCAACGCTTCACTTCCTGATTCCCTCACCTAGGATGGCGGCGGCAGCTGGCGAGAACCGTGCGGGTTCTCGGCGTCGCCTGCCGACATCGCTGGACCCTGGGACAGGTAAGTGGCCATTTATTAAAAGTCAGCAGCTGCAGTATTTGTAGCTGCTGGCTTTTAATTATTTTTTTTTGGTGGTTTAGGTGGACTCCCTCTTTAAGTCTTTTCACATTTTTCTTTGAGCAGATAATGAATCCAATTATAAAGTTTCCTGGGAAGCTTCTTTTTATATTGTGATGTAATTACATGTATTTTGAGGTTACAAGGGTTATCTGCTTCTTTTCATCTGGGGGGGGGGGGGGGGGGGCAGAAAAAGAAACTATACTTTCCTTATTCTTGCAAAGGTTATTTCTAAAAGTGTATCCAATACCTAAACTTTTTTCTTTTCTTTTGGATAGATAGGGAATTATTAAAAACCTGACTTTTTTTGGCTTGTGTATTGTGTCCCATGGGGAAGTATTCTCTTAAGCTGGCCATAGATGGATCGAATCTCAGCTAATTCAGGAACCAGCTGAGATTTAATCCATCTATGGGCAGGCTGGTTGTACTACAGTCAGTCCATCTGTCGACTTCAATACAACCAGGCTGTTGGATTTTTTTTTTAATGCAATCACTGCCGGCGGCTATATCATCCAGCAGTGATCATTGTGTTCTTCTGGCAGTACACAATAGTGTTGCAGGTGAGGATTCCACTGACTGTGTTGATGTGGTTAATCAAGCAGTTTTCTTTCCCTCCACCTGTAGTTGAAGGAAAGAAAATTGCAAAATCTATGGGCTGCTTTTCTTTCTGTCCTGTGCACACCACAGGAGGTAAAAGGAAATTTCTACAAATGGGGGGGGGGGGGTCAGATGTCCCCATTGAAATATTTCCCTTATCTCGTTTAGTTGTGAACTAACATTTTGGCTGTACAGCGGGTGTGGTATTTCATGCATTGAGGCCCCATTCTAAATGAATGAGCGGCTTTAGCATATTTTAGCACCTGAATTTACATGTGTTATCTTGTGAACAAGCTTTACACTAAACAGTTGTACACCTTTTTATCTAGATTTCTAGTAAACTAGATTAGAAACAGAACTTTCTGTAGGGTTGAAATTTGTTGAAACTTTTTATCTCCGTACTACGAGCAGATAATCAGAAATAGGATAAATATTCAGAAGTTGAATCAATATTAAGTTTTTCATGAGGATTTTATACATTCTAGATCTGCTCAGTAGGGAGAAGTGTGGTGTAGGTTGTCAGTCATCGAGCAATAAAGTAATCTCTAAGATCTTATGATCTGGTGGGATTTATTGTAAATTGCCAATTTTCTGGTTTAATGGCACACTTGCGCTCATCTGGATTTTAAAATATTACCTTTGCCTGGTTTGAAACATGACGCTCTACAGGTAACTCCCTAAATTTGCTCAAGTAAAATGCAACGAAGTACTGTACATAGAATGCTTTTGTTATTCATCTTTATTTCCAAACTGGTTCCTGCTTTCCTTAACCTAAAACCTACAGATCCCAACTGACCATCAACACTGCCATTGTTTACATGCACAGATTCTATATGCATCATTCTTTTACCAAATACCACAGACACGTAAGTATTTATCTTCTTTTCTTATGCTAAAAAGAGTCTATTTCCATTTAGTTGTAAAGTTAATGCATTTATGTAATTTGTGAACCTTTTCTAGAGTTTAAATCCAGACTGCCAGGTTCCTGTGGATCAATCACGTGTAGTAACTGGCGGTCCATTCACACTGATCACAAAGAGGAGTTCCAGCCTGGGTGAAAAAAAATTAGGTCAGCAGCTACAAATACTGCTGACTTTTAATATAAGGACACTTACCTGTCCAGGGAACCCGCGATGTCGGCACCCGAAGCCGACCCGTCTCTCGGCCCTGGGTGCAGGCGCCCGCATTCTTACCTTAGAATCTTACCTTACCTCATTTCCCTTAGGAAACAAAGTGAGCCTGTTTCCGATTGCGCATGCGCGAGTCGCAGTGCTTTCTGAATGGTCCTGTCTCCTGGGACACACGGGGGTGCGCTTTAGTTTTAAGAGGAGTTACATTTTTGCCTGGAACTCCGCTTTAAAGAATGCTACTTCTACCGGAGGTTTACCTGTAGAAGAAGCCCAGTGTTATCCCATGTGTCCATGCACATTAGGATGTTTAGTGGATGAAAAGAAAATCCTTCTAGAATGCATTTTTGAGAGGCGTTTTCTGGCAGAAAATCCTTCTAAACTTACGTACAAAAGTGCTCTATAAGCGTTTTTTTTTCTGCCAAAACGACTGCCATTTTTTAAGCTCAGTGTTCATGGACCCTAATTGTGGGATATAGTAGTTTGCTTTCTGTGTTAATACGTAAATGTGTGTTTTTTTGTTTTTTTTTTAATGCAAGCAGTGTAAGTGCCTTAATTGGGCTTTACCCTGTTTCCCCGAAAATAAGACCTAGCGTGATTGTCGTGATGGCTGCAATATAAGCCCTACCCCCCAAATAAGCCCTAGTTAAAGTCCTTGTAGGTCTTATTTTAATGGTTGGGCTTATTTTCGGGGAAACAAGGTAGGGCTTATTTGGGGGGGTAGGGCTTATATTGCAGCCATCACCAACAATCACGCTAGGTCTTATTTTCGGGGAAACAGGGTGGTAGTATCCTCTCATTTCATGTACAGCAAAGCTTGGACTGAGGAAGGGAGAAGCAGTACAATGAGCCAATCACTTGTGCTTTGATGCAGGAAGCATTCCAAAAGGAGAGAGCAGAGTGTCCGAGAGATAAGCTCATCAGTGTACTGCTACTCCTTTCACTGTCCCCTCTCAGGTTGTGGAGGGGCAGGAGGCAATTGCTACCTGTAAAGGAAGCAGAGAAAAATTAGGTGGGGCAAGGTTGTGCTGCGTAGCAGAGCTGTGTAAGTGTTAGAACTGGATTAACAGATATGAAAATTTGTTTTGGCAGCTAAAACCTCTTCAATCCATGTATTTCATCATTGTATTTAGTGGTTTGCCTGGAGGATAGCTTTAATGTGAACCAAAGTGTTACCTATGCAGGGGAAAGAAACCGGGTCACTTTTAACGGTAGCCTAACTAGCTAGTCATGCTTACTTTTCAATTGCCCGCTGCTGAGAGTGAAAAGACCAAACTGTGAAAGCTCAATTTTACAGCATTGAACTTCCACAGAGCTAAGGAGTCTGTCAAATCATGAACAAACATCCGATATGCTTCTTTATCATTGTATATATTCTGTATCATGCATTAAATCTCTGGCCCTTTAAAATTTGCTCATATGGGTGGACGTTGAAGTCATTCAATGACCATCACTATCAAATTCATAGCTCATTGTGTTATATAAATGTGATGAGTCTTTGTCCAGGGTTTGATGGAAAAAGTGGCAAATGAAGTAGTTACTGGCAACTTCATATCTATACCATTCATTTTTCTCTTCGCACAAAAAAAAGCATGTATTTTATATATGCACCAGTGTGCCCCTGTTATTTATTTTCAGTTGTAGTTGCTTAAAGTGGTTCTCCAGCAGCCCCCCCCCATTATTATTTTTTTTAACCCTCCTGCATACTTTGCGGTGGGTACTGAATGCTTCAGATAGGTTATCCAAATGTGATGGGTCACCATATGTGACGAAGCAGCGGCATTTGTTTTCTCTTTTCACATTTTCCCTTTGTTTTAACCCGGTAATCCTTTCTTTAGCTCATTTCCTGTTGTAGTGTGACAACCTTACTAACCAACGTGGTCACCCTAGGAAAAGGGGGTGTTGTTAGGACTGCATAATTTAATCCTAGCAAAAATGTTTTGATGTCCATGAAGATAGGGAACAATGTTAGCTAATAACTTCTTGTAGGGTCGGTTCACACTAGGACGACTTGTCAGGCGACCTAGCCGCCTGACAAGTAGCGTCCCGTTCTGTACAATGGAACCGTTCTAATCAGAGCGACGCAAGTCGCTCCGACTTAGAAAAAGGTTCCTGTACTACTTTGGAGGCGACTTGCATAGACTTCTATATAGAAGTCGTTTTGCAAGTCGCATCCCCTGTCGTGTCCAGGTCGTCTGAGGCAGTCGCGCTGCAAGTTGCGCTGCTTCAGTGTGAACCGGGGCATACTCTTTGCCTCCAGACTGTTATCAGTTCACAAGATTTATTACAGCTTTTTTTAAAGCACATGTTGATCATTGATTTCAATAACAGACGAATAAGATACATTCTATTAGTTTATTAGCTCACCACCATATTTCACTGAAAAGTCTGTGCATGTGTGATTGAGCGAATCGGTCAAAAGCATGGCTTCTCATCACTGCCATATTTGATGTGGTCATTGCCTGCATATTGAGTGCTTTTTACTGTGTGTATATTGATATATGGGGAGGTACTCTCCCACACATAAATAATGCTGCACTCTTTTGGACTTTATTGGAGCTAGATTAAAGGAGCATGGGCATTGCCTTATCTTCAAATGGCATTGTAAGCATACTTGGTAGTGGTGTTCTACTACCTTAAAGTGATACTATACACACAATGCTTAATTTACATAGTCCCTTCTATTTCTGTATGTGGATGGCACTGTAATTTTATTTTAAAAAAAATATATAAGTACCATTTAATATACTGCTGTCATGTGACCCAGATCTTTCCCAGCCTGTCTGTAGGGAAACATAAGCAGGAGGAGTTTCTAGTCCTTTGCTGCTGGTCACATGTCTAAAAAATAGAGTAAAAATCAATGATTAATATCAAAGTTTTAAATTGGCATATAAATGTATAGTTGAAATCAAATCTTTATTATTTTTTTTTTTTTTGCAAAAACATGGTGTGGGCGGATTTCTGTCAGTTACAGGCTGTTACACGCCCCTACAGCCTGTGTCTTAATGCATTAGGATAAAAAAAACACTTGCCTTTACAACCACATTAAGTTGATTACAGTGTCTCAAATTTAGGGTATCCCATAAAGTGAACATACAAGCAACCTATCTGTTTCCTGTTGGCCCCATGGTTCAGTAAGCTGTTGGCTGAATTATGTATTGTCCCTTTAGAAACAATAGTAGTGGGAGTACAGCAGTGTTTGTAGAGTAGGTGTTCTCTGGAAATGATGAGCTGATGATTTGTGTCCCCATATACAAAGTGGTTGAATGTAGAGGTTTCTGTTGCTTCTCATGTGCCCAGACAAATGCTGGCCACATTTACTCTTCAGAATTTGTAAATCTGAACTCCTCTGGTGATAAAAACAATACAGTAAGCACATGGTAAACCTTTGGGACTGAAAACCCCTGTGGAAGTATCTGATGGTCAAATTACCTCCAAGTCTATTGACACCAGCAAACAAATTTGGAGAGAACCAAGTTCACCTTTACATAAAAAATAATAAATGCATTTTTTTGCAGGTTTATTATTTTTGCACCCACCATCAGCAGATCATGGGTATAATACCACAGTCCTGCAAGACTGTCTGTATCTGTGTGCCTGTATCTCTGACACAGCCAGGCAGGTACACTTGAGACAGGAAGCTCAGTGAAGTACCACACCACTCAACAGAGCCGTGGTAGTTCAGTGAGAACTACAAGCTGACAAAGTACGTATGTAACATATTACACTCAGAGTATAGGTGTAACATGTTATAAAAGGTGAACTTATTCTTTAAGGAGATGCAATTCCACTGATGCTGGCTCTGTCCGTATACTTACCTCAACGTCAGGACTTTTTTAAAATGCAGAGTACAGTGGGCTAAAAAATTTTTTTTTAATTTAGTCTTTGCTTTTATTTTAGATAATGTCTCCTACTGCATTGTTCCTGGCTGCCAAAGTGGAGGAGCAGCCACGTAAACTTGAACATGTCATCAAAGTGTCCCATGCTTGTCTTAATCCACTAGATCCCCTGCTGGACACAAAAAGTGACGTGAGTAGATTACCTTGATCCAGGGGGAGTTGAGCTGTGGATATGATACTGCGTTTGAGGCCTTTTGTGTGACGCTTTGCATTCCAATTCTGAAATGCAAGTCATTTACAATTAACAGTTTATTCTTTACATTGATACATACATTGATATTTGTCTTGGCTACCATTTTAATCCTATTCCTGTCTGTTTTGATTGTGTGTAGTATTGTTTCATGCTTTGAAATGTATAATATCCCTGGGGTTCGTTGTCAACGAAACTGGGCATTTATGAATGTGGTCTGTTTCTAGGCATACCTACAGCAAGCGCAAGAGCTGGTTATACTTGAAACAATGCTGCTACAGACCCTAGGTGAGTATGACTAACCTGCTGTAGAAAGGTCTTCTTGCTTGGAATCAAATGTGAGATATAAACTGCATAAATATGCTATGAGAAGTAAATTTGTGTGTGTTTGTGTAAATGTGTGTATGTGTAATTTGGTCTGCCTTAGAAAATGGTTTGCACAGAGTTCTGTAGTTATTTCAAGCATGTTAATACTGAACAATCTGTACATTTTTGCAGTCATTACAGTAATGAAAATGTTCATCTTTTGTCTTTTCACTTAGGTTTTGAGATCACTATTGAGCATCCCCATACAGATGTTGTCAAATGTACCCAGTTAGTGAGAGGTTAGTAGTTACTAAACAAAATATCATTCTAAAGTAAATCCATTTTTTATGACGGGGCTGGCTTCTGATATCGTTCTATAAATGTACTTGCACCTTTTTAATTAAAGCCCAATACCAGGAAACCTAAAAATCCTCCCTTGCAGTGTGGCTGTGCCCGCATTTCATGACCCGCAATTAGCTGCCTGTTGACTAGGGACAGTGGACTGTCCCTCAGCATCCTCACCTCTGATGCAGATCTGTGGTCCCTGCATCAGTTCTAATGTCAGAGGCCCTAAGAACCCCAGAGTGTAGGTGAAAAAAGGCTGTAGGGCCTGGTATAGCAGCACAGGGAAGCCTTTAGGAGGAGAGTATTGGGTAAGCAAAACTGTTTTACCAAGTCCCCTAAATCTAAAGCGGTTAAAGAGGAAATAAAGTCTTCCTCTTTAATTGTACCTACAGGTAAGGTTTACCTGTAGATATGTAAATATCACCTAAACTTGCACCGTTTAGGAGATGATTACTATATATGCTGCCGCCGACGTCATCGCCGCATTCTCACGGAAGGAACAGCCCCGCTCGTGCCGTTTCTTCAGGGCCCGTGACCGGCGGCACTTGAGAGCATGCGCAGGAGTGACGTCATTGGGGCTCCAGACAATCACAGTGCCGGAGCCCGCAAACCCAGAAGTACTCCGTGAAAGATGTCGGATGTGTCAGCGGTGTGCCGGCGTCGCTTCAGGGCATCATTCTAAGGTAAGTATTGCAATTTTTTGGGGGTTTTTTTTTTTTTTTTTTTTTGGAGGTTTACAACCTCTAACCCTTGCAGTGCAGACACGGCCCCACTGCAAGGGAGGATTTTTAGGTTTCCTGAAATTTTCTCAGCGCTACCTGTGCAGTAATTTTCCATAGACTTAAATATATGGTGTATATAGTAGCATAGGTTGGAGGGCAAGGGAAGGGGGCTTGATAGATTTAGTTTTAAGCTGAAACTGTTCTTTAGTAGTTTGCTTCAGGGTTGTGTTTTTTTTTTTTTTGTGTGAGAAACTGAGGGCATACCTAAAGCAGGCGTTGTATGCTCTCACGTTTAGATATATTTGAAAGTTTATCAGTAAAGTCATCTTATTTAAAATGGGTATGCAGTTACAGTATTGTCTTATTGACTATAAACCTTTTGCGGTAAATATTAAAATGTTGATGGGTATTTTCACTTTGCACTAATTCGTCCTGTTTTTCTTTTGCAGCAAGCAAGGATTTGGCCCAGACCTCGTATTTCATGGCTACCAACAGGTGGTTATCCTGAACCTTTGTTGCACAGTCGCAGCACACTAACTTTCTTTACTGCAGGGTCCCCTTCCTGTGTCTCACTTGCCTTGGTTCATAGGATGGAGCTAGGCTGTCCCACATGGCCTGGTCTTTCTCCTGTGTCTAACGCTCTGCACTATAGGTGGACCTCTGACACAGAGGGGTGGTTTGCACAACAAGAAATGTAGTGTTGCTTTCTGATCAGTTTCTTGATTCTGAGTGCATTTACTAAACTGGTAGCCCCGAATAGCATCTAAAGAGATAAACTTACCTTAGAATATCTTGGTAAGTATAATCGTACTTCAGCTTCATTTAAAATTTTATATACCTATAAATCAGTCCTAAATCTAGCCTTTTAGAATTACGATATCGAGATGCGTTTTTATTTTGTTTAGCTTTAAAGACTAAAGATTTTTTTTCAAACCAACTACACGACAAAGATGAAGACTTAATTGCTAAATTCATCTTGTACATATTTCATAGCCCCCCACAATTTTAATAAGGGACTCAGAATCTAGATTCCGAATATTATTCTTGGCTGTTGTTGTTGTGCTCAGGTTTAATAATAACTCTGTTTTGTTTTTCCAGGATGCTGGCTTATTTCTTGGTAAACCGCAGCCATGCTTGCTGACCATGGCTGCCGTTTTTCCGTTTGGATGGTGTCGCCATTTTGTTGTGGCCCGACATGGGGCAGTTGGCTCCCAATAGAGTTCCTGCATGGTGGACACTGGACTTGTCTTGCAAGCCCAGTGCTCATCATGCAGGAGCCCTCCGCTGCCGGTGTGCTGGGAACATGCGAGTGCCTTCATAATTCTCTCCATCGAGGCCCAATGGAATACTATTTTTTCCCCTCTTAGCAGCTTTTAAATGTTTGAGAGACAAAAAATAATTGTATTTTGCTTCCACATGCAGTTCTTTCAGTTTATCTCTACATTTTTAAGGTTTTATTATTTTGAATATGTTCTGAAATATGTTGACTTGCATTTGGTTTAGTTGGTTTGAAATAGTTTTTTTATTTTGGATTCCTGTGCCTAGATTTTAGTTTTTTTTTTTTTTTTAATTAAATTGCTTTACAGGTGGTGGTTACAGATATTTGGAGTACTGTTTTATGTAGGAACTATTCCTTACTAGTTTTGTTTAGGTTAAATCTTTGTGTAGCTTGCACTGTTAGGGCACTATTTACATGTAAGCTATAGCTGAACACCAGGAATTGTGTATATTTACCTTGGTCCAGCTTTGTAAGCATGCATTTCTTATACCTGATGGACCACTGGGTTAGCTGAAAACCACTGTAATAGTCAGCACTACTACCATGATGGCTGCACTCTTTCTAGTCCTGCTCTGTGCGAGCGGCTGAGATTGCGACATCAACGCCTTTTGCGCTCCACCTTATCCAATCGGAGCCTTTCTCTAAATGGCAGCAATTCAGAGGAAGAGACCCCCTGCGGTTGCTCATCTCACCAGAGCTACAGCTGCTTGGCACTGGACCTGGAAGACTTCTGCTATCTTTGTAGAATTGGAGATTACTGTAGAGACTTGTAGCTTCCACAGGAATCGTCCAGGTATGAGAGATGCATACTTACAATTTGTCCAAGATATACCATGTAACTAAGCAAAAAAAAAAAACCTACTTCAGCCTTTAGGTTGATTGTAAATGATCCCCTTGTTAAAACAACACATTCAGTTTAAAATAGAAATGAAAGGCAAAATATTTGTGTATAGATATAAAAAAAAAAACCTTTTCCCCCTTTTTTATAAGTGATCACATTCCCTCTGTTCTCAGCTGCATTAGGCTCCATTCACATCTAAGTGTTTTTGGGCGTTTTTCTGCTCTAAGCCTCTAAAAATGCCCAACAAATACAAATCCCATTCATTTCAATGAGAGAATATGTCCTGTAGTGTAAAGCTGGCCATACACTGGTAGATTATCAAAAGGTGGTATGAGAAATCTTAAATACAGATTTAATTTGCTTTTAACGATCCATTTTGGTATAAAGTGAATTTCCCGCACATCTGTTGTCTTCTGACATTTTTATTTTGTATAATCAATACAAGTGTCTAATGGTCATTCTCTACTCTTTTTTTTTTCTTTTCTTTGTTTCTGCATGTTCAGCCTTCACCTCACTACATTCTGCCTTCAGTACAAGCCCACTGTCATCGCATGTGTGTGCATTCACCTGGCCTGTAAGTGGTCCAATTGGGAGATACCTGTATCGACTGATGGCAAGCATTGGTGGGAATACGTGGACCAAACTGTTACATTGGAATTGCTGGATGGTAAGAATGATGTTTTGTATTTAGACTAGTGAAGGTTCTGTATATTTTCTTTTTAAAATCCCTAAATATGCCAGATTTTTTATGTAACTTTTGGTGAAAGGTAAAGCAATTGTTAACTTTATCCAGTCCTCATAGTGTATAGCCATTTTCAGTTTTGGATAGAGTAGGGAAGACTTAAAACCACTGTCAACTTATTTTGTGTTGTCTATCCCATTGAGGAGATTTTCAGTCACTTTCTGCCCCAGAGATGTAATATGGATTGAGAGGAAATCTCTCCAAAGTGAAGGACAGTTGACACCTGAAAAGGTTTTTCCCCTACCTTTTCGCTCTGGTGGCAAAAATTATAGGTTTTCCATTTTCTGTTCTGGTGAAAATGTCACCAGTACAGGGACAGGGGGAATTTTCTGCCACAATTTCAGATTTCATGGGCAGAATTTCCTGCCTAATAGAGGTCATTGCAAGGGTCACAGCTATACCTATTCAGCTTCTAAATCGGTGTCTAATTTTGCCCTATGGCCATTCACTTTACCCAGAGTGGAGGTGGTAGTTGAAGATGACCCCTTTTCCTTCAGGAGGTCCAAGCGTAAGGATATCAAATACCCTTACTGACGCTGTATATGCTGCTTCGCGTTGGAGCAATCTGAGTCTGCTCACTCCATGTTATCCAGCAATGGGGTCCCTTAAATTGCCTTAACCTTCAAAAATGTTCCCGATCAACTTGCTGGGGTGGAGCCTTCAGTGGAGAGGAGAGATCGCCAACAACAGTTAAAATGCCTGGGCGGTGACATCACCCATAGGCTTGCAATGGGGGTTGGCTGCCCCTCCTCTCCCTTGAAGCAGCAGTTGGAAGACAATCACGTGACTGAACTGGAGCGCACTGAGAATAGGTAAGTATAGGCATCCTTCTACAGGGTAATTAGAATAGAAGTTGGGAGCAGATTTAAAGTGATTTGTAGAGTCTCTTTTAAAAAAAAAAAAAAATAACAAACATGTTATACTTGGCTCTTCTGTGCAGTTGGTTTTGCACAGAGCAGCCTGGCTCCCTCTTTGCTGCTCCTGTCCCCTCCCTCCTATCGAGTGCCCCCACAGTCAGCAGCTTCCTATGGGGGTACTGGAGCCAAGTCACTGTTCCGTTTGTCCATTCAAACACGGAGCCCCGACCCTTCCCCATCCCCCCTGATTGGCTAATTGACTTTGACAGCCGCGGGGAAGAGGGGCGGGGATTCGTACGCCCGAATCGCTGGACCGTGGGACAGGGGAGTGTCTGATTATTAAAAGTCAGCAGCTACGCTTTTTGTAGTTGCTGACTTTTAATTTTTTTTTTTTTTTTCAGCGGAACTCCACTTTTAAGATAAAAAAACTGCCTTTACAACTCCTTTAAACTTACATAACCTAGAATTCCACTTTAAAGCTAAAATTATTTGACAAAAACAGGAAAGAGCCTCTTATCAGCTTATGTAATCCTTTTTATATATATATTATTATTATTTTTTTTTTTTTTTTACAGAATTGACGCACGAATTCCTGCAAATTCTCGAGAAAACGCCTAGCCGACTGAAGAAGATTCGCAACTGGAGGGTAAAGAGTTTTGTTCTGAAACGCCATTGCAAATGTCCATTGAAATTAAATCAACTAGTGCACTGGTGTTCTAGGTTTGCCAGTTGGTTACTACTCCTCCATCATGGTAACTTACTGCAGTTTTAGGCAGCTTCATTTGTGCCCTCAAATATGAAATAGCTATTTTTCTAATGCCTGCAATGTTTTTTTTTTTTTTTTACATTTACTACAGTTATTCTTTAATAGATAATTAAATTTGTTATATATGCAGCTCTACTAAAGGTAGCCAACTTGGTATCAGTCTTTTTCCAATCTGGGCATCCAAAGCCAGTCAAGTGTGCTTCACAGGAATATGCTAAGAGGAAAGGGAGGGCCTTTTAGTGTGTCTTCAGTATCCATTCAGCAGGCTAGGAGTGAAGGGGACACCACTGTACCTCATCTACATCTTTAACAGCATTTTTGGCAGGGCTCTGTAAATTTCAGAACTTGATGGGCAAAAATACAAATACTCATTTGGCATTACAGCTCCCAGTTAAGAATTTTATGTATTTATTTTACTCTTTGCCCAAAGGTCAGCTTTAGGCTCCTTTCACACCTATGCGACTTGGGACTGCAAAGTCGCATGACAAGTCGTACCTCATGATTTCCAATGAGAGGCATTCATATCTGCTATTTCAAGTCGCAGTGACTTTAAAGTACCCGAACTAGTCCCTGTACTACTTTGGTCCGGCTTTGATGCAACTTGAGGTCCATAGACATAGCATTACTTCAAGTCGCAACAAAATCGCATTAAAATCGTGTGACTTTCAAGTCGCACAAGTGTGCAAGGGGCCTTAATGAACAAAGAAGAAATTGGGCAACTCTATTAAATATAGATAACAAAAATTTGCATTAGTTGCAAGTTTTGTATTTTAATTTTTTAAACTATTCTTTCCTGTGTTATCCTTACCTCCCATTTTATATTTTGGAATTTCTAATCATTTATTCAATTCCAATTTTCTTTCAGGCCACCCAAGCTGCAAGGAAGCCCAAGGCAGACGGACAGCTTGACAACTCCCTCCTGAACTCTTCTTTAGTCCCAAACTCAATTTTGGTGGACCCTGTAGTTGGCATCACTTCAAGCGCCACCTTTCCCAAACCTTCAACATCTGCATTTCCGGCACCTGTAGCCCTGAACTCAGGAAGCATGCCCCTTCAGGCAACCCATAACGCTGATGAACTGTCAATATTAGCCATGCCTGGTACATCCTTCACCATTTCATCCCATCATGAATGGCCTCAACACCAGGAACAGCCTAGAAACGATCAAGCATACAGCCAGAAGCAAGATGGTTCCCTTTCGGCGGCTCAGTACAATATGGCTCAACTCCACCCTGGTTTACATCATCGGTCCGAGAAAAGTTCTGAGCATACGGTGAAACAGGAACACAGTCACAAGACATCCAGCAGCAAACACCACGGACAGATTTATGCTCCTCCTGTAACAATGTCCCATAAAATGTCTTTGGACAAGTACAGAGAGAAACGCAAGCTTGAAACGGTTGAGATTGATGTTTGCGATCAGATCCCAGCTGGTCACCTCGATCAACCGCTACAGTCACATAAAAAACATGGACAAATTCCTGGCGGCAGCTCCGTCACCTCTCCTATCAAAATGAAAATTCCTTTCTCTACCACAGAGAAGACCGACAAACATTCTTCCGACAAAAAGGATAAAAGCGGCTCCCTTAAGTTGCGTATTCCCATCCCACCGACGGAGAGAGGCTCCAGCAAAGAGGACTTGAAAATGAAAATAAAAGTCTCTTCCGCAGACCGACACAGCTCATCCGATGAGGGCAGTGGCAAGAGCAAGCACTCAAGCCCTCATGTGAGCAAGGAACACAAAGACAAGCACAAAGAGCATTCTTCCAATCGGCACCATAGTAGCAGCCACAAGCATTCCCATTCACACTACAGCAGCGGGAGCAGCAACAACAGCAATAAACTTTGTATAGATGGGATGCCAACGACTGTTTTACGGAGTCCCGTTGGTGTGCCCAAGGATGGTGGTACCTCGAGCTCCAGCTCCTCAAGGAAGAGGCCGCATTCCAATGACGCCTCTTACAACCACCACACCAAAATGGGCAAAAGTTCCAAAAGTTCAGGTAGTTCTACTAGTTCTTCCTCTGTTAAGCAGTATATATCCTCGCACAACACTGTTCTTAACCATCCCTTACTCCCTCCTCCCCCTGTCACATACCAGGTGGGCTACGGGCATCTCAGCACCCTCGTGAAACTGGAAAAGAAGCCAGTGGAGAGCAACGGCCCTGATGCCAGTCACGAGTACGGTGCAAACAGCCAGCATATGGACTACAAAGATACATTCGACATGCTTGATTCGCTGTTAAGTGCCCAAGGAATGAACATGTGATTAGCGCTTTTTAAATTTTAAACGGCTTCTCCCTGCCCACTCCCCCCACCACTTCCCAACCCTCTTTGCCCCTCCCCTTTTTATCATGTATATATTATATATATTTTTTTTAATTTAAAACAGAAAAAGTTAGTACGGAAAAAAACTTCCTTATCTAACCAATGGTAACACCTGTTGCCGCAGTTTCAATAAATGTTTAAGTGCTGCTCTTATCCCTCAAAAAAGAAGAGGTTTAGTGAAATGTCTATCTCCACATATGATAGTGTTATTATAAATACTGTAATTGCATGGAAGGTGCAAAAAAAAAGAAGAAAAATTCAGTATTTCTTCAATTCTATGAACATAAGAGAGCGGATGGGTTTGCTTCTAAGTCGATAGATTGCTTCAAGCCTGGTTGACTCCGCCTTCGGCGTTGGCTACCCAGCAGTTCCTTGATGCTTAGATTTTGTCAGATGTGTATAAAAAAACTTTTTTTTTTTCTTTTTCTATATTTAAAATGTATGATATGCATGTCTCATAGATAAAGGGATAAAACAGATTATATGGACAACTGTTTACAAGAAGGTGGAGAATAAAATGTACATACATTTTTGTATGTTTAGATATAACCATAAAATACTCAGGTTTGGAGCTGCTTGTAAGAATAACAATATACAGATTTAACTTTATTTTATCTCGTCATAGTCCATCGAAAAATACTAAACACAACAAATGTGGCTTTGCCTCGTCTCCTTAAAACAAAAAATAATAAAAAAAACAAACAAAAAATGTATTCTGTGCTACAATGGCCTGGAATCAGTAGGCTTTCGTGGCACTAGGACAGTAAACTGTAGGCCTTAATGGAATCAGCTAAAAAACCACTAAAGAGGACATTTTGTTGTAGCCTGTGAAGCAGACTTTTTACCTGTAAGCATCACCAGAGCGGCAGTAGGGGGAGAGCGCACGTGCCTCTTTTTTTCTTTTTATTTTATTTTTTTAAACACGGTGACTGGCTCTTTCTCAGTCCTCAGGGTTGCGAAGGAAGTAGGAAAAAAGAAAAAAAACAAAAAAACAAAGTTTACATAATCTTTTGCTGTGAAGTGCATTTAAGTGTTTATTGGCTTGATGCAGTAATATAGACAGAGTTGATGGTAAAGGTAATTGTAGATTCATGTCATTTAAACAAAAAAAATAAAAAAAACCTTCATAGTTGTAAAAGAAAAGAGAGAAAAACTTCCGTAATCTGTTTTTTTTTTTTTTTTTTTTGTTTTTTTTTTTTTTTTACCTAAAGTTATTTTAATAGTCCCTAGGATCACTGTTTTTATTAGCGTGTCAGAATGTACTTGTCATTTTGCCAATTCATAAACTTTCCCAAATAAATGCAGTCTTCACACGAGAGTTGAATTTGCTACATCCTGTTTTTTTTTTTTTTTTTTTTTTTTTTTTTATTCATTTTAGCGGGACAGTTGTCACTGACTTTTGCATTGTACTTGTGAGGTTTGATGTTGGGAGGGTTTCGTGTTTTTTACTTTACTCAAAATGACCGTGAAAACCACTCCCCTCCATTCTGTCGCTGTCTGCATCTGGATGTTGCGTGTTCATATTATGTGCGGTCTGTTGTTTTAATGAAACTGTAAATTTTTTTTATATAATTTTTTTTTTTTTGCCTCCTGAATCTTCTCAAGCCTATTCAGTGACCAGTCTTCTCATTTTACTGTATATGTACTCAGTGCTGACAGACCAGAAAATAAAGCGTATATTTTTATTCATTACTTTGTATTTGAAACTGTATGCACTATTGTAAGTCACTTTGAAAACAAAAAAAACTGGATTGTATGTTTAATGTTATAGAGATGGTGCTTGGCAAATGTGTCTGTGTGCAGTGGTGGGAGCTGTTTAGTTGAAACAAACCTTTACAGCAAATTGGCTCACTAGAAACTTGACAGGAAGTGAGGTCATAAGCTCCTGCATTGCGGCTCAGGCACAAGATGGCTGTTCTGATCATGTGTAGGGATTTAGTAGAAACGGTTTAACAAAGCTCACTGTACAACATGGAGTGTAAACTTGGAACGTTTGTACTCTGCTCTAATTCTGTATACCTGAACGTTCATTTCATTGTGGTAGTCTGATTTTGAGTGAATACACAGGAGGTGACATTTGAAATGGTTCTAGCCGGTATGCAATTTAATATTTTTTTTTTCATTTATAATAAACCGTCGGCATTCTTGCTATAAACCAATGACTACTCTAGCCTTACAAATGTATACATGTATTACTGATATTATTAAGCCAGAATGATAATAAATGTAAATACAAGTTTGCGCGATGACCTTTTTACCTGTATCATTTTCTGCAAGTCTTCTGGATATGTAATTCTTTGTGTGTGCCTCCCTTTGACATCGATTTATTCCAAGGCTGGGGAAATTCCAGATAGCCAGTTCACAAAAAACAAACCAACCTTTTTATCCTTTTCTGAACAGGTCAGTTCATCTTTAATTATGTTTTTTTTTTTTATTCCATATGCATTACAGCTTTAAGCGCACATTAAGATGCTAACATTAAATCATTTTGAACGGTGAGGTACTTAAGTGATTTGATAACCCATCGTGGGTCACAATAAACCATGGGGTTTTACTGCCCCTGCCCCCTGCTATCACACTTATGCGCTGTGGTTTACCCGCACCACAGGTGCAGTGCACCTGTGGGTTAGCTGAACTTTGCCAAAGACTATGGAATTAGACACAGACTATTATATTTTGCATGTGTGGTGCACTTTCTGAAAAGCACACCAAATCCACAGGATATAATAGAGGTCTATGGCTCTACTGGAATCGCCTCTCTGCGAATTTGCAGTCATGGCCGGCTGTAGTCTTGCTGTCCCAGGCATGGAGTGCATTTGGTATCCCTCCACCTGGATGAGCCGGTGCTATAGGGGAAGCATCTGCTTTTGCGGCACTGCCTACCTCCACAGCTGCTTGCTTCCTCTACAGCTAGGTCCATCCACAACACTGATGCTCTGGGACAGCGGGTCGGCATCAGCCATCTCAAAGCAGTATGTTGCGGGCCACTGGTTGGGCACCATGCAATAAATAAATGATACTTATGTTGAAGCAAACTTTTTCTACTATGGACTTTCCCTCTCTGTCCTGATGGCAGGAAGTCTGACCGTTGGATGCGTGGCCCCAACTCCTCACAAATGAGCACTCCGCTACCAGAGCATGGCTTGCCTAAACACAAACGCTAATCCGCAGTCCCTCTCACAGCAGTAGCGGAGGTCATTGCTCTGCGAGTGAGAGTGGACTTTGCATGCGTCGTTAGCCCATCCGTGCTCATTCGTGAGGTGTTGATGCAGCACATCCAACTGTTGGACATCCTGCCATTTAGGCGGGATGGGGAGGGAAAGCCCATGCTAGAATTAGCTTCATAATTCGGGATTATTTGTGATAACAGATAAAAGAATTTTAATATACACCTGAAAATCATGCATTTGGAATAAAAAAAATAAAATAATTAAAAGTGAACCAACCTACTCTTCTTGTTCCTGGCTCAGATTTACTGACTATTGACTCGACTGGCTACTAAAATGTTTCTTCACTCCTGACTAGCTTATCATTATCTTGGGTTCGTGCCATCTTCTCAGGGTCTTTAAATCTGGTTTTCCTTTCAAAGTGTATCTAAACCCCAAAACAATGTAATATTGTACAGCTTACAATTCTTAGATGTGGTGACTGCATTGGTTTTCTTTTGTCAGGCTCAGAAAAGTTTTAACAAGTACAGAAATATTTGTTCATCTTGCTGGAAATGCAGTGTCCTTGTCACTTCCTGTGAGCTGAAAAGAGCATAAACAATTATATTTTTGGAAACTACTAGTTCCATCAATTCACAATGCATTAGAGATGAACAAAGGCAAAGTCCAGTCTTTGCAGCAATCGAGGCTCCTTCCACAGATAGCATGAAGGAGTAGGTGTAGTCTAAGGCCGGCCATACACGGTTGGAATCGTTAATCAACTTGGGTACAACCAGCCTGCCGGATTATCTTGCGATTATAGCTTGCCACTAGCGATGATCGCTCTTCTCCCGGCGGGGATGGCTTACACCGCCCCCAGCTGGGAGAAGACAATGGCCCGGCAGGAGGTATTTGTATGGCCAGCCTAAGGGATAGGAAGTTCTATTTGCAGCGTTACCAGGTGCAAATTAAAAAAAAAAAAACAGTCTGAAAAATAACACCCTCTCATGTAAGGACTAATAAGATGTACATTTGTTTTTTGATTTAGATAGGCTTGAACTCTGAATGCCCAATCGTAAAAAGACCCTTGTTATTCCTTCTGCTGTCTCTTCTAACACCTGCATTTAGATGCTGTTGAAGGTCTTCGTTGCATTTTCTTTATTGTAGCAATCCCTAGATAGCTTTTCGGAAACGCTGTAAAAACGTACCTTTTTTCCATAAGCTTGCCCAGGTATGATGACATGCCTTCTTAATTGGCTGGAGGTTTTTTATATTAGCTGATTCACTCCCTGATCACAGCACACTTAGTTAATTGTAAAAGTAATTCCAACCAATCGTGAAAAGAGACTTGGCAGACTTTCTACACATGCACATGTCTAAATTCCTGCAAATTTGACTTTGGATGGTAAAGTTGACTCTTACCGTTTCATAGCTTGCTATCTAGCTCAGGGTTTCTCAACTAGGGTTCCTCCCAGAGGTTGCTTGGGGTTCCTTGAGCAATTTCTGCCTCTCAGATGAGTTCCCACTGACACCATTAATCTTTTTAGCTATCTGTAAGGGGGGGGGGGATTCCTCCCAATTGACCACAAGTGTAAGGAACATCCTTCCCACTGACCATCACACTTATCTATTATGAGTTGACACCAGAAAGTTATTTGAAGGATTTCTCTGTGTTGAGAAGGTTGGGAGAGGCTGCTCTAGGGAGTGTTAGAGAGCTGTGAAGGAAGCCGTGGAGAACTCACAATGGCCTTTTTGCACGGTTTGGAAATGGCAGAGGTAGCAGAAAAACAGCTGGGTCACTTTAAAGGCTGATCCAAGTAAAGCTGAGATTTAAAGCAGAGCTCAACCCAGATTTAGCTTTCCAAAACAATACATTCAGTGAATGCTGTTAGTTTCTTGTGCTCTCAGCCAAACTGTCAAGCCATTAAATAGTTGGTGTCATAACTGATCACATGTGCAGCATCATGGTAACTGCAGATCAAACAGTTTAATATGGAAACTTTCTTGACTGTAACTGATAGGGGGGTTTTGATCCGCTGTAATAGTGTGATTGTTGGCGAATTAAACATGCTGGCTTTTGGTGTCTGAGTGAGAGATCCTTACCAAAATTCCCAGTTCTTTCCTATCGTAGTGACCATTGCAGAGCTTTAATGATGGTGTCATGCTTGTCTGATGGATTCTAAGTACTGTGAAGTGAACAAAATGTGGAAGTGGCAAGTGAATTATAACTTATTAGGTATTAGGCAAACATGCAAGTTTCAGATGGGAATTCCTTTTATCAGCCTTTGAGATATGAAAATGCAGTGTGGGATTTGACCTACTAATGCAACCCCTAAAATTGATGACCAAGGAAAGCTTTGATTTCCATAGACCAAAAGTACTCCAAGCTTGTGTGTCACCCAAAGATAGTAGTGTCCAATAATATTTGGACAGTGACAGAACTTTAAACTTTTTGCTCTCTTCACTGCCACAATGATTAGACTTTCAGGATGACACTGACATGTAAACTTTCAGCTTGAAGTCAAGGTGTCCAACTAAATTTCTTCAGGCCCCTTTTACATGAGTGGTCCACTGTTTTCCAGGCGGACCCGATCGTCCCTCAATTCTCCACTGTGGAGCAGCGGGTGTAAACGGACTTGTGTCCGTTAACACCCACCTATCTCCAATCCGATCCGGCAAAAACAAACGGTAGGGGGTCTTTTCTCCATTGGCCGGATCAGATTGAATGCCCATAGAGCAGAGATGGCTGTGTCCGCACCGCATAGGCGGAATGAACACTGACATGTCATCTGCTCAGCAGGGGATCAGCGGACCGAATTCTCTGCTGAGAAAAACAGATCCATCCCGTGTGAATGGGGCCTTAGCCATTTAGGAATTACAGCACTTTTTTGCCATCCCCACACACACGCACCCTCTTCCATTTTCAAGCTCTAAAAAGTAGCTGTTTAAAGTAACCATAAGTATTATTTCCAGTGCTGTGCTGAAAATACTTCACTTTCAATGACTGCTTTAAAGTGTAAGTTCACCTTTGCAGATTGCTGTGATTTCCACCATCAACCTCCCCCCCCCCCCCCCCCACCCCCGCCGTCGGACACTGAAAAGCTGCTTCACCGGTCCGGGGATTTAAAACCCCTGTGGCTTAATCGAGTGTCTGTATTGCTAAGCCAGTACAGATTACAGGGATTCTAATTGGTCATCACTGTCACATGGATGGTGCTGACCAATCGGAAGCTATCTTGCAGTGCTGACAGTACGGGCTAGGAGAGGAGAGAAATCCCCGAACCAGTGGATCAGCTTTTTTGAAGTCTGACAGCGGGGGATCACGGCAATCTGTTACAGCGGGACCGGGTGGGATAAGGAAAGGGGTCCAGTGTAAGGGTCACCTTACAGATTTTTTATAAAGGCGTATTTACACTTTATGAAAACCATGGACATCACCAATTGCTGAGTTTCCTGTCTAGTGAGGCTTTGTCCCCACATTCATCACAGCATTTCTTCAGTTGCTTATTTTTTTAGTCTGTCTACAGTTTTGTCTTCAGCAAGTGTTCAGCTTGGTTGGTGATTGACTCTGCCATTTTAAAAAATATTGCACTTCTATTCCTTTTAAAGCAGTGGTTCTCAACCCTGTCCTCAAGTATCCCCAACAAGCCATGTTTGCAGGTTTTCCTTTTTCTTGCACAGGTGCTTTAAATCAGAGTAAATGGCTTTGTATTTTGGACAGCTGTTTTATCTAAGAGAAATTCCCAAAACATGGCCTGTTGGGTACTTGAGGACAGGGTTCAGAACCACTGATTTCAAGGCTCCCGGGTTGCTTTTACAGACGTCCTATCAGCTTTGTAACATTTGGGTTAACCTGAGCGGATAGTATTGCCATATACACTTTATTCATTCTGCAATTTGTCTTATTCTTACACGTTATTGACCAAATTCTATTGGCAGCCTTACCTGCCCAGGCTATAACACCATGTTTCACGGATTGTGGTATGCTTTGGATCATGAGCTGTTCTTTTCCTTCTCCCTTCTATTCCTACCATCATTCTGTACATGTTGATCATGATTTTAGGCGCCCAAATTATATTTTCGAACTTGACATGATTTTTTTAGGTTTACTTTTCTGGCTAAAGTCTAATCTGGCCTCCTTTTTGTGGCCTTCTAGTTGTTGGTACCTTGTGGTAAACCATTTCTTTGATTCTAAGTCTTCTCTTGATTGTAGATTTTGACAACAAAACTCCTACCTTCTGGAGTGTTCTTAACTTGGTTAGCTGTTAAGGGGTTTTTCGTCACCATGAAAAAAATTCTACAATCATTCAGCACAGATGTCTTCTTCTGTGGTTGTTCAAGCCTTTTGGTTTTACTGAACTCTCCAGTACATTCTAAATTGTGGATTTGGCCACTCCTAATGTTCCTGCGGTCTCTTTGTGTGTTCTCATTCTAAAGATGGTCAGCTTTCCTTGCACTGACAGCTCTTGGTTCTCGTTGAGTCCTGTTTCACATGGGCTTCAGCTTGTATAAGAGCTGTGTGTACAGCAAGCTTTGAAGTTTTTAAAGAAGCCTGCTAGCAGGCTTCAGCACTTCTTAAGACCTCATTCACACTTTTTCACCTCGACGCTCAAACGCTCAACAAGCCAAATCCTATTCAGTTTAATGTCCCCTGTTCACATTTGAGCGTTTTGTCGCCTGTAGCAAAACGCCTGTCGCTCAAAAAAGTTCATGAGCTATGTTTCGGGCAGATTTGAGCATTTTTGTCCCTATTGACTTCAATACAAAACACCTTAACAGCGAGAAATTTGTGTTTTTTTTTTCAGCTCACAGCAGCTCCCCTTTTCCATCACTCCACACCTTAAACAGGTTTCTGTTGCCCGTCGCAAAAATGCCTATTATATTTGCAAATCTAAAAAAAAAAAAAAAAACCTCTTAGACCCATTTCACACTGAGGCGCTTAAAAACTCCAGATAAAACGTGGAGCGCTTTTGATGCGTTAGCAGGGTTTTTTTTTTAAAGGTCTCGTAACTCAAAAGAACCATTTTGCAGCGCTTTTGAATCGCTTCCCAGTCATTTCAATGCAGAGGGGCGCTTTAAGTGCTCCCAATATGCTCCAAAGATGCTACTTGCAGGACTTTTTTTCACCGCCCGCCAGCGCGCACCGCCCCAGTGTGAAAACTTCCATTGATATTAATGGTAAGCCGTTTTCAGGTGCTTTTTTTATTTTTTTTTTTTTATTTTTTTTAGCACAAAAGTGCCTCTGTGTGAAAGGGCCCTCAAACACCTGCAAAAACCGTTTGTGAAACCTGCCTTTGGTTACATTTACACTTGAACTGAGCATTTTCAGGTGTTTTTTCAGGCGTCTTTCATTTAGGTGTTTTTTCTGTGGCCAATAGAAAGCTGTGTAAGGTATGGAGTGATGCTAGAAAAGGGGAGGGAAGTTGCTGTTTGAACTGAAGTTTATGACTAAGGCCTTATAGGCTGAAACGCGTCAACTGACTCAATCTGCGTTTGTTCATTGTGGCTATTAAATAAAATGAAGAAATTTTAAGAGCAACAATCAGAGTGCAGATCATTTTTTCTACATTACTCTACTCAGACAGCGACTGTGGATCGAGCACCTGGGAGCTCTGCTCTCTATGTGGTGTATGGGTAGTAGCATGACTTGTCTGTTTATACTTTGAAATTAAAATGCCTGGAAAAAAAACAGCTCATATCTCCCTGTTCAGGCATTTTCCATTGAAGTCTATGGGGACAAAAATGCTCATATCTGCCTGAAAAGATGTTCATGTAATATTTGGAGTGACAGGTGTTTTGCTACAGGCGACAAATTGCTCAAATATGAATAGGGGCCATTGAAACGAATGGGAATTTGCTTGTTTTTAATAGGAGAGGGGGGTTTGTTATACATACTGTACAACTCTTTTTCTCTCTCTCTCTCTCTCTCTCTCTCTCTCTCTCTTAGCATTTGCCCTACTGGAATGTAAATACCCTTTAAGTTAAACCTGGCAGACTGCACTTTAAGCCCACGCTTTTAATTTCCGCTCTACACCATATGAGCCACACCATATAAGAAATGATATTCATAACTTTTACTAAGCTGCAAATCCTTTAAGTGGCCTTGCTTGAGTAGCCTTACAAAAGAAGAAAAAATACCTCCTGCATGTGCCTCCTTAAGTCTTTCCATCCTTTTGAGGTAAAATATTTTATAAGTACAAGGGGCCATGTGCATTACTTGTGCTTTGAATCCTGGCGTGCTTTATGTATTTCTTCCAGATCTTTGTGATCTTTTACCTCCTTTGCAGGAGTTTCTTGTAGTAAAGACCTTGCTCCTCTCTTCTGGTGCAAGGTGACTGGTCTTGTATCGATCCCTTCCTGTAGTGTTTCCTGGCATTCTATAGAGCGCTCAGCCCTCAGCACAGAATGTGTGGCATAGAGATGTCACTGCCACTTTTACAGGCTGATTACCTGGGTAAGCAAAGGTAAATGGTGTACACAAAGTGGATTTATATTCTGTGTGGTTATTGAGCCCCAGCTAATCACATGGTACAGATGCACGGTGATTGACCCTGCCTGTACCTTGTGATCATTGTGGCCAATCACAGCGAGCAAATAGTATTGTACACAATGAATGGAAGCCATCTATTGTGTACAATTGTCATGTGATTGGTCACAGCGATCACATGGTACCAGCAGCAGCCCGGTACAGTGATCTGTCATCGGGTGTGTCAGGTGGACACAGCGGGTGGTATATTTTGCGATACAGCATGGCCTAGGGAGGACATCATATGACGTCCACCCAGAACGATGAATGTCCCACCCCGTCATTTGTCCATAGGACGGATGGGAAGCAGTTAGATTAGGTGTCCAGGAGTCCAGCTTTAAAGGAAGGCATTTTTAATTACCTTTTGGGAGGCAGACGATCTGTTGATCTGAGTGTAGAGCCCTTCCTGTCTCCCAACACGGACCTCTAGTGGCTACTGGAAGCTTCTTTTATGGCAATGGAGGATGGGAACACATCCTCATAGGAACCAAGTCTTGCTAGTTTGAACACATACCAGTCCAATCCAAAAAAGTAATAAGGATGCACACTGTGCAGTTAGCTTTTTAGAAATTTACAAAAAATGTCCACTAAGTAGCAAACATTGCTTGACGTGTTCATTGATAACACAGCTGTTTTCTACTTTCTTTTGTGCTGATCTACATCAAATGTTGCACCTAATCCACTTTATGGGCAATCAAATCCTTCACTTTTCTTCCAGCTATTGCAGTAATGGTCTGCTTTTAGGGAGCCCCTTTGTTCTCCAACTATGGGTGCAAGCTGACGCCTTGTTGAGCATCACTCCATGCAACCAGAAAATGGAGGACACGATGAAAAAGTGGCGATTTATGTCACCTCCCCTCCACGTCATCCAATTGGAGAATGCCTTGTATTTACTTAAAAAAAAAAAAAAAAATGCGAGGAATTCTGTGAATGATGGCAATCCCGAGCAAACAGATGAGATATGCATACTTGTGTTGGTTCAAGCTGGACCAATGTAAGTATGCATTGAAGATCATAGTTCAGCTTTAGTGAAATGTGTCAGAGGAAGGAACCCAGGCAGGCTGCGTCGGCACTCAACCAAATTGTTTTTACAGTGCTATTGATGTTTGGTGTACAGCTTTTATCTTCCCTTCACTTTTTTTTTTTTTTTTTTTACTAAAAACAATTATGGCTAAAGATTACATCAAATGAAGGTGCAACTCTGTTCACTTCTGTCACTGATCGTGGTTGTAGCTGTCTGGGGGGGCTATCATAACAAGATCGTTTTTACAACCTTTTCCTTCTGGAGAATGCCATTGATGAATTCCCCAGAAGCAGGAAATTTAATTATTGTTTTAAAGTAATTTTTTATTTATTTTTTTAACATTTCAGTTGCCTGTGACTGCCACGTGAACTTGTGATATCGTAAAGGGGGAGCTTCTGTAGGGCAAGTCCTGTAGCCTTTTATAGACAAACGTTTGTTTACACCAGATGCTGTCAAACGCATTTCTAAATGCATATGCAAAAAAAATGTCATTTCAATGAGTCTATTTCACACCATGGTGGTGCCTAAGTACAGCATGCTGCATTCTTTTTTGCATGTAAACATGCTAGAGCACACACAAATGCAACTCAGAAAAAAAAGGTGGCCTAAAGATTGCAATACAAGCTCGCTGCCGATTTTGCACAAATGCATGTAAACGCGCACGTGGAACTGCACATAAAACGCAGGGATTGTGTAAACAAGCTCTAAGTGACACAAAAGAACAGCCACGTGTATGTGCAGAGCAGAATCTCTGGTGCAGCTTTCTTTGTTTTTGACAGTTTGTTATAAATCAGTTCAGTTCTGGGGGGGAACAAAATTATTCCCCTATATACGTCTGGTAGGACACTGCCACTCTGATAACTAAAATAAAGAATGATGTATTCTATCTTTCACATCTTGTTTACATTTATTGAGTACCCTTTGATATGGTGTATTTGTAAACTACTGCACCATATTTTGCCAAATTTGTGTGAATTTTATGATGTAAACCCTTTTTTAAACAGCTCCTGAGAATTACTGGTGAGTAATGTTACTTTTTATTCTATTTAAATGTAGTTGTAATATTTCTCATGGCCTCCTGTATAATTTGCTACACTGTAGTTTGTACATAGATGTGACATAGAAGCACTGTGTAAATTATGTGCTATTGATTTTCATGCTATATTGATTAAGGTTGGTAATATGTTAAAGCTTTACTCCAAGCACACATTTTAGGTATTTACTTTATATTCACGCGATGTAAGATTTCATCTTTTTAATAAATACCTAAAGTGGTCTAGGTCTCACTCTTGCCTAATTTCTAGCTCTCATACTTGGAAAGGGAGGAGCGCTAGTTTCTGGGCCAGTCAGCAAGAAAGTTGCTTTGCAAGGTGTGATCAGTCTAAAGCTGGCCGTAGATGGTTTGAATCTTGGCCGGTGCTGAACTGGCTGAGATTCGAACCATCTATGGGCAGGCTGATTGTACCCAAGTCTTGGGTACAACCAGCAGGTCGGATTTTTCATGTAATTAGCCACTAGCCATAATAACTTTTCCTGGCAGGGACGGCTCTTCACGTTAATGGGGAAATCGAGTGATTTTCTTCCCTGCAACCCGCTTTTGCAGGAAAGAAAATTGCACCATCTATGGGCAGCTTTACACAGGACAGTAGAGCACATGTATGACCTCATTCGTTGTGCAATCACCGGCCTGGGGTGGGTCCTAGACCATGCAGCCTAGCAAAGGTGTTTGGGATACAAGAGCAGGATTATAAATTTTTTGGCAAGTGAATCCATGCACATGTATTTTTGCTATCTGAGTAGAATTCACGTTTACGTAATTACTCCAGATAGGTTTTATCTGATTATGTGAAATTGCTATTTTAATATACAGGCATCTCCTTTATTTTAACTTCCCATACTCTGCAGATAAGTTTGTAGCTCTGTGCACACCACCTTTTTGCTTGCTGTAATGCTATTCATCTAACATAATTTTAAGCTCTGGCATCTTACTTAAAAATGACGGACTTCTTCGAGATTATGGCGAGGCTCCATTCCTCTTTAGACAGCAGGCTGGGAGTGGAGAGGTGACCAGTCCGTATTACTAAGCTGACAAAAGTGAGGTCCCCCTACTTGCTATGTGGTATGGCAGATGTGTGTAAATTACAAGAGCGGCAGTATTTTTGGCAAATAAAAGTTAAAATGTGATTTGGTCAAAGTTAACTTGTCACTTTTGGACTGTAGTAATATACATAAAGTTTGCAGCCCATTCATGCAGCAAAATGATAATGCCTTAGGGGAAGTCCATTGTCTGACCGATGTCGACTTTCTTGAGCCTTGTACACACTACTAGTTTTTTTGTTTTTGTTTTTTCAACCCAGCTGGTTGAACAAAAAATAAAACCTGACAGGTCGGAGCCGCTGTACTAACAATCCAATGTTAGTACAGTGATCTCCCCTGTTGTGCTGTTGTGTTCTGAAAGGGAGACAGCCCCCCCTCTTCCGCCAGAACACTCCGGTCAGCACTCTCAGCTATAGGCTGGGAGCGCCGATAGGTAGACCTTTTTGGTCATGACTAAGGGTGAGCTCCGGCGTGTTCGCACAGCCCACGTGCAGAGCCCGCCAGGAAGTCGGCACTGCGCTAATCACAGGCAGTGAGACATTTCCCGATCTCTGCAGCCGCACATCAGGAAGTGCTTCACAGCCTGTGATTAGCGCAATGCCGACTTCCTGGTGGGCTCTGCATGTGGGCTTTGCGAACACGCCTGAGCTCATCCTTAGTCATGACCCTTCAACAGAAACTGGCGGAACCAGCTGTCATACATACACACACATGTCGAATGTAGGCCGGTTTCTATTGAACCAGCCGATGCTCCCCGGCATTCGGCCTGTGTGTTTGCGGCTTTAATCCTACCTGCACTGGAGAAGAATGGTTACTAATTTCAGCATAAGTGCATCAGATTCCCAAACCAGTAGTCTTGCTGGCTGGGTAGAAATGTAAAAATTGACTAATTTACACTTTTCTAGTGTTGTGAATTTGTTTTATGTATTAGATAGATGGTATGTAGGAAGGGACTGCAGTGGTTCTTTTTTGTAGAGAATAATGCCCTTAGTACCAAAATGAATAGCTGCGTTTAACCCAGACGATATATCTAGGAATGAGGTGGATCCAACAGTTCATTACACAGGCCTTGTTAGGCTGATAAGGTATGGCCGTGGCTTTCGTGGTCATTCTGCTGATACTAATGCTATTTCCCTATTAGAAATTTCTTGGCAGGTTTACCGCACCTCCTGCGTCTTCCCCCACTCCATTGCATTAACATGCTCTATGCCAAGCTGGTCATGCATGTTTATATAAACAGCAGGCCATTGGTAGTGCAATGAACAATGCACAGCCAATTGCTCTCTGGCCATCCTCAATGTTGCAAGATTTATTGATGTGAAAAATAAAATGGTCCAAATCAGCACCATTAGAAAGTTCTACCTCCACCTAAAGATCAATGAAAGACAAGCTGTTGCATATAACTCATAAATGTATTATAGGATTATAAAAAAAGACAAAACTCTGGGAATTGACTCTAGCTGTTAGCCTTAGCAAGCAGTTGTACTGTTCATTTTTTCTGTGTGATGTGTGAATATGTGATTAAGTGAATGTTTCCTACAT
Organism: Lithobates septentrionalis; assembly: GCA_037952835.1. Classification (NCBI taxonomy): domain Eukaryota; kingdom Metazoa; phylum Chordata; class Amphibia; order Anura; family Ranidae; genus Lithobates; species Lithobates septentrionalis. The sequence continues at coordinate 1,088,779 of JBBDGP010002659.1, read as the reverse complement.
TGATAAGAAACCTAAACCTGAGTAATGCACTGTATGTGATAAAGCAATTAGATTCAGCAGTTCACTTTTTATGGATGACAAAGATTCAAGTCCCAGCAGTATAAAAAAAAAAAAAAAAAGTTCCCATAGTTACTACTTACTGTGATTTGTAATTGACAGATCTTGGATTAACAGACTGTAATACACTTCTATATGTATTTGGGAGATTTGGAGTTGTCCAAAAACCGAGTCTTCTTTCTTTATATACTGTAATTCAATCATGTTTTTGCAATAAAATGTGTATATTTTTCAAAACAATTTGTGATATATCTCTTTCGTAAGGCATGGATTTAATCTTCGGTATTATACAGGCTTAAAGTGACACTATTGTCATTCAGGAAGTAAAAAACAAAATCCACAGTCCCCCTGTGAAGAGACCTCATACTTGCCTGTCTCGCAGTCTGCACTGACCATCCTTGTGCTTTTCAAGAGTAACTGAGCATCCTTTTTTTTTTTATATTGCATGCTTCAAAAGTTTGATACCTTGTCCCCTGCCAGGGGCTTTGGTCCCAGCTGGCCTCTACATCACTACAGGACACTAATAAAGTAGGGGCCAGTGGAAGGAACCATGGTGCTTGATGGGGAACTTTGCATCCAGCACTCCCCGGTGAGGGGATCGAGAATTCTCTGACCACTGCAGGACAGGTAAGTATACTGTCTCTTTACAGGGAGGTCTTGTGTTTTTTGTTTTTTTTACTTCCTGATTTAACAACTGTGTCACTTTAAAATGTATCAGTCAAATTTTCTTTTCTTTTTTTTTTTTTTTTTTTTTGATACTGTGGAAGGAAACCCTTGTCAGGTTTTAATTGCTGTCGTTTTCCCCTTTAGGGAAATTTGCCCTCCCTAATTGAGCTGGTGATCGTTGTCACCAAAACAAAGTAACTAGATATTCATAATTTTACAGTTGTGACTGGAATAGGAGGTGAGATTAAATTTTCCATCGGGACACCTGTCTGTCTATGGGGAGATGTTACCTCACCTTGGAATGATTTCTTCTGTTGAGCCTTTTGAAGGAAAATCTTAAACAAGACCTAGACAGAAGCAAAAAAAAAAAAAAACTACCGGGTGTTTTAACCGTTCCATACTCCCAACAAAAGTTGCTTTATATGTACTCTAAATCGAACGTTTGAATCTACTGCTGACAATGAAGTTTTCAGGTAAAACGAATCTATACGTTTTTAGCTGGAACTATCTGTTGCCTGTAAATTTCTGTTACTAATTTTAACTAGCCCCTGCTGAACCCCCCTCCAAATGAATGCTTCAATTATTCCCAGAATAATGCGGGGTGTACACTATTTTTTTTGAATGAAAAAAAAAAAAACTTACAGAACGCCATAGTTCTATCAGACAGGTAACTGTACACACTGGTCAAAAGTTGGCTGACCCCTGCTGATCTGACCATTTGTGACCGATTTTTGGCCCGTGTGCCCGGCCTTACACTTGGTCACACCCATACTAATTCTACAATGCAGTGCAGGGTACCTCTCAGATAGTTGCAGACATCCACATTGCATTGTGGGATGTTTTGTCTTGTGTGGAAACTAAGAAACTGCTAGCAATAAATCAGTGGTTCTGATGCACAGTGGAGGGGCTTTAAAGTTAGTGGCAGCATTATGCAGTTACCAGGTGATTCTAGAAGTTTCAAAGATTTACATGTTGTACCTAAATACAGGTACAGACACAAACATTTTTTGCTTTGAGACTACAGAATATCTGCAAACATTAGGAAATATCAATGTTATTTATGTACATAACCATATACAAATGTAGCTCCCCCTCTATGAAGAAGCCGTGAGTGCCTTTCACACGGGCTTGTCCGCTTGCTCAACGAGGGATCGATCTGCTGAGCAGGCAGATGACAGGTCCGTTTCCGCTCACTGTGCTGAGACAGACCTGTCAGAGCCCCGGGGAGATCGGATGAAAACGGACCACCTGTCTGTTTTCATCCGACGGATGGAAAATAGGGTCATCATCCATCTGGATTTCACGGACCGGATAGCAGCGGGTGCCAGTGGACATGTCTCCGCTAACATCTGCCACTCCATAGGGGTGAATGGAGGCTCCGATCAGGTCTGGCTGAAAAACTGACCTGGCTGGCCTGATCGGAAAGTCCGTGTGAAAGGACCCTAAATGATTATTAAAGATAATTTTTTATTGGCCGTGATTTTGCCTTCAACTTTTATGGCAAGCTAGAATACTGAGATGGAAGATGAGCTTGTACAATAATATGTACATGTATGCTGACTTGTAGAAGTACTTCTAATATACCCCAGATGAAATGGACCTTCAGAGCCGGCAGCCGACACCCATATCTTTTAGATGGGGCAATGAATATAGATGTTGGATGCCTCTGTACCCTTGGGCTAGTCCCATTTGAGAGTAAATACTTGGCTGCTTTATTTGCCTTAATTACAGCACTTAGGCCCACCCATAAACATGATTTTAACATTGCCTAGTTTGGTGTTTGGCATTTGGCACAGGCAACCATCGTGGGTACTCCAGCAGACACCCTTTGCCTGACTAACATCCATAGAAAAATTCATCCTCAGAAATATTGCCTGCCTATCATTGTTTACTCAAGATAAGGCTTGTACCAGGGTGTCTGCTGGGTGCATTAATGTGCTAAAAAGTTGAGTCTTAACTCCCTTATCTCATGTCCGTCATTGACCTTCATTTATACTCAAACATGTCCTTCTGTTTGTAAGAAACTGAGCCAATGGCCAAGTGAAGAAGCCTTTGCAGATTGGGACCCCAAATAAAGTAGCGGTGAGCATAGTTGAGGTTGATATACATGAAGGCATATGAGAAGTAGGTGCTAGATGTGTGGCAGGTCAGGACAGTGCAAGTTAAGCTGACCATACACTGTGCAAATTTCTTTTGGAAAGGAATTTGCTTGATTCTACCATCAACACAAACAGGGTTGATGCGGGAATCCCTCCTGCTGAGCCATGGTATTCTCTCAGCAGGGGAAGCCATCCCTGCCGGGAGAAGACGGTAATTATTGCTAGTGGTTAGAACAGCAGGCTGGTTGTACCCAAGTGTATTGATCAACTTGGTACATTCAGCCTGCCCATACATGGTTTGAATCAGAATCGGCCAAGATTCGATCCATCTATGGCCTGCCTTACACACTATACTCTCTTCTAATCCCTGTCTTTTTATCCAATCACTGTTATTTTGTTCCTTCTTCAGGACTATCTCAATGACTCACAAAGGAGTCTGAACCTCAATAATAGACTTCTGATTCTATTTTTTCAGAATGCGGAGCATTTCAATTCTATACAACAGTAAAAGGCACTTATTTCCCAAAATGTTTGCAGCTTTGCTACTTTCCCAAATTACAGTATCAAAGAATGTTTTGGTCCACTTAACGGCTGTATGAAAATTAATTTATTCACAATTTTTTTTTTATCTAAAGACACGGTTTCAGAGACCAGTTTCCCAAATACATAGTCACCGCACTTACCTTTTTCAAGAATGAAACGCTAGTGGCTGAGCCAGATGTCCCATTAAAAATTACTTTGATCATACGGTATCAGTGATCATGCGCTCTAAAGATAGCCGAGTGTCCACCTGGAAGGTCTGTCTCATTTATTTAAATCTTAAAATAGTTTGCTAAACTCAGTGTGAACAGTTTTGTTTGTGAACTTTGTTGTGTGAGATACATTTAACTAATTTAAACTAATTTAAACTTTGGCGATAAGACCAAGAAATTTGCGGAAGCTTTGAATATTTGCTTCCAATCTCTTGTGAATGTTCTGTTGTGAAAAGGGCCTGCTAAGTAGTGCTTGCAGGGTGTATAATTAAAGAGAAGGTTTTGAGATATCTTGGGACTGGTAGGTTATGAAAGATGAGGCCTAAGGGCCAAAAGTAGCATGTTTGTGTCTGCTGTGTGTGGATCAGTATGAGTAAAGTATTTTGTGAATGGAATGGTTCTATATCAAGCACTTAAATGACTACAAAGATGTCTATCCACAAGCCAACGTGTGTGTGTTTTTTTTTTTTTGTTTGTTTTTTTTTACTCTGGCTGAATGCTGTCTGTCATTGATTAGATATAAATGTATTTTTCTGAGCTGATTGTATATCAGAAATGTTCACTTCAGTTTTATCCCTTAATCTTATACATTTCACAAACTATGCAGATCTGTAACCTGACGCAAACCTGATCCACTAAGTAAAACTGGACATCTACATAAACAGAGTTGTCACTTAGTGATCGTAAACTGACCAGTAGATCTAGAGGTAAAGACAACTGAAGAGCATGCAGACCCTTATGCCGCGTACACACGGTCGGACTTTTCAACCGGACCAAATCCGGCGGACAATCTGATCGTGTGTGGGCTTCACTGGACCTTCAGCGGACTTTTCCAGTTGCAAATCTGACGGACTTTAGATTTGGAACATGCTTCAAATCTTTACGTCGTTACTCCGCCGGACCCAGAAATCCGTTTGTCTGTATGCTAGTCCGGACAAAAACCCACGCTAGGGCAGCTATTGGCTACTGGCTATCAACTTCCTCGTTTTAGTCCGGTCGTACGTCATCGCGTACGAATCCGTCGGACTTTTGTGTGATCGTGTGTAGTTAAGTCCGTTCGTTAGAAAGTCTGTCGGACGGACTGTCGGACTTTTGTAGACAAAAAGTCCGACCGTGTGTACGCAGCATTAGTTACCTAAAAAAAAAAAAAAAGAGAGATTTGCCCACCTTCCAAGCCACCTTATTGATCAATAAAGGCCTTCCTGCACTTTTAATTTATCATAGACTTGCACATAATATCAACTGATTTATTTTCACAGAAGGTAACTTATACTAATGCATATGTCTATCGAACAGTACAGGACACAAAAATTGATTCGTAGACTGGGGGTTATATGCTGCTACATTCAGGTGATTGGTCAATGGCAAAAGCTATGCTGGGTCCACCCCCCTAGTATCCCCATATAACCTCTCCCAATCCATGAGGCTTCAGTTTATTGCTAGTGTCCTTAGGTGTTGGATGCCTTCCTTTTTTTTTTTTTAGAAGTTTTTCCTATGTCTGCTTCAGGCACTGAATCCTGTGTCGACACTCACCTTGGCACATGGTGCAACAAATGTAGTTAGCTGCTGGGTGCTATACAGGGCCATGCCATGGTCCATCCCTATGGCACCCAGACCCTGAAGACCCTCTCTGAGGGTATGCCCATCATGAAGGGTGAAGTATGGACCCTGGGCAGCACCAGCGGTATGGACAAGGTAAGATAGGGTTTCCTTGTACCACTTGGCATACTGGTTCCTGGGTTTACATGTTTTGATGGCACACTAGTAATATACTATATTGTTATTTGACTAGATTTACTGCAGTGCTGTGCACATTAGCAGTTGATAGGGCACTTGCACTCTTAGTGTGTTTCCCTTAATGTATTGTCTCACTATTCTGTTTAATGGGTAACATTAGAACGTTCACCTATTCAAATTTGGTAGTTTAACACTTCAGGACACCACCGGAAGTTCCTTTTCTGCTACTGATATAGTGCTCATAAGACTGAGTTGCATCCTTCTGGCCTTTTCTGCTGACATAGAAAGCTGATTGCTTTCCACACCACCTGTTGCCGAACTGCAAACATGCCGAACCCTCTTTAAAGCAGTATTAAACCAAAACCAAAAATGTAATATATTGCAGCTTAACAATTATTGATGTGGCTGCATCAGTGTTTTTTTTTTTTCATTTGGTGATCTGGCCAGTAACTCAACTTCAGTATTAAGAGTGCACCAACTCTGGATGTAGCACACACTAATTCTGCCCAAACAGTAACATTCCCTGATGCACCTGCCTGTGACACCTTGAGATTTTTGTCTTCCATTATTTAAGTAAATTGCTACTTTTCTCTCTTGGCATATGCTGGTTAATCTGGATTCATTGATCAACTAGCTGGACTGGTTCTACATCTGACCTTGTCACTTTAAAGATTACCTAAACTATGGTCCCAATATTCTGTGTGGATTGAATGGAGAACCTGATTCCTCAGATCTCTACAATGTCTTTACAGTATGGCTTGAAGCCTGGTCATCTTATCCAGTGTGGGAAAGATGCCTTTTTTGCATGCCCTTCAAAGGACTTTGGCAAGTCCCTCAATCAATACATTGAGATGGCTACTGATGGGGCGAGGTCCCAAACCCCACCATCCTATATCACACTTCAATTTGCATTACATATCTCGTACTGTGCAGTTCTCATTCCTGTGCCCCTCCAAGACACATTCCTTTACTGCAGGTCTTTCCAGTCTAGGCAAACCTTTTTCAGGCCACTGAATTGCTAAAAACCCTTCCTCATGCCAACAGGTGGTATATTATGGAGGCGATGGGGTGGTCTACGGCAGTGTTACTCAACTTTTTTTTTTTTTTTTTATAGTCAAGAAGACACCATTTAAAATTAGTCATTGTCAGGGCTCCCTTTAAAATTATGGACAGCCTCGAGGTACCCCATTCTATAATGTAAAAAACTATACTAATAGTTTTACACAATGCAGCAACATCCACACGTAGAACACCCAATGTTAGAGGTGATTTATTCTTCCAAAGCAAATACACCTTTGCACACTTGCACGGACTAGTATTCCAATGTTTCTCTTCTCCCTCAATGTCTCACTATCAGTCAGCTAATGTGACCCCGGTGCTGAGGGAGAGAGGCAGAGGAAGGTCACACAAGGATACTGTGGAGGTGTCACGAGGGCCACGTACCTGATGTGAGACCGAAGTAGTGGGGAGGCCTCCCTTGCACCTCGGGTCCTTAAAGCCTCTGGAGATGGAGACAGAGACTTGGACACCGAGTGGCAGGGGTGCCAAGGGTGCGGAGCACTGTGCAAGCCTTCGTCCGAGATCCAAGCTGAGGTCAAGTCCAGTTGGGCAACGAAGCATAAGGGGGTTAACCAGAAGAAAAATGGTCGAGATCCAAGCCAGGGTTGGTTCCAATCTGGCAGCTGAGTACAAAAGGGGCAAAGTAGTAGAATGGTTAAGGTACAAATGCGAGGTCAATGGCAAGCAGCAATCAAGAGTAGTCAAATAGGTTTCCAGGTCACAACAGGTTCAGACAGATCACACACTAGCACAGGAACAAGGGGGGACTTAGGCTCAGTTCACACAGGGGCAACCTGATTTACAGCGCGACTTTGCAAGGCGATTTGGAGGCGACTTTGAGCAACTTACAACGTGACTTAAAGTTGCCTCCACGACAGGATCACGGAATGATCAGCTCTGTGGGAGGGAGGGAGTTGCCTGTGTAAACGTGGGAAGTACCTGGGTAAATTTTCTTTTTAGTGTAAAGTCGCTTCAATTTAGTTGGAGATCCGACTTGGAGGCAACTTCCATTGAAATCTATGGGTACAAGTTGCCTAGAAGTCGCCTTGAAGTAGTACAGGAACCTTTTTTGAAGTCGGAGCAACTTCAGTAGTGTACATTAAGACGGCTCTCATTCACTTCAATGGAATTTCTTATGTCCAGCGACTTGGGGCAACTTGAGGTCTGACAAGTCGGATCCCAAGTTTCTGTAGTGTGATCCAGCAATTTGGCAGTGTCTGGGCTGGGCTTATATAGGGAAGTTTGAGGTCACTTCCTGTGCGCCTCCTGGGCATTTTCCCGCCTCTTTCTATCAGGTTGATGTCACCTCCTGTGCGCCTCCTGGGTATTTTCCCGTCTTTTTTCCATCAGGTTGAGGTCACTTCCTGTGTGCGTCCTGGGCATTTTCCTGCCCTTTTCCATCAAGTCTAATGCGCAGGTGCGGGTTGGCGCCCTGAGGCCTCTTTGGCGCTTGCTCAGTTGGCACGGATTTCCTCTTGCGGCAATGCGCCATTGGTGCATGCGTAGTAAGCCATGGACTCTTACAGGAAGTGACGGACATCCTCCTCCTCAACTGATGTCATTAGTTGTTAGGATGCCAGTGTCTAGAAATTCATAACGGTGCATAATGAAAACATGGCTTTATGTAACTAAAAGGCAGGCTTGATCCACCTGCTGGCTGCTATACGATTTTTGATCAATTTTTAGGCATTTTTCCAAGGCACCCCTTAAGAAAGCTCAAGGCACCCTGTTTGAAAAAGGCTGGTTTACGGATATTTACCTAGACTTAAAGAGGTGTAAATACCTTTTCTGGGCAATTATTCCTGATTGCGGTTCTCTCCCCACCTCTCTAGTTCATTTCTACTCAGAAAATATTACTTAACCCCGTTCTCACTTATCGTTACAATGGGTGTCCATCGTCTTTTCCTACTCTGGAAAGGATTCCAGGGCTTGCCAACCCCTACATAAGAACTCCTGTCCTTTAACCACTTGCCGACCGCCTAACGCAGATATACTGCGGCAGAATGGCACGGGCAGGCAGAATCATGTTCCCATACATGATCTGCCTCCCGCGGGCGGGGGGTCCGATCGGACACCCCCCCCCCCCCCCCGGTGCCAGCGGCGGTCGGCATTTCACTGGGAGCGTTGGGAGGCGAGGGGGAGACCATCCGATCGTGCCTCCCCCCCCTCGCGATCGCTCCCAGCCAATCGGAATCCTCCCCTGCCTGTGTGTAGTTTCACACAGGCAGAGGATGTGATGTCATCTCTCCTCGGCTTGGCAGTTTCCGTTCCAGCGCCGAGGAGAAAAGACATGTAAGTGCACAAAACACACACACAGTAGAACATGCCAGGCACATAAAACACCCCCGACCCCCCCCGATCGCGCCCCCCCCCCCCCCCCCCTGTCACAAACTGACACCAAGCAGTATTTTTTTTTTTTTTTTCCGATTACTGATTGGTGTCAGTTTGTGACAGTTAGTGTTAGGGCAGTGAGTATTAGCCCCCTGTAGGTCTAGGGTACCCCCCTAACCCCCCTAATAAAGTTTTATCCCCTTGATCACCCCGTCACCAGTGTCACTAAGCGATCATTTTTCTGATCGCTGTATTAGTGTCGCTGGTGACGCTAGTTAGGGAGGTAAATATTTAGGTTCGCCATCAGCGTTTTATAGCGTCAGGGACCCCCATATACTATCTAATAAATGTTTTAACCCCTTGATAGCCCCCTAGTTAACCCTTTCACCCCTGATCACCGTATAACCGTTACGGGTGACGCTGGTTAGTTCGTTTATTTTTTATAGTGTCAGGGCACCCGCCGTTTATTACCGAATAAAGGTTTAGCCCCCTGATCGCCCGGCGGTGATATGCGTCGCCCCAGGCAGCGTCAGATTAGCGCCAGTACCGCTAACACCCACGCACGCAGCATACGCCTCCCTTAGTGGTATAGTATCTGTACGGATCAATATCTGATCCGATCAGATCTATACTAGCGTCCCCAGCAGTTTAGGGTTCCCAAAAACGCAGTGTTAGCGGGATCAGCCCAGATACCCGCTAGCACCTGCGTTTTCCCCCTCCGCCCGGCCCAGCCCACCCAAGTGCAGTATCGATCGATCACTGTCACTTACAAAACACTAAACGCATAACTGCAGCGTTCGCAGAGTCAGGCCTGATCCCTGCGATTGCTAACAGTTTTCTTGGTAGCGTTTTGGTGAACTGGCAAGCACCAGCCCCAGGCAGTGTCAGGTTAGCGCCAGTACCGCTAACACGCACGCACCGTACACCTCCCTTAGTGGTATAGTATCTGATCGGATCAATATCTGATCAGATCTATACTAGCGTCCCCAGCAGTTTAGGGTTCCCACAAACGCAGTGTTAGCGGGATCAGCCCAGATACCTGCTAGCACCTGCGTTTTGCCCCTCCGCCCGGCCCAGCCCACCCAAGTGCAGTATCGATCGATCACTGACACTTACAAAACACTACACGCATAACTGCAGCGTTCGCAGAGTCAGGCCTGATCCCTGCGATCGCTAACAGTTTTTTTTGTAGCGTTTTGGTGAACTGGCAAGCACCAGCGGCCTAGTACACCCCGGTCGTAGTCAAACCAGCACTGCAGTAACACTTGGTGACGTGGCGAGTCCCATAAGTGCAGTTCAAGCTGGTGAGGTGGCAAGCACAAGTAGTGTCCCGCTGCCACCAAAAAGACAAACACAGGCCCGTCGTGCCCATAGTGCCCTTCCTGCTGCATTCGCCAATCCTAATTGGGAACCCACCGCTTCTGCAGCACCCGTACTTCCCCCATTCACATCCCCAACCAAATGCAGTCGGCTGCATGAGAGGCATTTTCTTTATGTCCTCCCGAGTACCCCTACCCAGCGAACCCCCCCAAAAAAGATGTCGTGTCTGCAGCAAGCGCGGATATAGGCGTGACACCCGCTATTATTGTCCCTCCTGTCCTGACAATCCTGGTCTTTGCATTGGTGAATGTTTTGAACGCTACCATTCACTAGTTGAGTATTAGCGTAGGGTACAGCATTGCACAGACTAGGCACACTTTCACAGGGTCTCCCAAGATGCCATCGCATTTTGAGAGACCCGAACCTGGAACCGGTTACAGTTATAAAAGTTACAGTTACAAAAAAAAGTGTAAAAAAAAAAAAATACAAAATACATACAAAAATATAAAATAAAAAAAAATAGTTGTCGTTTTATTGTTCTCTCTCTCTCTATTCTCTCTCTCTATTGTTCTGCTCTTTTTTACTGTATTCTATTCTGCAATGTTTTATTGTTATTATGTTTTATCATGTTTGCTTTTCAGGTATGCAATTTTTTATACTTTACCGTTTACTGTGCTTTATTGTTAACCATTTTTTTGTCTTCAGGTACGCCATTCACTACTTTGAGTGGTTATACCAGAATGATGCCTGCAGGTTTAGGTATCATCTTGGTATCATTCTTTTCAGCCAGCGGTCGGCTTTCATGTAAAAGCAATCCTAGCGGCTAATTAGCCTCTAGACTGCTTTTACAAGCAGTGGGAGGGAATGCCCCCCCCCCCCCAACGTCTTCCGTGTTTTTCTCTGGCTCTCCTGTCTCAACAGGGAACCTGAAAATGCAGCCGGTGATTCAGCCAGCTGACCATAGAGCTGATCAGAGACCAGAGTGGCTCCAAACATCTCTATTGCCTAAGAAACCCGGAAGCTACGAGCATTTTATGACTTAGATTTCGCCGGATGTAAATAGCACCATTGGGAAATTGGGAAAGCATTTTATCACACCGATCTTAATGTGGTCAGATGCTTTGAGGGCAGAGGAGAAATCTAGGGTCTAATAGACCCCAATTTTTTCAAAAAAGAGTACCTGTCACTACCTATTGCTATGATAGGGGATATTTACATTCCCTGAGATAACAATAAAAATGATTTAAAAAAAAAAAAAAGAAAGGAACAGTTTAAAAATAAGATTAAAAAAAATAATAATAAAGAAAAAAAAAAGAACACCCCTGTCCCCCATGCTCTCGCGCTAAGGCGAACGCAAGCGTCGGTCTGGCGTCAAATGTAAACAGCAATTGCACCATGCATGTGAGGTATCACCGCGAACGTCAGATCGAGGGCAGTAATTTTAGCAGTAGACCTCCTCTGTAAATCTAAAGTGGTAACCTGTAAAGGCTTTTAAAAATGTATTTAGTTTGTCGCCACTGCACGTTTCTGCGCAATTTTAAAGCATGTCATGTTTGGTATCCATGTACTCGGCCTAAGATCATCTTTTTTATTTCATCAAACATTTGGGCAATATAGTGTGTTTTAGTGCATTAAAATTTAAAAAAGTGTGTTTTTTCCCCAAAAAATGCGTTTGAAAAATCGCTGCGCAAATACTGTGTGAAAAAAAAAAAATGAAACACCCACCATTGTAATCTGTAGGGCATTTGCTTTAAAAACATATATAATGTTTGGGGGTTCAAAGTAATTTTCTTGCAAAAAAAAATTATTTTTTTATGTAATCAAAAAGTGTCAGAAAGGGCTTTGTCTTCAAGTGGTTAGAAGAGTGGGTGATGTGTGACATAAGCTTCTAAATGTTGTGCATAAAATGCCAGGACAGTTCAAAACCCCCCCAAATGACCCCATTTTGGAAAGTAGACACCCCAAGCTATTTGCTGAGAGGCATGTCGAGTCCATGGAATATTTTATATTGCGACACAAGTTGCGGGAAAGAGACAATTTTTTATTTTTTTTATTTTTTTTTGCGCAAAGTTGTCACTAAATGATATATTGCTCAAACATGCCATGGGGATATGTGAAATTACACCCCAAAATACATTCTGTTGCTTCTCCTGAGTACGGGGATACCACATGTGTGAGACTTTTTGGGAGCCTAGCCGCGTACGGGACCCCGAAAACCAAGCACCGCCTTCAGGCTTTCTAAGGCCGTAAATTTTTGATTTCACTCTTCACTGCCTATCACAGTTTCGGAGGCCATGGAATGCCCAGGTGGCAAAAAAAACCCCCAAATGACCCCATTTTGTAAAGTAGACACCCCAAGCTATTTGATGAGAGGTATAGTATTTTGCAGACCTCACTTTTTGTCACAAAGTTTTGAAAATTGAAAAAAGAAAAAAAAAATTTTTTTTTTCTCGTCTTTCTTTATTTTCAAAAACAAATGAGAGCTGCAAAATACTCACCATGCCTCTCAGCAAATAGCTTGGGGTGTCTACTTTCCAAAATGGGGTCATTTGGGGGGGTTTGTGCCACCTGGGCATTCCATGGCCTCCGAAACTGTGATAGGCAGTGAAGAGTGAAATCAAAAATTTACACCCTTAGAAATCCTGAAGGCGGTGATTGGTTTTCGGGGCCCCGTACGCGGCTAGGCTCCCAAAAAGTCCCACACATGTGGTATCCCCGTACTCAGGAGAAGTAGCTAAATGTATTTTGGGGTGCAATTCCACATATGCCCATGGCCTGTGTGAGCAATATATCATTTAGTGACAACTTTGTGCAAAAAAAAAAAAAAAAAAAATTTGTCACTTTCCCGCAACTTGTGTCAAAATATAAAACATTCCATGGACTCAACATGCCTCAAAGCAAATAGCTTGGGGTGTCTACTTTCCAAAATGGGGTCATTTGGGGGGGTTTTATGTCATCTGGGCATTTTATGGCCTTCAAAACTGTGATAGGTAGTGAGGAGTAAAATCAAAAATGTACGCCCTTAGAAATCCTGAAGGCAGTGATTGGTTTTCGGGGCCCCGTACGCGGCTAGGCTCCCAAAAAGTCCCACACATGTGGTATCCCCATACTCAGGAGAAGCAGCTAAATGTATTTTGGGGTGCAATTCCACATATGCCCATGACCTGTGTGAGCAATATATCATTTAGTGACAACTTTTTGTAATTTTTTTTTTTTGTCATTCAATCACTTGGGGCAAAAAAAAATGAATATTCAATGGGCTCAACATGCCTCTCAGCAATTTCCTTGGGGTGTCTACTTTCCAAAATGGGGTCATTTGTGGGGGTTTTGTACTGCCCTGCCATTTTAGCACCTCAAGAAACGACATAGGCAGTCATAAATTAAAGGCTGTGTAAATTCCAGAAAATGTACCCTAGTTTGTAGGCGCTATAACTTTTGCGCAAACCAATAAATATACACTTATTGACATTTTTTTTTACCAAAGACATGTGGCTGAATACATTTTGGCCTAAATGTATGACTAAAATTGAGTTTATTGGATTTTTTTTAGAACAAAAAGTAGAAAATATCATTTTTTTTCAAAATTTTCGGTCTTTTTCCGTGTATAGTGCAAAAAATAAAAACGGCAGAGGTGATCAAATACCATCAAAAGAAAGCTCTATTTGTGGGAAGAAAAGGATGCAAATTTCGTTTGGGTACAGCATTGCATGACCGCGCAATTAGCAGTTAAAGCGACGCAGTGCCAAATTGTAAAAAGTGCTCTGGTCAGGAAGGGGGTAAAACCTTCCGGGGCTGAAGTGGTTAAAAGCTTTACATACTGCATTGCACAAGATGCATTGGTATGATTATTGTGGTAGTTAAGTTTCCACTCGGTACCCCCTGACACAGCCATTTGTCTAACCTATAGTTAGATATAAGAGTTTTATATAAGACTTCTGTACATCTACATTCAAATCTGATGCCAGAAAAATTCTTCCCCTCCACAGAGGGAGGTCATAAACCTTTTTTTTTTTTTTTACTGATTTGAATGGCCACTTCCATTCACTATGCCCATGGAGTGCTAAATGAATAGATTTGTTCACAACCCCTGGGATAAAAAGTGTGTTCCCTCAGAATTGTGACTTATAGACTTTCACTTTGTCATCCAACATTTGACAGCAGCTTTTTTGCATACCCCCCAAAGGCTGTGCCTACATGCAGTGGGAAGTTATTTTTCTTTGCATACTATTGTCTAGGTAATGACGTCTCTTCAGTGCAACAATATTGTGTGTCCAATTCATTAAAAAAAATCTTGAGCAGCTTCTAAGCATGATCCATTGTCCTTTTATGAGATGTGTTTTGCTCTTTTGCAGATTCTACTAAAGATAGCACAGGGGTAGTTCTTATGGGCAACCATTTCCAAATTTCCTTCCAATAATTTACGCAACTTTGAACCAGACTTCCTTGTAATGGTCATGACCTCCCGGGACTAATCCTCAAACCTTGTTCTGAGCTGCAACACACATTTTTTTCCCATCCCCTCTGAACTTCCACAGAAGTTCGCCAATTGCCATTTCCTGTGGTAAGGTGTTTAGGTTGTCCTCCCCTGCCTAGATCCTGACCTCAGGCTCGGTTCACACTACCGCGACTTGGGGTCCGACTTGTCAGACTTCAAGTCGCCCCAAGTCGCTTGACATCAGAAATTGCATTCAAGTTAATGAGAGCCGTCTTAATGTATGCAACTGTAATCGCTCCGACTTCAGAAAAGGTTCCTGTACTACTTCAATCCGACTTCTAGGCGACTTGTACCCATTGATTTCAATGGAAGTCGCCTACAAAGTCGGATCGTGTCTTAACTGAAGCAACAATACAGGAAGAGAAGATGGTTTTCTCAAGCAAACTCCTCCCTCCCACAGAGCTGATTGTTGTTTGATTGGCCACTGGAAAGTCGCCTGTCCTGGAGGCGACTTGAAGTCGCCTTGTAAGTCGCCTTGTAAGTCGCCCCAAGTCGCGCTGTGGTGTCGCCCTCAGGTCGTGTCCAGGTCGCCTCGCAAAGTCGCGGCCAGAGTCGTGTTGCCCCTGTGTGAACCGAGCCTCAGGGTACACTAGAACTAAATTGTATCAAATTATTTAAATCTCCCTGTTCCCAGGGTTTCTTGGGTCTTTCCCTTTCCTCTCCTCCTATGGTCCACAGCGGCTTTAGCATATGCCTGTTGTACTCGACCATCCCCATTAGCCTATGGATTTATGACAGCCTGGGCAGGCAATTTCCGAATATCTTTACCAGCCAGATATTGGCCATATTAGCACATTCCATCCTTACCTTGGATGCCACACTTTACACGCCCATTTGGGTGTAGGCTGCATCTCCTACTCGGCATATTGGACTAATTAAAAAAAAAAATCCTGAATGCCTTACTCAGCCCTCATTCTATATATACAGTACCTTGACATGACTATACTTCTAACTATAAAACTATCCAAGCTAAACTTAGGAAAATTACGACATACCCTACTTACAACCAAAATTATAAACCTGCTGCCAGAAGAAAAATATATTTCTTTGTGACAATATGTGAAAGACATTGCATCTCTGGTATTGAGACTCCCCCGATGCAATATTCTCAAAAGATCTTCCACCACTGTTATAAGTGAACTATTTAACTTTGTCACTCCACCGTAAATGTTCACCAGCATAAGTGGAAAGTGGGACCTCACAGCCTACAGGTCAATATGTGCATAGATATGGTACCATCCCCAAATAGGATTTTAGAATAGAACACTGCCCATACCTCCAGTGCCATGTCATAGCCTCAGTATTACATTTTATGGATACTGAGACTGACGCAGCACTGGAAGTAGTGGCTGAAATCTTATGAGGATGGCACCATATCCAAGTACATATTGGCCACTATGCTCCGAGGTCCTATTTTCTGGTAAGCTGTTGGATTTGATTGTGGTGAAGATATCTATCTGTGGGTGATCAGACATCTCAGTTATGCTGATAAACATACATTTATAGTGGAGTGACAAAGTTACACAGTTCGTATACGCTTTCTGTAATCCCCCTACTATACAGGATCCTTTCTCATCACTCCTACAGGACCTCGTAGCTATCCTGAGTTATGCTTGTAAATAGAGAGAATCCCTCCTGCGGATACCCTCATATAATCCAGTCGTATTCCTGTGCAACAGCGGAACCCATCCTTGGACTCCCCTTCCACTTGGGGTCAAGATAGCTGGTATGACATGACAGTAATCCCCTTAGGGTTTGCGAGGTCAGGTATGACATCTATGGCTATGACATGTCTACATGAGAATATCCCCCCCCCCCCCATTTGTAATTCACTGAAATATTCCCCCTTGGGGCTCCTCTTTTCACTCACCCACCCAGGTGGTCATTTCCCCCCCCTACCCACAAGGCTTTTACCCTCCAAGAACAAGACCCTCCGTAGCCCATGCCTTGTTAAAATTTGAGGCCTATACAGTACCTACAGTGCTGTACTCCTCCTGATAGTTTCCTCTGTTTCACATTTCTACCAGACTGTTGGTTCTTAGGCAGCTGTTCAGTCTATGCTGTTGCTCCTGTAACACAATATTTCTACTGTAAAGTTTATTTTGAGATTTGTTGACCCTCTTATTTTCTGCCTGTGGGCCTGTTGTGGCTGTTTTTTTTTTTTTTTTATTTCTTGTTGCCCAGCCCTAAATTGTTCCTTGGAGACGTGCCATGGTTTGTCAATTCCTTTGTCCTGTAATGTACGATTAGAGGGAAAATTTTGACTTGCCTATGAATTCCGTTTCTTGGCGTACAGTACAGGACCCTCCCCTCTTTTCTGTGATATCTTAATTGCTTGCTTACAAATCTGGAGCCTCACAGAGTGGGCAGAGTTATATGGGAACACTAGGGGGACCCTACGAAGCTATTGCCTGCGTCCAATGACCTTACAGTAGTGGCATATAACCGATGGACTGTGAATTGATTCCTGTGTCCCGTACTTTGAGATATAAAAATTTACAGGTATGTTAAAATTCTTCTTTTTTCATGTATGGAATTTCCAAGATTTGCGAAAGGTCTACTTTTAAACATCTCAAATTTTGTAGGAAAATGTAGATACATTTGACCATTACATTTTAATAGAACCAGTCAAATTTTGCCTTTAGTAGGTCTTGCAGATAATAAGTAACCTAACACAAAAGCACCGTATGACCAGTAAATACTTTAAAGGATAATGCCGCGACGGACTTTCTGAATGAACGGACTTGCCTACACACAATCAACCAAAGTCCGTCGAATTCGTACGTATGACCGGACTAAAATAAGGAAGTTCATAGCCAGTAGTCAATAGCTGCCCTAGCGTGGCTTTTTGTCCGTCGAACTAGCATACAGACAAGCGGACTTTTCGACCGGACTCGAGTCTGTCGGATAGATTTGAAACGTTTCAAATCTAAGTCCCTCCAACTTTTGAGAAAACAAAGTCCGCTGGAGCCCACACACGATCGAATTGTCCGACGAAATCCCGTCCCCGGGCAAAGTCTGCCGTAAAGTCCGCTCGTGTGCACGCGGCATAAGTTCACCTTTGGGAAACTGGGACATGTTCCCACTGCTGCAACCTCTCCCCAACCCACTGCCTCTAGTGACTGTGAGCTTGGGATCTTCTCCCTGAACTTGCTGTCGCAATTTAAAAAACAAAAAAGGTGCCAGTGCGGGGCTCCACCCACCCCGGCCGCATCATTCAATCACAGAGGTGAGAACAAGTACCAACATCCTTTGCGGCACTGTTGAGCACGCTAGGTAGTTTAATGATTCTTAATGAGTCTTTGTGTACTTGTCTGCTCATACGAGGTATGAGCAAGCAGCTCACACTGACAGTCTGCAAGAGCCCTGATCGTGGGTGCAATGCTTTGCAGGCTCTTAAGAAAAATGTGCTAAAAATGTGCATTTATTTATTTTTTACTAACATGAATTTATCCTTTATCTACTTGCCGACCAGCCGCCGTCATATGGCGGCAGGTTGGCTCCCCTGCGCGTGTCGACGTAGCTGTATGGTGGCCACTTTAAGGGCTACATGGAAGTAGAGAGAGATTTGCTGTTCCTAGTGATCAGGAACAGCGATCTCTCTACTCCTTCAGTACACTGCCTCCACAGTTGTAAATACCCCCCAGGGAACACATTTAACCCCTTGATTGCCCCCTAGTGTTAACGCCTATTCTTCCAGTGACAGTTATACAGTAATCAGTGGCTGTTTTTAGCTCTGATCGCTGTATAAATGTCAATGGTCCTAAAAGTGTCCGATCTGTCCGCCGCAATGTCGCAGTCCCGCTACAAATCGCCGATCGCCGCCATTACTGGTAAAAGATAAAAGAAAAATGCCATAAATCTCTCCCCTATTTTGTAGACGCTATAACTTTTGCGCAAACCAATTAATATAAACTTATTGCGATTATTTTTTTTACCAAAAATATGTAGAATACTTATTGGCCTAAACTGATGAAGAATTTTTTTTTTTTTTTTGGATATTGATTATACCAAAAAGTAAAAAATGTTTTATTTTTTTTCAAAATTGTCACTCTTTTTTTGTTTATAGCAAAAAAAAATAAAAACCGCAGAGGTGATCAAATATCACCAAAAGAGAGCTCCATTTGTGGGGGCAAAAAAAGGACATCAATTTTGTTTGGGTAAAGCGTCGCACTACCGCGCAATTGTCAGTTAAAGCGACGCAGTGCCGTATTGCAAAGAATGGCCTGGTCATTAAGGGGGCAAATCCTTTCTGGTCCTTAAGTGGTTAAAATAACTAGATAAATGTGTTTGTTTTTTTGGGTACAGTCAATTATCAGCTGTAAACAGCAGAAGGTGGGGTCCTTTATTTGGATTGCTCAACTGATGGGCTTTTCCAGGTAGCCTTCCTTTCAAGCAAATGTGTAACCAGCGTTTCAAAATCACACAAGGTATAGTGCAGATATACACAATACCGGTGTATGTTTTAATATAAAAAATGTCTAATTTTTTTTTGCTGTTAATTTGTAAGGGTCACATTATCGTTATATCACAGCTTCAATTTCTTCAGGGCCATCATTGTGGCTGGGAAGAAATCCAAGTGCATCATCCTTGCTGACTAATGGAAGTAGTATACTCAACTACTAAATGGTGTGCTGACCAAGATCCTGCAGGTTTAGGTCCGATTCACACCGGAATGCGCTTTCCTGTGCAGTCTAGTTTTGCAGTCCATTTATTTGAATGGGCTGCAAAAGACACCTGGAATTCATAATGCACTGCACCAAATGGCATGGTTACTGCAATACCATGTCATTTGGTGCAGCCCATTTGCAAGACGCATTCAGGGTGCCAATAGAAATTGACACCGACACGCTCTTACAGGGGCAACACGTCCACCTGCAGTGCGGAAAACATGCACCAATCGAGCCTTTCCCGAACTGCATTTTGGTGTGAACCAACCCTTACAGGGGGTGTGGATTTCTGTACATGAGCTGACAATGCTGAAACTGTTGAAATGTCGAATGATGCTTGCCAATCTGTCACATGTTCTTAAGTAAGCAGCTGTAACAACCGCCCATTGCTGCCTCTGGAAGGGAAGAGGAAGGACCTTTGATTTCATTGAACCTACAAGAAGACCCCTTGGGAAAAAAAAGGTATGTTTTTTTTTTTTCCCTTTTGTGGGAGCTCGGTGAAGGGTGGAGGTATATGAAAAATAAAAGTTGGAGACCTGCTTTAAACCACTAGGTGCTAGTTTTATTGTTGACATGGCATCTATATTTGTGGAATGATTTACATACACTTTAACTTTTTATCAGGCTTTTAGGATAAAGTATTTAACTCCTTATTCGCACACCCTGCAAGAGTGTAGTAGAGCTACCAGCAACAGAGCAAATGCTGGAGGCAATTTACAGCACACACTAATTTTGGTAGCATTATTAATGTGGAATGCATGTTCCTTGCTTAAGAACATTGCTTTATGTTTTATTAAGTTGTTATGGGTAAAGTTCTGCTTTAAGTTAACGCATGCTGACAACGTTGAATTGCACAAAACGGTTCAGCCCTCAATTTTAAATCGCTCTCACATTCTATGGGGGCTATTACTAAAACTGAAAGAAACTAAATCTGGAGCAGCTGTGCAAGACAACCTTGGCTTCAATCTTCAGCTTGTTCAGTTAAAGTGAATGTAAAGTCTTGTGTTTTTCCCTATAAAAATAACAAACATGTTATACTTGCTCTGTTGCAGTGGATTTGCACAGAGAAGCCCCGGATCATCCTCCTCTGGTGCCTCTTCTGTGATCCTGGCCCCTTTTTCCTGTTCAGTGCCCCCACAGCAAACAGCTTGCTATGGGGGCACCTAAACTGAGTCACAGCTCCCTGTGTCCGTTCAGACACAGAGCCCTGACCTGGCCCCACCCCCTGTCTCCACTGATTGGCTAGCTGACTTTGAGAGCAGCGGCAGCCAATGCCGCCGCTGCTGTATCTCAGCCAATGAGGACGAGAATCTCGGATGGCTGAGACACTCGTGGACATCGCTGGACAGAGAGGGACCTCAGTTAAGCGTGAGGGGGGCTGCTGCACACAGAAGGCTTTTTATCTTGATGCCTTTAACAACTCTAAGCTTTAAAATGAATAGAAATTGATTGCCATGCACATCTGCCCAGATTATGACTGCTCAACTTTTCCCTTTTATTTCTCCTTGTGCAGTAAACTCCATTGTGCACATTTTTTTTTTTTTTGATCTTTAGGCTGGAAGTGATAGTTTACCATTTTTATTTTTTTTTTGTGGCATAAAAATTTGCACCCTGAAGACATGGTATCTGAAGGTTCCCCTCAAAATATGATTGACTTAATGGGGTAGTTTGGCCAGGTGGTCAAATCTATTTGATACTCCCTATAGAGAAAAGGTGAGTGGTCGCCTGCATCATCTGTGCACCTTTGGTACGTTAGAGGGTCCTTTGGCTAAAATATCGGTCTGCTGACCAGACTTTGAAAAGATCTCTGGTCTAACATCCCTTCACAGAGTATTCTCTGGATAGCATCAAGGACGCCACTGGGAAGAGGATATCTCCTCCAGAGGCCCTCTACCTAAACGGGCGCTTCTTTCTTTCTCATGAGAAACATTCTAAATCCTCCTGATCTTGTGTCATAGCCTCAGCTTGACGGAGGCCAAATTTAGCCACTAAGTCCTCCGATAAACCTTCCACTACATGAAGGTTTTGTTGCTGGTTCTGTATCTTGGCCTAGGGAGTGGTATTTCCTGTACCTCCTGGAAGGTGGCACCAGAAGCCAGGCCACAACACATGAGGTAAAACACGTCTTTCACTGGGCAGAAGTCAGGTCTTCGCTCTTGGCCAAACACATACCTGAAGTGTAAAAACTGGCTGGCAGACTGAGTCATCGGCACATCAACCTTGGTGAACTTTCACTCCATCAGATGGTGTTTCTTCAGATCTTTTAGTAAACTGCACATGGATCTGTTGTCATCTGATGCAATGGAAGGGTCTGTGTCCAGGTTGAAGTCCACGTTCTGAGAATGTAAAGTCTCCAAGGCAGTTATCTTCACCATGCTAAGGTCTTGTAAGCCCTCTTGGAACACAATGCATGGTTACTCTCATTATTGCAACCATCTTAATTCGTTTTGCCAGATTTAACAGGCTTATAAGCTTAAAGGACAGGAGCCTCTGTTTTTGACACTGCTCACTCTACCAGGTCAATGACGCACGCTGGGCCTTTCAGCAGCTGTTTCTTAGAGATTTTAAAGCAGCTACCTGGTTCTATGTCCACACATTCACCAAAAGAGGATTACCCTTCCCTGACATTTGTTCACTACTTTCTACTATAGAGCTTGCTCCCTACAGGCATATGGTCGCTAGATGGGGCTGTGCCTTTGGTTTTACTTAGTGTCTACTCTCCTAAGGGAAGGGACTATACCCAGCTGTAGAAGATTGTGTCTCCCAAGAAACTACTAAGAGAAGGTTTTTACTATGAGTACAAAAAAAATCACGTTTTTATACTGCAATCTTTTCAATTTAAAGCGGGGGTCCACCTATCGTTTTTTTTTTTTTTTTGTTCACAAACTTTTCTTCTCAGCATTACATACTCACATATTGTGTATTATATGTCCGCCTGTGTCAGATTTCGTCGGAAATAATAACTTATATTATTCACTGCAGGCGGTTTCCATCTTCATTGTGGGCATTTGAAGCCCACAAGCATTTATTTCCTGGATGCGGTGAATGCTGTGCTCCCAGCATTCACCGCTCGTTCCTGCACATGCTCAGTGGCATCCTGGGAAGCCTGAGACTAGCTCCCAGGAGACTGTGCGGAGTCTGGGAGAGGCTAGAAACACGCCTACTCCCACGGGAGGAGAACCAGGAAGTGCAAAGAAGAATAGAAAAATAAAAGGTAATTATGGCGATTTAAATTTTTTTAAACGGCATGTCAGCATCTAGGCAAGGAAGAGAATACATACAGATATTGTTCAAAATTTGGGTGGAACCCCGCTTTAAGGCAAGCCTGAGCTTAGAGAACAATGGAGGCTCCCACCACTGGCATTTTCTAGTTGCCTGGCATTTTTTTCAGTACATTCTGAATGAATGATACAGAAATTATTTGAAGATAGTGGATCAGGATGTCCGTCTACGATACTATAGCTTTTAAGAGGCGTGGTCAACAGTTTTAGCATCTATATTTGTACATAGGCTTCTTAAAAAAAAATGAAAAAAAATAGAGTGAGCACAGTGTAGCTTATTTCCATATCCAGAGTGAGCAGGGACAAAACTATTCAGGTATAACTAAAAGAAAAACTTTGTTTAGATAGAGAGGGATTAGAAAACCTTGTCAGGTTTTTATTTCTGTTCCTCCCCCTGGTAGGGAGATTCACCCTCTATTTGCCCTGTTTGCTTTTACAGTGGGGAAAATATTTGATCCCCTGCAGATTTTGTAAGTTTGGCCACTTACAAAGAAATGAAGGGTCCGTAATTTTTATGATAGGTGTATTTTAAATTAGAGACAGAACATCAACCAAAAATCCAGAAAAAATACGATACAAATGTTATAAATTGATTTGCAGTTCGGTGAGTAAAATAAGTATTTGATCCCCTACCAACCAACATTATTCCTGGCTCCCACAGACTGGCTACAGTATGTGCTCATGTGGTACACAGATTAGTCCTGTCAATTTAAGAAGGTGCTCCTAACAACAACTCGTTATCTGTATAAAAGCGACCTGTCCACAGAATCTTTCTGATTCAGCTTAGATGAAACACAATCTCTTTCTTTTCCTTCCTGACAGACTAGTGGTGTGCTTTGTTTACATTGGCACACCGCTGCTCCATGTCTCTTCTGAACGATCAGCAGGTTGCAGCCGCCGGACCAGCTGATTGGCTCCCGCTGTGTCCAATAACAGTGGGAGCGGCACGCGCCCCTGAACCGTGTGCATGAAATTACGTACAGGTACATGATTTTGCGCACCCGGTCTGCCCTGCCACAGTTAATGTATGTGGGGCGGTCCGGAAGCGCTTAGGGGAACAGGATCCATTTTTTTTGGGGTTAACAAGTGCTTTAAGGATTTAGAGGAGATCTATAAAGAAGAGTGGACCAAATTCCCTCCTGAGATGTGTGCAAACCTGGTCACCAACTACAAGAAATGTCTTACCTCTGTGCTTGCTAAAAAGGGTTTTTCTACCAAGTACTAAGTCATGTTTTGCATGGGGATCAAACACTTATTTTACTCACTGGACTGATAAAATTTATAGACCCTTCATTTCGTTTTCAATTCTTTTTTATTGATTTAAAAAAAATAAACGCGCATAGTACATAACATTTAAAAATCTCAATATACAAAAATACACCATATACATCTCACATTAACAAAAACAAAATATGATACATAACACATAATCCATGGTGGCGTATTATGTTACCAACGGTTTGGTGACTGTGGTCCCAACTGCCTTGAGATCATTCACAAGCTCCTTCCGTGTAGTTCTGGGCGGATCCCTCACTTTTCTCATGATCATCCTCACCCCATGAGGCAAAATCTTGCGTGGAGCTCCAGACCGAGAGCGATTTTAATATTTCTTTTTTTTGTATTTCTTCTATTTGCAAAAAAATCACTCCAACAGTTGTCTCCTACTCACCAAGCTTCTTGCTGATGGTTTTGTAGCCCATTCCAGCCTTGTGCAGGTCTACAATCTTGTCCCTGACATCCTTTGAGAGCTCTTTGGTCTTGCCCATGATGGTGAGATTTGAATTGAAGAAAGAGATTCTGTGGACAGGTGGCTTTTATACACATAACGAGTTGTCGTTTGGAACACCACCTTAAATTGACAGGACTTATCTGTGTACCACATGAGCACCTACTGTAGCCAGTCTGTGGGAGCCAGGAATAATGTTGGCTGGTAGGGGATCAAATACCTTTTTTACTCACTGAACTGCAAGTTAAATTATAACATTTGTATCATGTTTTTTTCTGTATTTTTGGTTGATATTCTGTCTCTAATTTAAAATTCACCTATCATAAAAATTACAGACCCTTCATTTCTTTGTAAGTGGGCAAACTTACAAATTTAACAGGGGGTCAATTAATAATTTTCCCCACTGTATCACCAAGTGTGCAAGTTACAGAAAAACCCAAATTTAGGTTGTCACAAGAACAGCAATAGAGAAATCTTTTAGTGGGGACACTGGTTCTGGTGACAACTGAGGGATTCCCTCAGTTTGGCCATTTTTCTCTCACTTCCTGTTTTGGATATGGGACAAAGTGAAGTAGAAGCTGGGGTGTTAAAACCCTTCCTAAATCTATCCAAAATGGAAAAAAAGTTTTGCCCTAACCGTGTATTTGCCACAATTATATTCCAGAAACACACACACATTGTACATTATATACTACTGTAAGACAGTGGATTATAGTATTTTAAACTAGGGCTTGTTTTTGGGGTAGGGCTTATATTACAGCCCTCCTGGAAGATAACAGTAGGTCTTATTTTCGGGGAAACACAGTAGTTCTAAAAAAGCAACGGCAGTGATCACCAATGGGTACTTGTGTAGTGTGGCTGGTTTCCATCTTTTTCAGTCTAACTGCATTATCTGTTTGCCTAGCCACAGAAATGTGAAAGGCCTGCATGTTTATGCTCCAGAGTGACCTTGAAAGGATGACTGGCAGTGATGGGTTTATATAGCATGCTGAGTCACCACGCCTCACCTCTGCCCAGATGTCCCCAACCGCCAGACTGAATGCGTGAAGTCTGTTTGCCCTACTAATGTAGATGTAAGGTATACTTAGCCATTAAAGTACTCCAGTTTCCTTTATTCTGTTGTCAGGCACCACCTCACAGGGTTACACCAAGTTTTTTTTAATGGCTGCTTTGCAGAAAGAGAGGTGAGTTTTACTGGGACTTTATCTGAGTATCCGAACAGTGCAGTGATCATGAATTCAATCTGGAAATCTTACTCTGTTTTCCCAAAAAATAAAATAAACTTAAGAACTAGATGAAGGGCTTCTACACACGTACAGTACCTTGAAAAAGTATTCATACCCCTTGAAATTTTTTGTTGGTCTATCACATAAAATCCCAATAAAATTCATTTACGTTTTTAGTTGTAACATAACAAAATGTGGAAAATTTCAAGGGGTATGAATACTTTTTCAAGGCACTGTACATGTGCCACTAAATTGCCTTATATGTCTGCTAAAACGCGCTAATGCGCCAAGCATGATGAGTTGCTGTGCAATTCGTTTTCATTTTGGCAACCCAACACAGCTACAGAACACACTTGCTCCACAATTGCATTGGGAACTACTACATTACTGGTACTGTCAAGTACCACTATCACCCCCTATAGGAGTGTTAGGCTCGGTTCACACTGCTGCAACGGCAAATTTCCTTCCGACTTGGATGCTGTTTAGGAACCTGTACAAGGGCTGAAATCGCACCCAAGTTGGACCAAAGTAATGCAGGAACCTTTTCTAAAGTCACAGCTCCATCAGTTAAGATGGCTTTCAAAGGGGAAATATTGAATTTGACATGTCATGCGACCTGGGGACTCACAAGTCGGATCCTATGTTGCAGCAGTGTGAACCGAGCCTTACTAATTGGCAGTGTTGAGTGTGTGCAAACTGTTCCTATGTTCTGACATGAGGCAGTTTCTCCCCATGATTGGTGTTTGCAAGGGACACAGTGCTTTTAGCCCCAGTTAGTCCTTGTTGCCTATATTGATCTCAGCAGCTGGTTTGTGAGGTTTTTTTTTCCTGAGTGTCATTAAATTAAGCCGATATAGCTCCCAAGCTTGAAAATACCTCATTGGTTTTTGATACCATAATGGCCAGCTTAAAACTCTAACACCCTGAGGATGATGCCAGTGCTGTTACTAGACTCGAATCCCTGAGATGCCCTAAGCCTCAAAACCTTTCTGGCACACTCCTTAGTTGAACATCATCTATGCGGACACTAGAGAAGTCCTAATTAGGGATTTACTCTTACAAAACGTTTTAATCCAAATTTGTATGAAGCATTTTGTAAGAAGTGGGTAGTTCCCACTGTGGTCTGGCCTTTATCCCATCCTAATTAAACACTTACTACCTATTGTGGAAACACCAGTGTTTAAGGATCCCATAGATAAATGTCTGGAAGCCTTTTTCAAATCTTAGTCACTGACATGCCAAGCCATGCAACCTGCCATAATTGTGGTTCATTTGTCAAAACTTAGGGGATGGACTAGGTATATGTCCAAGGATCCTTCACTTACATCTCAGCCCTACACTACTTCATACACAGGTAAGTAGTTATTGCCCATCTTCTTTGCCTGAATGAATCTCTTGCTGTAAATATGCAGAACACTCCTTGGCTGAAATGTTGATCTGTGGAACAGAAATGTAAAAAGTACTTATGCATGCCTTTTGATGGTGAACGTCTTTGCTTCATAGGTGAAGTTGTCTAAAGATGCACCAAAAGGATTTCTTTTTATTTCTCCCAAGGTTCACACTCCTAGGCCAGACTCAAATCCAGCAGCCCAGTTCAGTTGCAAACTCTGAGCCTCTAAAATGCCTAAACCTGCAGACAAGTCCCCTTTGTCAGAAAGGTCAGCATCTTGTAAGGGTTGTGGTGTCCAGGAGCTACGAGCTAAAGGCTCTTTGCCTCTGCCCTGCTTCATGTTGTCCAACTTACCCATTTCTCCACACAGGCTACCAGGACTCCATGCTGCCCTAGCAGATCTTTTGGGCCAATGAGTCTTTGCCAGTGTTTACAAAACCAAAAAGGGGCATCTGCCCCATCTTGGATCTCAAGGCTTTAAATGTCTTCATTCAAGTCTGAAAAATTTGCATGGAATCCACCAGGTCTGTCATAGCAACCTTCCACTGGAGAGACTTTCTAGTGTCTGTGGACATCATTATGCATGCATGTCTCCATCTTTCCAGCATATTACTCTTGCTTTGCTGTGGACACACACTACCAATTTAGCCCTTTTTCGGTCTGCCTTCAGTACCCCAAGTGTTTACCAAGGTATTAGCCAGTTTTAGCTTTAATATTCTCACAGGGCATTCCCATTGTGGACCATCTCCTATATATGGAACAGTTGGCTCAAACCATGTCTGACAATGTAATGTAGACAGTCCACACCTTTAAAAAGGTTTAATTGGTTCCCGAACCTTCAGAAGTTTGTGCTGCAACAGACCTGTCAGTTGGAGTGTCTAGGTCAGGGGTAGGCAACCTCGGCCCTCCAGCTGTTTTGAAACTACAAGTACCTTGAGACATTGCAAGAGCCTGGCATGACTCCTAGAGGCAGAGGCATGGTGGGATTTGTAGTTTCACCACAGCTGGAGGGCCGAGGTTGCCTACTCCTGATCTAGGTGTTGCCCTTGACACAGCTCAGGCCATAGTCTTTCTTCCTCAGGAAAAAATTCTAACTCCTCTCCTTGGACTCTACAGTCCAGGAGTCATTCAGCTCTGCAATTCTTCATGAGTCCTGAGCTTGATAGTGGCTGCCTTCAAGGCAGTTCTAATTGCTCAGGGATGGGGGCACTTTCATGTTTTTTTTTTTTTTGGTTTTTTTTGTACACTGTTGCTTTAATTTTTTGTAAACTTTTATTGCTGTCACAAGGAATCTAAATATCCCTTGTGACATCAATAGGCACGTGACAAGTATTCCTATGAAGGGAGCTGGGGTCTTTAAGACCCCAAATCCCCCCTGGCACTTGAAAGCATTCAAAACGCCAAGATCGGTGTTTTTAAATACTTTGATTTTTTTTTTTAATTAAATTGGTGCCTTTAAGACTCCGGTAAACACGAAGTGATGTCATGACGTCTCTTTGGGGTTACAACATCCGAGACCCGACGAAAGCCGATCCTGGCTTTTTTCGGGTCTCCAGGCGAGCAGCGGGGGAGGACGTCCCCTCCTGCCGCTTGTGATAACAATCGGTTATTACAAGGGAGACAACCATCGGCTATAAAAAATTTAAAAAATGGTACCGGAGGGGTGATGACTGCAGCCATCACTCTGGTACAACCACTTGAAATCAAATACATGTGAGGTACAAGTTTGGCGGCAAGTGGTTACAAAAAGAGTTTTAAAATTATCGACACTCCCCTCTGACACCAACTGTGAAAGGGAGTTCCACATGCCTAACTGCTTTGAATAAAAAAAAAAAAACCTTACTCGGTTTAAGGTTAAACCGCTTCTCTTCCGACTTCATTGAGTGGCCACATCTCTTAAGCGACCTGAGACTGAGTAGTTTTCTCCCAATGCTAGAATCACCATTGAGATCTCTATATTGCTATCATATCTCCTCTTAAGCGTCTCTTCTTCACGTAGAATACATTTAATGCTTGTAGTTCCTTGTAACTCAGGGGTTGGCAACCTACAGCCCGTGGGCCACACCCGGTCCACCTCCACTAAATGTCTGGCCCGTCAGTGCACGTGACAAATTCACGTGCACCTGACCCGCGGACATTTTAACCCAGGTCTGCTTTCTTGAGGTAACACATGCGGCAAAGAAGCAGTTTGGCTGTTATTCCAAGCAGCGGGGGCGGGGGGGGGGGGACGACGACTGGGAGATCCCAAGGAAGCCAGAATCGTCTTAGATTGGGTCTTGGATCTAGTAACCTGGAAGCGATGTTATGACCTCAGTTTACAGAAGACTTAAAGGTGCCAAATTTAGAAAAATTACAGAAGTAGGAGGGATTTGATGTCTAAGACCCCAGATTCCTCCAACAAGAGTACCTGTCACTGCCTATTACTGTCGCAAGGGATGTTTACATTCCTTCTGATAGCAATAAAAGTGATCAGAATTTTTTTTTTAAAGGTACAGTGTAAAAATGTAAAAAATTAGATAAACAAAAATTTAAAGCACCCCATCCCTCCGTGCTCGCGCGCAGAAACGAACCCATACGTAAGTCGCGACCGCAAATGTAAACCGTGTTTAAACCACCTGCGATCGTTGGAGCAATAATTCTATCACCAGACCTCCTCTGTAACTCTAAACTGGTAACCTGTAGAAATTTTTAAGGCGTCGCCTATGGAGATTACCGTACCGTAGTTTGTCGCTATTCCACGAGTGTACACAATTTTAAAGCATACCATTGGGGGGGGGGGGGGGCTGTGTGATGTAAAGGGGTCCAGAGGTAAGGATGCTGTGTAATGTAAAGGGGGTACAGAAATGCGGTGACTGTAATGTAAAGGGATCCAGATTACTATTCATTTATTAGCAGGTGAATGTGGCCCCTTCATGCATTCACATACATTGAATCTGGCCCTTAAGTGGAAAAATATTGCCTGACCCCTGTTGTAACTAATGTCCTCCATTTCCCTTATTAGCTTTGTTGCCCTTCTCTGGACTTTTTAGCACATCCTTCCTGAGGACTGGTGACCAGAACTGGGATGGGCATACTAAAGATGTGGTCAAACTAGAGCAGGGGTCTTCAAACTATGGCCCTCCAGTTGTTCAGGAACTACAATTCCCATCATGCCTAGTCATGTCTGTGAATATCAGAGTTTTACAAGGCCTCATGGGACGTGCAGTTCCGCAACAGCTAGAGGGCCATGGTTTGAAGATTCCTGAACTAGAGTTTTGTAAAATAGCAGAATTATATTTTTCTCTCGAGTAAATATCCTTTTTAATGCATGCAAATATTCTGTTAGCTTTGCTTGCTGCAGCTTGGCATTGTATGCTGTTGCTGAGCCTGTGGTCTACTAGGATCCCCAGATCTTTTTTCGATCTTTTTTCTATCCTGGATTCCCCCAAGGGTTCACCCCTAGCGAGTAACTTGCCTTTATATTTTTAGCCCCCAAGTGCATTACTGTACATTTTTTTTAACATTAAACTTCATTTGCCCATCCTTTACATTTTTGGAGTTCTACTAAATTTAAATTTTCTATATCCTCTTGTGAATTTATTGTCCTGTTTAGCATTATCACCAAACACTGAGGTTGAACTATTTATAGAAACCTAAGTCTACAGTTTATACTTTATAAATAAATTAAACAGAATTGGTCCCAGGACAGAGCCTTGGGGTACCCCGCTTACAACTCCAGACCATTCTGAGTACATGCCATTTATTACCACTCTTTGGACGCTCCCCTGTAACCAGTTTCTATCCAGGTACCATACACTATCATCCATGCTAACAGATTTGTTTAATTAGCGTTTATGGGGAACTGTATCAAATGATTTGGCAAGATCCAGATACATCACGTCCACAGGCCTTCCTCTGACGGCTCACTTATAGAATGTTAACGGGTTGGTCTGGCAAGAACATCTTTCATAAATCTTTTCTGATTACTACTAATACTGTTTTCATAAGCAAAGTCTTGTATATAGTTTATAATCCCCTCCGTTTACATACTATTGATGTTAGACTGACTGGTCTGTCATTTCCGTGTGTGTGTATATAAATATATATATATATATCTATCCTGGTCCTTTTTTTTTAAATACTGGTACCATTCTAGTCACTAAGCTGTCAATAAAAAATAGGAATAACTATGGCTTTAACCTGGGTAATGTGTTTGAGGAGACTCTGGTGTAAGCCCATCTGGTCCTGGTGATTTTTTTACGTTAAGTTTTTCAAGTCTTTTTTGGACACTGGCTTTTGTTAGCCACAAGGGTACATTCTATGTTCTGTTACTAGCAATGTAGTCTTGATTTATTATACCCCTCCTTTTTCTTTGCAAAAACTTAGGCGAACAATACATTACAGTTGCCTTCTCCATGTCTTTTGTAAAAAAAACTTCCCCTGATCATCCATTATGGGGCCAATATGCTCTGACCTCGCTTTACTATATTCATTATATTTTTTTATTAATTTGAGGGTTTTGTTTGTTACTCT
This sequence comes from Lithobates septentrionalis, assembly GCA_037952835.1. NCBI lineage: Eukaryota > Metazoa > Chordata > Amphibia > Anura > Ranidae > Lithobates > Lithobates septentrionalis. The sequence goes on along the minus strand of JBBDGP010002659.1, from coordinate 1,057,458 downwards.
TTTGTGTGCTGTGTTCTATTTCAGTCTTACATTTCTTATTGTATTCCTTGTTTTGGAATGACAACAGTTGACACAAGTTGAAGTTGCTTTTATTGTTAAATATATTCGCTTTTATTAAGTATATTACAAACTCAGTGTCGGCTTGCTTTTTTTCTTCTATGTGGGGTAACTTCAGATATGACAGCCATTAGAAGCTGGCCGTAACAGCACTAATTTACACTCAGTTTTTATTCTGATTGAAGCCTAAAGTGAATAGTGTGAACAAGCCAAGGTAAGCTAAGATAAACTTTGTCACAAAGCCATTGCATTTTGGAGACTCAATGCTCACACTCGTCAGGGCTCAATGACTGGTAATGAATTCACAAGAGATGCTGGACAATGGTTACAATGTAACAGGTGTTTTGACTAAACTGTTGAAAAGCAAAGTCCATCAGCAGCTCCTTAAAGTGGATGTAAACCCAATCTTTTCCTTTCTAAACTACTGCCATAGTGGTTATCGATAATGATATACATGCCTCCTGCATGTATCCTTACTTGTCAAATTTCTCCCCTCTGTTATGAGACCCGAAAAACTGCAGATGATCACTAACATCCAGTCAAAACCCAGGAAAGTCACCACATGACTTCAGCGTGCCCAATCATGCTGAGGTGTGGAGCAGCCAATCCTGAGAGAGCAGCAGAAGAAAATAGGGTGGATCTGAAGTACACAGAATGCCTCTCTCACTCGTGGATGAGATATGTAAATCACCTGTCACTCACATCAAGGGGGAGAAACGGACATCTATTTCTCTGACTGTGTTTTTTTTATCTCAGTGAAAAAAGATGAGGATTACTCAGAGCTGGATTAACTCTTCTTGGCAAGACTGGGCACAGATGACATGAAATCCTATACTGTACAAGGTGCAAGCCTTAATTAAAAAAAAAAATTCTACATCCACTTTAAGGCCTGTTTATTTAACCATTTGGTCAAAATTCATGGTGCATTTTAACCATTGTCCAGCATTTGGGCCTTCAGAAAGGGAGAGGTGTTGGTTTTGTGACAGTTTCTGAACTTACCTCGGAATAAATCAGTGTCTAGGTGATTCAGTTTTGTTGTGACACTTCAATCTGACTCCCTAAATTACAAACCAATGAGACAGTGGAAGTCCTTTGGCATTGAGAAGCTGCCACCCCAGGTATCCAGACATCCTAGTGAAATACCTCTATACCCCCTATAACATTAGGAGAATAAGGTTCCAGCATTATCCTTCCAACTTTCGGGAATCACTAGAGTTCAGGAAGCTGGATTCAGAGCTGAGCACTTAAGAGCCGATGTGTCCTCGACCAGCTTGGGTGCAGGCGCCGGCATTGCAACTAAAGGAAACCAGCCGTGAAGCCTGAAGGCTTCACGGGCGGTTTCCTACTTCGCATGCACAAGTCATGCTGAGCTTTCTGAATTGCCCTGTCTTCTGGGACACACACAGGTCCTAGGAGGCAACTTTGGGAATGATGCAAATCCAGAGATGACGTAACTCGCCGCTGCGAGGTAGGACGGAAGTCCTGCTGGAAAGATGACAAAAAATGTACAAAATGTCCCAAATAAAAATTCCAAAAATGTGGAGGGGTGGGGGTGCTTGATTGGTTTACACCTAGTTTGATTTTAGCCTTGAACTCCGCTTTAAGTTCAGTCTTTAATTCTACTTCCATAATTTGTGTAGGGACAGTGAAGCTGAACATATCATTGACTCTCCTGGAATCTAGTAAAGCAAGCCAGGAGTTTAAGGATGGTTTCTGCCATCTGAGGTTTCAGGTACAGGCCCCTGAAGGATGTTAGAACCTATGTAGGGTTTTTGTGTGTGCGTTCTGTTAGAAAGATTTCCATTGACGACGTGAGAAGTATAAGTAATCTCCCCGATGCTGACATGGAAATAAAAGCTGTTTAGTAGGGCGAGAACCTCTGTCCGTCTTTGTCCCACTAAGGTGATTACCCTTCCACTTTCTGCATGATCACTTAGCTAGTCAGAGGAAATGTCTCCAATGAGGGGATGCAGAAATAGAAGCCCAACAGTTTAGCATATCTAAGCTTTCTCCACTAAATCAGAGACACAAATTTGGCTGGAATAATGAAGGCTACTTTCAAAATATCCTGGTACATTGAGAACATTTTCCAATGGCACCAAAAGTATGAATAGTAAAGGGAATATCTTTCCCTTAAATCATCTCCTATACAATATCAGATGCTACTTTATTAAAGGTAGTTTTCTGCGTCCCACAACTGCTCTTCCACAGGTTCCTCTTTCACACAGACCCATGATCACAATATGTCTTTAGAGAAAGTTATTGTCTTCTGTGATGTCACAGGCTCCTGTTATGCAATGGAACATCTCAGGTCTTCATTTTGTGTGGGTGAGATGTGTGATTTAGGTCCGCATTCAATATGCCATTGCCATGAATGCAATAAAGTGCTCTGGTACTTGTTTCTGGCTTCCTAGGCGTCTTCTGGTGGCTGAAAAGATTTTTGAGGGGGGGTTTTCTCCCTTGTGAATGAGTGTTGTAAGAGCTGTTCTGCAGAGGGGCGCTCTTCCTGCTCCCTATCAATTGAAAACATAAGTTTAGTTTGTTATAGCTTTTGTGTTTTAGTATTCATACAAAATCTGCATTGTCAGCAAATATTTATGTACAGTCCCCAAATTTATTAGAACTTGTATAAGGTAACTTTAACGTAACATAACTTTCTTTGTTGTCAAACCTGTTGAACATCCAAAATTAATTATATACTATGCAAGGATTTTAGTGAACTTACCAGCTTTATTATACTTCTGTACCCACAAATTGAATTGTTTTTAAAGTAGGAAAGGAAAGATTCTGCAAGATTTTTTTTTTCCAGATTCATAGGTTGGACTTGATGGATTTGAGTGACAGCTGTCTGATAGGGGAATTCCCTCAGTTTGGAGAGATTTCATCTCATTTCCTGTTGTCTCTGGGGCAGGAAGTGAAGGAAAATCTCCCCATTGGGACATTACAAAAATAAAGTAAAAAAATGACTTAACTGCTTGCTACTACATTCAAAGTGTAAATTTAAATGTCTGCAAATACACTTTACATTTCCACTTTTGCTGTCAAAATTGAAGAACCCCCACAGCGTTTCCATTCCATGCTTAAAATATTTTTCATCTTTTTTTTTTTTTTTTTTTAAGGCTTTTTGGTAGATTGGAAGCCACTCGGAACAATTAGAAAGTGAAGGGACACATTGAATTTCCCCTGATTAACATACAATGCAGAACTCAAACTAAGATTTTTAACCCATTATTAGGACATTGTTTACCACTTCATTACTGGGCATTTTCCCCTTCCTTCCTGACCTCACAAATGTGCTTCTGGTAGAATGGTCAAACATTCCCATAGACACACTCCTAAACCTTGTGTAACTGTGTATATGGTATACTGGGCCAATGCCTCTGGAAGCTGGAAATCACTGAAGTAGACACTGTTTCTTCGGTGATCTATACTTGCTTTCAGGTCCCGCACATAGCAGCTGCACTCCTGCTTTGTGAACGCAGGTCAGCTGGCCGCTTGGCGTGGATCCATTCAGAGAACACTTTGCATTTTCTGAATGAATGCAAAGTGTTCTCTGATCGGACAAGGTGGGCAGGCAGGGCAGTGGTTGGTCCAAACTGGTATATATAACTTGGCGATGCCTGGAACTATTCTTTAGTGCCATTTCACATGGGCGTTCCGTTTGTCCGTTTTTCATCCATCTGTTGATGGATGAGAAACGGACACCAATGCATCTCTGTGAAAATACTGATGGAAACGGATAATCTTCTATTTTCACCTGTTTTACATCCGCTTCCGTCAACATCCTTTTTTTTTTTTGGAACTGATCAAAGCCCTATTTTTCTAATGTTAAATGAATGGAACTGATGAAAAACTGATGTAAATGGTCAAAAGGTCCGTTTTGTATCCGTTTTTGCATTGGTAGTGGATGTAAAAAAAACTGATGTAAAACTGATAAGAACCTGATAAGAAATTGATGTAAACTGATCCGTTTTTTTTTCCGCCATAGCGAACTCACCTGAAAGTTAGGCCCCCCTCCTCCTCCCTCCGCTGCTGGGCCATTCACAAAAGCGCAGCCCGCTTTGCGCATGTGCAGTAGGGAACCAGCTGTGAAGCCGCAAGGCTTTACTGCCAGTTTCCCCTACCCGATATGGCAGCAGCACCCGAGAGCTGATTGAAATATCGGCTCGGGTGAAGACACCGCTGGAATGCATGGACAGGTAGGTGTCCTAATATTAAAAGTCAGCAGCTACAATATTTGTAGGTGCAGACATAATTTTTTCTGAAGGAGCCTGGAGCTCCGCTTTAAAGTGTATGTCCACTTTTGCAGCCAAATTCAGATAACACGTACTTTTTATTTGTTACATGTTCCCATTCACATAGCATAACCTAAAAATATTTTCCAAATGTTGCTTATATTTTTATTGTTTTCTGAAATTGCCAAAACTAAGGCCTACCATACACGGTTCGAATCGATTGTTCAACTTGGCTACAACCAGCCTTCCCTTGCGATTATTGCAAGAGGCTCCTATAGCAGCTTGCAATAATCGCTGTCTTCTCCTGGCGGGGACAGCTTTTCCTGCCTGCCCTCGCCGGGAGAAGACAATTGCTCATCAGAAGGGATTCTCCTGTCAGCACTGTGTTGATGGGGGAATCATGCAAATTTCCTTCCTGCTAACCGTGGTAGCAGGAAAGAAATCTGGACCGTCGATGGCCTACCTAAAGATTTCCCCTTTTATGCAATGTTGAGGAAGCTGGGGAGTTCATGTTTACTATAATTAACCCTGTCTATAGGGTTGTACACACGGGGCGAATATCAGGTGGTATCGGCAGGTTCAAATATAACAAATAACCAGTAACAAAAAGTAGGTGTTATCTAGATTTGGCTGCAAAAGTGGAAATACACTTTAAAGCGGAGCTCCAGGCTCCTTCAGAAAAAATTTTTGTCTGCACCTACAAATACTGTAGTTGCTGACTTTTAATATTAGGACACTTGCATGTCCACACATTCCAGTGGTGTCTATGCCGCTATGTGCGGGACCTGAAAGCAAGTATAGATCACTGGAGGAGCAGTGTCTAGCATTGGACAAGTATACGATATACACAGTTACAAGCTTTTTTTTTTTTTTTTTTTTCTTGAGGGTATACAAATGGCACCATGCTTTGTCACAGCAAAATTTATACCCCCATGTTTGGTGGGCAGCATCAACATCAGTGTCTAACCTCACAAATGCATTTCTGGAAGAATGGTCAAACATTTCCATAGACACACTCCTAAACCTTGTGGACAGCCTTCCCAGAAGAGGTGAAGCTGTTATAGCTGCAAAGGGAGGGCCAACTCAATATTGAACCCTACGGACTAAGACTGGGATGCTATTAAAGTTCATGTGCATGTAAAGGCAGGCGTCCCAAAACTTTTTGACAATATATTGTATTGTGCTGAAAGAAAAGCTGGTGAGGGTAATTTGCTTTGCATTACAGGCATCACTCAACCAATTTATTTGCTGAAGCATTTCAGGAGTTTACTGCTTAACCTGGTTGTTCACATTCAATGGATAGTTTATGGATTTGGCTTTGAAATGATTTTCTGGTAGAGCAAAGTGAGTTGCACATATTTCAAGTAGAATTCTATGCAACACAAAGATACATTTATCGCAAGCATAGATAAAAATATATACTTCAGATGGGTTATTGGGAAAACAGCTGAAGGGGGTTGCCATGAAAAATATGCTACTCCCTTGATATGTGCAGTACGGGTGTTTATGCTGGCTGACGGACAGATGACATGTTCTCCTGTATGAGCTAATTTGATTTTTTTCCTTAAAGGGATTTTATGATCCTTTCTCATTACATACTCATTGCTGTACAGTGGTTGCACTTTACTGCTCCTTCCTTCCATTATCGGTCTAAGGGTGCTCTTCCCGAGTAGCCACTATTTCAACAGTCTTTAGCTGAGTAATTGCACTAATCCACTGAGAGCTCCCTCTATTTGCTAAACTGCTAATCTCCATAGAAAATGAAATAACAAAAATTAAGCAAGCACTCTGTAATGCAATCCTGATATTTGACACCCCTTTAAGACCCTTCTACTGTTTGTGAAATATGACCACACCCATTATTTTATGTGATTTGGAGGGTGTGTGTGGGGGGGAGGGGTTTTGGGGGGTCGTGGTTGAGTTCCAGCACCTATTGTTTGAGAAAAAAGCTATATATATATATATATATATATATATATATATATATATATATATATATATATATATAATATAAATTTGCATGCCTTGCCTATCACAATACTGTTTTTATATTGGATATAATGTGACGTGTATTTTTATTCTTCTTTAAGCACTGCAACTAAACCTGTAAGTGATCTCCCTTGTTGAGATCTCCTATATTTTCTTTTCAGATGAAGTTGAAACTTTTGATCCTCAAGCCTTCCTGGTACTTCCACCTCCATAGTCATGGTAAGTGACAACCACTCATTCAATAGACATGCACTCCTGGCTGTAATTTAACAATGCTACACCATACCTCCCAACTTTCTGAGATGGGAACGAGGGACACCTGTTCGCAAAAGTATGTAGGCATAAGACACACCCCCTGCCACGCCCCCCTTAAAGGAGAATTATACAAAAAAATGATTAAACTCATAAGTGCTTTTTTTTTTTTTTTTACCACTACTATTCCTTAAGTTTTGCTTGTGAAATTTACGAATGCAGCAATTTAGAAATTGGGTGAAAAGTTGGGCACTGTAAAACACTTTCTTATAGATAAATAGTGCATTTTCTATACAACTATATAGATCAGGCCAAAATGAGGGACAAATGAGGAGGACAGAGGGACATTGTTCCAAATCTGGGACAGTCCCTCGGAATCAGGGACAGTTGGGAGCCATGCTACACCACTGCACCATAAATTATAGTGGCCACTATTCTGCTAAGGTCTAATGTCATACAATTTTCTTATTGTGTCATTATGTAATTACAGTAACCGTGTATTTACATGTGAGATTTTACATATCATAATTTAACCTGCGAAGTTACAATCCAGTCACAAATTAAAAACCTTTATCAGGCTGTGTTGTGGATCTGGCCACCTCATTCCTTTTAAGTCCGTGTTCTGGGATCACCTGCCTGTTATGCAGGAGAGCTGTTCCCGAATACAGCCACTGGCAGCTACCTTGCTGACACACACAGCCTCACACACCAAGATAGTTCTTACATCTAGCTTGAAATATTTAAAGTGATGGATCATACAAGGACAAACCTGAGGAAGTACACTCCCAGTGATCTTATAATATGCTTTGTGGATTCAGAAAAGTGAGAATAAGGGCAGATTCACACTTGTGCATTTTGCTGCATGAAAATGCATTACATGTAGAAATACCATTATTTTCTGTGTGGCTGATTCACATCTATGCACTGCAGTTTTGGTATGAAAGGGAAACGGAGATTATATGTTCCCATTCACACCTACAAGATGTGCGTTACCATGCATGCTGCATAAGGGACTATGCATAAGGATACTTACCTGCTCTGTGTAATGGTTTTGCACAGAGCACCCATGATCCTCCTCTTCTCGGGTCCCCCGCCAAGTTCCAATGCTCCTGGCCCTTCCTCTTCTCCGAGTGCCCCATACTGCTTGCTATGGGGGCACTTGTGCATGCTCCCACTTCCTCTTCCCTTGCTGTGAGCTGCCATTGACCGCAGTCGGAGCCAGTGGCTCCCGCTATTGTCTCCCGCTATTGTCTCAGCTAATCAGGAGGCAGAGAGCCGTGAGAGCAGGCGCTCTCATGCACATCACTGGATCAGGCTTAGGTAAGTATTAGAAGGGGCTGTGGGGGGAGCTGCATACTGAATGCCTTTTACCTTCATGCATGAAGGTGAAAAACATTCAGCCTTTAGAACAGGGGTCTCAAACTCAAATTGCCTGAGGGCCACATGACAAGTTTTCATATCCCATGGGGGGCCGCATGCAAACTTTTAAAACTTCAAAAGCAATGAACTATACCAGCAATAATATACTATACTATACCCAGCACTGGTGTCAGCAAACGCATTATACCCAGTACTGGTGTCCGTAAGCGCATTATTAACCCAGCATTGGTGTCAGCAAACGCATTATTAACTACCCAGCATTACCCCTCCCACACTGCACAAATAGCCACACACTGCACAAATAGCCCCACACTCCATAAAATACCCCCCACACTCCATAAAATACCCCCACACTACACAATTACCCCCCACACTGCACAATCACCCTCCACACTGCATAAAATACCCCCCACACTGCACAAATTTCTACCCCAGTCACCCCACTAAGGACTTTGCCTCAGTGTGATGGCTCACTCACCTCTCCTGGCAGTCAGGATCATCTGCCTCCCAAATCCTCTCCTCCTGGCTTCCATACAGGCCTAGTGACAGGGGACCCAGAGAACACAATCTCCGGCCCTGAGGTGGCAGCAGGACCCTGGTTTGGGGCTCTGGTCGATCGTCAATGCCTAGGTGGGCGGATCGATGAGCGGATCCTTCCTCCGCTCCATTCTCAGCTCTGTTCTCTCTCTGGGCTGCAGCAGCGTGCAGCGGAGAGGACAGAAGAGATGGAGAGGTAAAGCCGATGGCCGATATATGATGACGATTTTTGTGGCCGATATTTTAGGCCGATTTGAAAAAAAAAAAACCTCACCCACTCCACTCCTCCCTGCTTGCTCCTGTCACTCTACCAAACACTTGATGTCCTCAGTACAGATGGCACTGGTTGGCTTAGGCAGGTGGCACTGGCAGGTGGCACTGTCTGTCACTGGCAGGTGGCACTGGCAGGTGGCACGTTGCACTGTTTGGAGGGTGCACTGATTGGCACTGACAGATGGCACTTATTGGCAGTGGCACTGGTTGGCACTGGAAGGTGGCACTGGCAGGCATTGGCAAGTGGCACTGGTTTGAAACTGGCAGGTGGCACTGGTTTGGAACTGGCAGGTGGCACTATTGGCACTGACAGGTGGCACTGATTGGCGTGGCACTGGCAGGTGGCACTGATTGGCGTGGCACTGGCAGGTGGTGGCAGGTGGCACTGGCAAGCACTGGTTGGCACTGGCAGGTGGCACTGATTGGCGTGGCACTTGCAAGTGGCGGAAGGTGGCACTGGCAGGTGGCTTTGATTGGCAGGGGCACTGGTTGGCGGTGGCACTGGCAGGCACTGGTTGGCGGCGGCACTGATTGGCGGTGGCAGGTGGCACTGGCAGGTGGTACTGGTTGGAGGTGGCAGGTGGCAATGGCAGACTGGTTGGCACTGGCAGGTGGCACTGACAGATGGCACTGACAGATGGCACTGATTGGCACAGGCAGGTGCCACTGGCAGGTTTCACACTGAGCGGAGTGTAACAGTGTGTGAAACTGACAAGGAGCTGTCCACACTCAGCGCTTGATGCTTGTGTGAAGCTGACACGTAGCACAGAGGAGAGAGACAGAGGGATCTGTCAGAATTGAGGTTGATGTCGGGGTGGGCGGGACCCGGCCGAGGTGGGCGGGGCCAGCAGCTGTCAAACACCAGCCAATGATTGGGCTGCTTAAGAAAAGGGGCGGGCCACATACACGTAGCTGCCCGCCCAGATCCCATTGGCTGGTGTTTGATATTGGCCGGGTCCCGCCCACCCCGGCCGGGTCCCGCCCACCCCGGCCGGGTCCCGCCCACCCCCGACATCAACCTCAAATCTGACAGATCCCTCTGTCTCTCTCCTCCTGTTACGTGTCAGTTTCACACAAGCATCAAGCGCTGAGTGTGGAGAAGGAAGGAAGAGCAGCGGCCAGTGCTATATATCGACCTAATGGCCAAATATCGGTCGACCTCTAGTCCTTTATCAGCCCTGCCTGCGGGCCATTTTTAACCGGTCCGCGGGCCGCAAATGGCCCGCGGGCCGGTACTTTGAGACCCCTGCTTTAGAACCACTTTAAGTTCACATCTGAAATTTATTTTTAAAGGCTACAAGTGAGTTTGATCATTGAGAGACTAATGCAATCTAGTCACTCAATGATCGCAATAAACTGTGATAAAATCAGAAAGTCAATTACAGTGGCAGCTGGTGCTAAATATTTCAAGGGGGAGCGGCAAACTAACACCGCCCACTCCCCCCCTCCCCACCTGGGGGAGACAGACGGGAAGGTGGCGGTCGCCGCAAGCACGCACACACCCCCCCCCTCTGCAGGAGAAGGATGGCGGGCGGAAAGGCAGCAAGCAGACCTCCCCCCGGGCGTTAGACGGACTGACCTTACCTTAGGAGGCAGGGGGAAGGAAAAGCCAGGCAGTTGCTTCTCCTCTCCGCTGAACAGGAAGTGTGTCCTTAGACATGATTGGCCAGGGAGTCCTAAGCCCTGGTCAATCAGGTCTCAGGACAGGACCCACTTCCTGATTGGCCGGCAGGAGAATCAGGAAGACAATTGCGAATATTTAATTTGCTATTGGAAGGGAAGACCCTCACCATGCCAACATCCGAAACATATATGTAAAGATTGAAAGACTCAAAACATTGGTGGACTTTATGGGCACATAATGAGAGGAGGAATCATTAAAAAAGTATACATTTTATTACAGCATAGTTAAAAAAAAACTATAAACAACATACAAAACACCCTGTATGGACACAGCTACCAGTTACCCAATGATGCAGTTACAGAGGGCTGGATAAAACATAAAGATTGACGTGGTAATGTATCAAAGTAAAAAAAGAATTGATCCAGTAATGCCTCCAAGAACTTGCTTGTCGACGCGTTTCACTAGAATATTAGCTTCCTCAGGACAGATACTGGGCAGGTGCTGGTATATTTAAAAGCAGAAACTGCATATCAGTATTTCATACAGTACATATCTATACAAGTATAACAGTAGTTATTCCAACATTTGTCCAGGAAAGGTACATGTAAACATAAACTATACAAAAATAGACGTGACAACATATATGCTTGCCTGGTAAGCCTGTGGTGCAGGGTATAGGGACACCTCACAAAACTAGACAAACACCTGAAAAGACGAAGTTTCAAAAGTCCATATATATGTATGCAGTGACAACATGCATGCATATCATGTGGTCTATAGTAGATGCCACTAAATGGAACAAAATAATTATTCATTATAGTACAATATACGATAAGATGCACACATACATTTAATGTCGATAGATATGGATATAAATACCGTCTAAGAGGATTAAGTTTTTATATGAGGGGATAGAGTCTGCATAAAAACTGTACTGAAATAGCTCTCACCTGATGTATAACAGTCATATAAATTAGAAGTACCAAGGTATGGATCACACACAGAGGTAAGCTGTAAGGTGGTCTCACTATCAACGTTTCCGGCAGAGATTCTGAAATATATATATAGATAGTATCTACAATTAGGCATTAGCCCTCTAAACCGGGTATACGTGAGCTAAAATCAAGGATGGTGCTTACCAGAAGTACTAGGTATGGCCCCAAAGTTGCAATACCAATATGCTGGATAGGTATAGAATCCCCTCGATTATAAAGATAGATGGCATATCTAGGAAAAGAGTATTAGGTACTTAAAATATAAGTAGGTAAAAACCTAAATACAGACAGAGAGATAAACACCCACCTGAGTGTATAAGTATTACACTTATCCCAAATGGGAAGGCCTATTTGTAAGACCCAGGCAGATAATGCCACATAAACGAGGGAGAATATATACCCCTACAAAGAAAAGAAGGTATATGGATGGCGTGAGTAACTGAAAGTAAACAACCATTGCATGACCGTTCCCTAGAAAAACTATTGCGTCAATTCCCGCATGTGATCTGCCTTGTTTTGATTTGTGCCCAATGGTTGTTTACATTCAGTTACTCACCCCATCCATATACCACCTTTTCTTTGTAGGGGTATATATTCTCCCTCGTTTACATAGCATTATCTGCCTGGGTCTTACCAATAGGCCTTCCCATTTGGGATAAGTGTAATACTCATACACTCAGGTGGGTGTTTGTTTATCTCTCTGTCTGTACTTCGGTTTTTACCTACTTATATTTTAAGTACCCAATAGGCGTTTATACTCTTTTCCTAGATATGTCATCTATCTTTATACTCGAGGGCATTCTATATCTAACATATTGGTATTGTAACTTTGGGGCCATACCTAGTACTTCTGGTAAGCACCATCCTTGATTTTCACTCACTTATACCTGGTTTAGAGGGCTAATGCCTAATTGTAGATACTATCTATATATATTCTTTCAGATTCTCTGCCGGAAACCTTGATGGTGAGACCTTCTTACAGCTTACCTCTGTGTGTGATCCATACCTTGGTACTCCTAATTTATATGATTGTTTCACATCAGGTGAGAGCTATTTCAGTACAGTTTTTAAGCGTACTCTATCTCTTCATATAAAACCTTAATCCTCTTAGACGGCGTTTATATCCATATCTATCGACTTTAATTAAATGTATGGGTGCATCTTATCCCATAATGTACTATAATGAATATTTTTTGTTGCATTTAGTGGTATCTACTATAGACCACATAATATGGGTGCATGTTGTCACTACATACATATATATGGACTTTTGAAACTTCGTCTTTTCGGATGTTTGTTTGGTTTTGTGAGGTGTCCCTATACCCTGCACCACAGGCTTACCAGGCAAGCATATATGTTGTCACGTCTATGTTTGTATAGTTTATGTTTACATGTACCTTTCCTGGATAAATGTTAGAATAACTACTATTATACTTGTATAGATATGTACCGCATGAAATACTGATATGCACTTTTTCTGCTTTTAAATATACCAGCACCTGCCCAGTATCTGTCCTGAGGAAGCTAATATTCTAGCGAAATGCATTAACAAGCAAGTTCTTGGAGGCATTACTGGATCAATTATTTTTTACTTTGATACATTGCCAAATCAATGTTTATATTTTTGATCCCACCCTCTGTAACTGCATTATTGGGTAACTGTGTCCATAGAGGGTGTTGTTTTTGTATGTTTATGTGTTTTTTAAATATACTATAATACAATTTATACTTTTTTTTTAATGATTCCTCCTCTCATTATGTGCTCAAAAAGTCGACAAATTTGAGTCTTTCAATCCGTACGTATTAATTTGCTATTGTCACAGAACTGGGTGGGCTCTGCGCGCTGAGACCACCCTTTTTTTGAAGCCTACAAAACCCCCCAAAAACCCCCCTGCTGGAATGCATGCGTCCGGTGCCCTGCATGTGTTTTATGTAGTTTGATGCTGAAAGGCCCTCACATGTACAACTGAGCTAGACTGAGAAATGATTTAAAGTTCCACTTTTTGCATTTATAAATGCACCCACACTGATGTTAATAAAAAAAAAAGGTGTGTTTATTAAATTCTCTGCATTGTTGCCTGCAAAGCTTTGCAAAGGCGATTAGTGGATCATGGGGACAATAGACAGTCTCATGCAGACTATTCCTCCAGCCACAATCCCATACTGAAGTACACAATTTCGGTTTTGGGTTTGGTGGCATTATCAATGGGACTACAAGTTTAGAGGCTCTCAAGTGTTTTTTTACCACTACTATTCCTTTATACTGGCTTTGAGGTCTGCAAATCACTCTATCTCAATGGTTAATGGGACTCTGGGCAGATCTCTGTGAATGAATAATGCAGCTGTGTGAGCAAAGCCACATAAAACTGCATTGGATTAAAAAAATGACAGAAGCCTGCGGGGAGAAGAACCCCCAGATTCAGTAAGGGGGATTGGAGGGCTGCAGACTGTAAACATGTTTCATTTTATTGCACTACACCTATATTTGGATGAGGGATTGAAGACATGTTTCTTCATATACATTTTAACCTAGGTTTACATTGATTCAATTTGACATGTCAAATCACATGCCAAATCGGCGGCTATTGCCGGCAATGGCACCGTCCGAATCTATCAGACGCCGCATTTGTTCCCAAAAGTACTACTTTTCACGACTTTGTGTGCGATTTTGAAAGACATCTGTGCAGGAACCCGCACAGATGTCTCTGAAATTGCCCCCCCCCGAAGATGAACTGACATGCAGGAGAGAATGTCAATCCCGCAGCAGTGTGAACCTGGGCTTAAGGTCTCTTAAAATTCAGCAGAAGCCATAAAGTACTTTACTCCAGAAACCTCTGATCTTGGATCTCATAGCTGCCAGTAATGTGACCTAATGCACAGATATTTTGTCACATGATCCCCACTAAAGGATAGGATATAGAGACTGGCATGGGATGTTCCCCGTGTAGCATGACAGATACTCATGTGTTTAGTAAATTTCTTTTGTGAGTTTTTGGGATTCTATTTTGTGAGGGTGTGGGGGGAAATGGGCTTTTTTTGGCTATAGTTCTGTGTTGAGTATAGTTCTTTTATGTTCGATCCTGTTTGGAAAATGACAGGTCTTTAGCAAACTGACTAGTAAATATCATTTTCTATCGGTGTTTGTAAATCACTCATACGGTATTGACCCACCTTATCAGGCACAGGTTTACAAAGTCTCTTGCTTTCTTTGAGAAGTGGTCAGGCAAAGTTGGCATGAATCCTTTATGTCCAGCAATATAAAACATCGCTGCCAACCTGTTCATGTGTGCCAGCGGAGGCTTTCCAGTCGCCATCTCAAACACTGTGCAACCAATACTCCATATATCCGACTTCTCCCCATGTCCAGACTCGCTGATTACTTCTGGGGCCATCCAGTATGGTGTCCCATGCATTGATTTCAGCATTTCCTTCCGAGAGCTATTCATGCTCAGTCCATTCAGGCGTTTAGCACAGCCGAAGTCTATCAGTTTGATGACCCCGTTGGGCATTAACATGACGTTGTTACCCTTGATATCTCTGTGCACCACCCTGTTTTTGTGAAGATAGGCAATGCCTTGCAAAATGTGGTTTGTAAATTTACTTATTACAGCTTCTTGCAGTGGTCCAAAATCACGTAAAATGTTGGCCATGGATCCCCCAGGTACATACTCCATGAATATTGTCACTATATTGTCCTGCAGACAGGTTCCCAGGTAGCCCACTATATTGTCATGTTTCAGAGTCTTCAATAGGTCCACCTCCTCCTGTAGCTTTTTGTACTCCTTCTCTGCAACATCTGAGTCTGAGGCATGTAGCGTCACCTGCTTGGCGGCAATGAGCTCCCCTTGGCTTGTGAGACCTTTATACACCTGTAGCCAAAGGGCAATAAGAAATTTTTACTGTATGTACATCAGAAGCTGCTAGTTTGCACCTATTGGAGCACAGCATAGAAAATGGTCTAAAGCCCCATTAAACAGCTGCTATTAGTGATTTAGGTACAAACTCTCTGCAGGTTTACGCTTTTGGGTACAAACCCTTTGTTGAACTGTTGGAGCACAGCACCCATTTTCTGGCCTTAACTCAGTTGTTTTCCTCTCCTCTATTAACTACAAATGTATTATTTTTGCTTCATCCAGCTAGATTCTTGGCTCCCCTTTGACCATTGTTGTAACAAATGCCAACTCTTCCTCTCTTTCCTCTTCAATAGTCAGCCTAAGGCTTGGGTCGTTCTTACCCACTACGGCGCCATTGTCTCTATATGACCACTGGTCCCTACCAAGGGTCCTAGAACTATTCTCCTAAAGTAGCCTATATGGTAGCCTTTTTTGTCAAAGGAAATTTGCTGGCTGGCTTTGCATTTGCTAACACCTTCATGCAGAGGTTCTTAATGTTTTATGATTACTTGAATGGATTGCCAAATATGCCCCTATTGCCAAACTGTTAATCATCCTTGTCAGTCCTGTAAGATTCAGGTATGACAATAAATAAATCAATAGCTTGATTTTACTTTACATATGGATAATTAGGAACAGGTGAAAGGATAACTTAATGTTTTTAGCATATTTATCTAAAAACAGCAAACCACAAATACGCAAGCTAAGCTACAACTAGTGAGCTTTTTTTTTTTTGCCGTTTTGTGCAAAAAAAAAAAAGATTAGAGCTACAATCTGTAGTATGTTTTATATAGAGATTCAGTCCCTAATCCCAAAGGGTGTGGATACGCCCACTTAAGGGCCCTGGCCTAAAAAGTCAGTTCACCCCAGAGGTTATATTTCTGATGTTTCGCGGACTGGTTTCTCGTGTCTCCTGATGACTCCCTATACCTTTCCGGCAGTGCAGGCTGATATATTTTTTTTTTTTTTACAACTGGCAGTAATAGAAACCCTTGTCCACAGACATTGGCCTTGTACTAACAAATCGAATATAACAGGCTTTACCGTTCCATAAGCTCCTCTGCCCAACACCTCTCCTTTTATCCAGTAAATGGAGCTGTCATTGTTGCTAGTGTTGAAGTAGTTTCCAGACTGGTTGGAGTTATTGATGTCACTGTCAGTGGGGCTTGAACATCTGTTTATCTGTAAAAGAAAAACCAGTAGGACAATACGTTTAAAGGTTCATTCCAAAAGCAGCAGTATGGACAATACCAGCACTAAAGGAAAAAACACTTCACATTTTTATTAAAAATCATTCACATCGTTATGCTTTACAGATTTGCATTGCTCTCTATTGGTTTTAAAATTAGGAATGAATGGGGGAAATGACCAGCCAATCAAAGTCACATGACTGGCTCTTATCCAATCAGAGCTCTCTGCTATGCTAAGCAGAGAGAACTCTGTGGGGCACCATAGGCTCCACAGAGCTCACCACATTTTATGAATGGGCTGTATGATGGAGATCGGATAGTGAATGCCTGTTCTGTTATAAATGAGCAAACCCTAAAGCTGGCCATACATTATTCAAGTTTCTTATTTAATTTCCTTTAGATTTACCTTTAATGTAGTACAAGGGCCTGCCTGTTTGCGTTACAGATTTAAAGTGTTTAGGTTTAACCCCATATTATATGGTTTTGGTAAATGTAAAGGAAAATTGTACAAGACCATTGTATAATGTATAGCCAGCCTAAGTCACACCAAAGAAATGAACCCATAGTAACCGATTAGCTTTCAGTTTATTGTAGTAAGGTCTCGTTTACACTAGTGTAGAATGTTCTTCAGAGAACGTTTGAGTTCATGAAATCTTCCAGCAATGAGATTCCTTTGGAGGCACCAGAAGATTCGTGTTTGAATGGCCCAACCAGAGCCCAGACCTGAATTCAATTTCATTTAGAGCACTATTGCAAGGAAGAGTGGGCAAAGAATCCCAAGGCAAGATGTGCCATGCTGATAGACTCTAATAGGGCGTACACACGGTCAGACTTTGTTCGGACATTCCGACAACAAAATCCTAGGATTTTTTCCGACGGATGTTGGCTCAAACTTGTCTTGCATACACACGGTCGCACAAAGTTGTCGGAAAATCCGATCGTTCTAAACGCGGTGACATAAAACACGTACGTCGGGACTATAAACAGGGCAGTGGCCAATAGCTATCATCTCTTTATTTATTCTGAGCATGCGTGGCACTTTGTCCGTCAGATTTGTGTACACACGATCGGAATTTCCGACAACAGATTTTGTTGTCGGAAAATTTTATCTCCTGCTCTCCAACTTTGTGTGTCGGAAAATCCGATGGAAAATGTCCGATGGAGCCCACACACGGTCGGAATATCTGACAACATGCTCCGATCGGACATTTTCCATCGGAAAATCCGACCATGTGTACGGGGCATTACTCCAAAAGTCTGAATGCTGTCATAAATACATTGCTAGAGCACCTTTTGATTTTAAGGGTGTGCATTTATATGAAATGTTATTGTACGTTTTTACTTTTTCATCTTAAACACCTGGCATTTTAACAGTGGTGTGTAGAATTTATATCTGCTGTATGACAAAATAAGGCTTTCAGTTGTTTAATCATATCTAAAATGATTCCAGACATAGCTAAAACAATTTGCATGCAAGGTGTAACAGACGTTCCTCTATGCATGTCTATATCCCATCAAACTTAATTATCTTACAAGGCTTCATGTATACTACAGCTCCTAAACTTGAGTTTCGGAGCTTTTGGTGGGTTTTTTTTGCCAAAGCTCCTAAACGCAACTCCATAAACGCCTGTGTGTTCATGTACACACGGGTTTTTAGCATAGTTTAGGACAGTGATGGCGAACCTTGGAACCCCAAATGTTTTGGAACTACATTTCCCATGATGCCCATGCACTCTGGTATTTGAGCATCATGGAAAATGTAGTTCCAAAACATCTGGGATGCCAAGGTTCGCTATCACTGGTTTAAGAGCTGCTGCGGTTAGGGGAAAATCAACCTCCCTGTTCTGAAGGCGTAAGAATCACATTCAAGATAGGAACGTTTAGACTGCTGGCTGATTTTGCCGCGTTTTGCGTTTTTTGTGGCCGCGGTACATCCCAAAGCCTAAAAAGTGTGGAATGTATTTTTACATTCTTCATTTAAAATGAATTACTATTTTGGAAGGTGGAAAAATTATTCCAACTCTAAACAATATTATAGTTTGTGTGGAGAAAAGTATGCTGAGATGAAGTAAAGACTGAAAGTTTAAATAACACATGTAATGAATTAAATTATGCCCAATTTAGAATTTTAGCACCTAAAATGAATGCTGTCGATTATAGTATGTATTAGATTTAATTTGGCATGCTTTTTTAAGCACAATTGAACTATCTGTATTACTTTATTTACTTCGGATTTTAGGTTTTGCTGCTTTTTGTGCTGTGTGGAAGACTGAAAACCCAATATTTCTTTCTGAGCATATAAATGCAATTATCCAGAATCAAGCCCATTTTTGCATTTCTTAAGGCCTGATGAATGGGGGAACCCCGAAGCGCATTGACTTTACTGCAGACAAATAAAATCATTCTGGACAAACCTCTTTGGTGTGGTGCTGTCTTCCTTCTATGTTGCAAGAACCTTGCTGAGGTTCCTATACGATAGTTGCCTGTTGATCTATTCATATGGCTACAGCCTACCCAACCAGAACCCTAAATAATAATCTAGCACTTGTCTATCCCACCATATTCTGATTTATTTTGTTGTGTAGTCTGTCTATCTCTATCCATCCATCTGTCCAAATTATTTAACTTCTTTTCCCCCTTAGCTTCCTACTGGTAAGACTCAAGATGACTGTGAAGACACTCCTTTGGAAGAAAGGAAAAGCCTCAAGCACTCATTCTCAGGACGGGACTGCACGCCAATTGTACATGACAAAGTGTGGGGTCCAAAAATGTGTAAATTCGTTTTGACGTTTTAATTTAGTTTTGCTTTTTATCATGACCAATTCATCCCAAAGATGGAAGCACTAAAATGTCATTTATTTTTATGTGTTATTGAAGCAGATCTCTAATTTACATTACTTTAATGTCCCTCTACTTCTGACAGGTTTGACATGGTACACCAGAGCTATGGAATCGACTATGTAAATAGTATTTACAACCTTGTTGATTTTATGTTAACTCCCGACTGTATCTATTACATCCAGTAATTACCATCTATAGTTTTCTTGTAAAAAAAATAGTGTGGGGGGGTTAAGGCTGTGTCTAGGCAGTCGGAGAACTGTAGACCAGTGTAGATGGGCTTGCCCAACCAGGAGAAAACTTAACTATTTTTCCATAGTCTATATGGGCAGGTCTGAATATAGATAACAAATTGTACTTGCAGTTTATTGACTCTCTCGCCTTTAGATATTGCATAGGAAATCCAAAGCTGCACTTAAATTTAGCGAAGTATACCCCATGGCACTTAAGCAGTCCATGAATTTGACATTCCAGTGCATCCTTTAAGACTGCATCTGGCAGTGTTGGCTGGGGGCTACAAGACGTTAGCTTTTATTTGAAGGGTACCCACTATTAAATGTACTTACTAGGTTATCTTCACCATAACCAAGAGTTGCTACCAGTTTGCTGCTTTTGTGACTGCAACTGTTTTGTAAAATGTGCCCACAATTTTGGTGGGGCTGAGTAATGCGTTCACATGGATGCTTGCTGCTGAAGAGAACACGTTATACAAAATATGCAATTTGCTTTTAACCAAAAATCAACTCAGATGCAACATTGTGGCTACAAAAATGTAGTGCATGTACCTACGCTAAAGCATGGTGGACAAATTCTGAGAATTCAAGAGTCAGTCCAGTCTATTCACTGGCAGATACTATTAAGTAGCCAGTACCATAAGAATTCTTGACTCCAAAACTCATAAGTTAGGAGGAAGCAATGCTTTCACATACTGGGCATCTGGCTCCTGTAATTTGTTATGTTTAGTTCATCAGTTTACTAGATGTGTATCTGCAAGGTCAAAAAAATCTGTAAAATTAAGAAAATGTTTTCTGCAAAATTTAACAAAATCCTTATCTTAGCATGTTTATCTCTGATTGTTCAATGTGTACTTTAATGATATCACCTCTGATTCATGGCAACCCAATCTCACCGACTGTGAGCGCACAGATTGCATTGACTGCCAACTTGCCATCTGTAATTTGGTACTGCAATGCTCCTTAAGATGCGTTGTCATGTCTGAATAAAAGTTAGCAATCAAAATGTTATATATATGTATATATTTGTATATATTTTCACTGAAATGGAATTACACCTTGTTCTGAATTTCATTCCTGATAGCAGCTGACAATGTTTACCAGGGTGAAGTTCTTAGCTCTTTTCCAGTTGACTTTTTTTAAAAATGGACAGTAGAGGTGACCAAATCACAGCTTGATGGCTGCCAAATCTGAAGCAAGGTGTAGGCCCTAAACTGAAAAATGCACTGCTACTGAATAATGTTAAAGTAGAGCAAATATACTAACCAACGTTTTTTTTTGTTGGCTTTTTTAAACGTTGTCTTGTGTTTTCTTTTTGTCATTTTCCTACTGAAATATAACCAGGTATAACAGAATTTTTAGGTTCAAATATTTAAACCCTATTCACACTTGTGAGACTTGTCGTGTGACTTTGGATATTCAAGTTGCATGACAAGTCTTACCCCAAGTTTTCCAATGATAACCAATTCATATATGTGCGTATGTCGTAGGGACTTCATGCACTACTTTGGTCCGACTTTCATGCAACTTTAGGGCCATAGACTTCAATGTTAACCCTCAAAGGTTGCATGAACGTCGTACCCGAATGTTATATAATGCAACAGTGGGTCCAACTTTGCAGAGGGACAACAAGTTACATCCATGTCGCACCCATCCAAAGTTGCACTCCGAAGTCGCGCAACTTTGGATTTGTATAAGTGTGAATGGAGCCGAAGTCTTAATGTCAAATTGTGCAGGCTTACTAATGAAAAATGAAGAAAGTGTAATGCAAACCATTTCTGCACTGTGACGATGAGCTTGATAAAGTGCAACTAAATCCTCCTATCCTTTTCAGCCAAGGAAGCTGACATCTTAGCCTCTGTTTGATCTGCAACTGCCATGGTGCTGCACATGTGATCATTTGATGATGTGACAGTTTGGTTGAGAGCACAAAATAATGTGACAGTTACATCCCAGCTTGCTGGGAATCAGACTGTTTTTTTTTAAATGGTTAAAGTGATGGGTTTAGTTCTGCTCTAAGCTGGCCATAGACAGTTTGACTCTCGGCTGGTTCAGCAGGGACCGACAGATTCTAAGCATGTACGGGCAGACTGTACCCAAGTTGATCTTTCAACTTGGGTGCAACCAGCCTGCCAAATTTTTCATGCCACTAGCAATAATCGCTGTGTGTTCCCCTGGCCAGGGTGGCTCCCCTCAGCCCCCGGGAGAACACAATAGCTCAATGGGAGGGATTCCACAATGAACACTGTTAAAGGGGTAATCAAGCTCCATCTTTGGCCAGCTGTGGGTTCAGATATGCTACAGAAAGTTTTATGCATAAAGCTTGCAGACTTAGTAACACTAAATACAGCAACATTTCTATTGCTAAATGCAGTAAAGCTTTAAGTGGCTTTAAAGGTAAGTTCACCTTTACAGAAAAATCTGTAAGGTGAACTTACCCAAACACCCCCCCCCCCCCCCCAGACTTTCTGACCTGCAGTGTGGCGATCTCCCGTTCTGAGCCCTGCTATAGCCGCCTCACGGTTTCAAAATCCACAGAGCTTAATCTCCTAAACGTACCCCGTCAGGAGGGACGTTTAGGAGCTTTCTAATTAGTCAACCAATCAGAACCCGCGTAGCCTGCCCTCTTAGCGTGGAAGAAGACGCGTGAATGCTGAAGGTGTTTCTAAGCCCCGGAGCCGTGAGGCGGCTATAGCAGGGCTCAGAACAAGAGATTGCCATGCTGCAGGTCAGCAGGACTGGGGGGGGGATCGGGATCCTGTGTAAGTTCACCTTACAGATTTTTCTGTAAAGGTGAACTTTCACTTTAAAGTAAAACTATACAGATTCCATACTACAAAGGTTAAGGCTACACTCCAGGCAAACCGCTAAATGCACAAATAAAATATAGAGCAGGGAGCTGCTCTTTACCTACAAAAGGATTTGTATTTGTTCATCCATTTCTGCAATTTTATACCGCTCTCTCACAGCACAACCAGGAGGATGACAACCACGTTTTCTATTACAGGTAAAGTGGTTGCAAACCTCAGACATGAATATGAACAAAGCATATCCCTCTATAGTGTGTACTGATCTCAAGAGCACTAAGTGTCGGTTTTCTCTGCTGCTTTCTTCCTCTGCTATCAGCATAGCACTTCTAGCAAGTTTTCCTGACGCCAAAAGAAAAAAAGGTGACGGGAGGGACCTCCAGCTAATCGAAAGCTTCAGCTCTGTTGCTGTGTACTGTGTCCATTCCCTCCATTTAGCTCTCGGAGCTCTCTTCACTGAGCTCTGCAGAGTAACTTCTGCAGAGCTCAGAGCTAAGATTTATAAATTCTGGGCTTTGAACACATGTAGAGAAGAGAAGACTGCAGATAAACAGGTACAACCCACCGCAGCCTCCTGACTAGAAAAAAAAAAAAAACAGCATATACTAATGAAGTCATCCTTCTGCTCTCCTATCTACATATTCCTCAATTCCTCATTAGCATATTTGTATGCATCATATGTTGGCTCCCATCATTTACCCCCCCCCCCCCTCCCAATCCTTTCCCCGGGCTGAGTTCTCCTGTACAGCGGATTGCAAGAAGCTGATACTAACTCAGATACTTACACTACTATTTTAAAAATCTATATATTCAATTTATAGCTGCATTCGTTTGTATCTTTTTTTTTTTCTCTGCCTAACATTCAGGTTTAAAGCAACCCTGGCATGAAATTAATTTTTTATACCTGCAAAATGAGAGGGAAGACTTTTACAGCACCTTTCCCACTGCGCTCACCACCAGAACCCTGCTTAGTAAAAATCACCCCCCAGCTATGGAAGTATCGGTCTTCTGGGTCCCCTAGAACTTTCACCTGTTCCTTCAGCTGACCTTCACATAATTACTTTAGCCTTTATGAAGTGGAGAATGGCAGAAGGAACCAGTGAGAGCTGCAGGGGGGGCCCAGGAGAGATGCTCCCGGAAGTGCTCATTAGAGGAAAGGGGCAGTGCTCTTCGGCATGGTAATGGTAAGTATTCTTTTTTGTTTTGCAGGCTTTCCTGGTTTGAAAAAATTGTCATGACAGGGTTGCTTTATAGCTCTTCATTAAAGCAAAACTATGCTTTTGTGCCTGACTTGCATGCTTACCATCTTCAGTGGTTTTTGGTAAGTGACAGATACACTATATTACCAAAAGTATTGGGACACCTGCCTTTACACGCACGTGAAATTTAATGGCGTCTTAGTCCGTAGGGTTCAATATTGAGTTGGCCCACCCTTTGCAGCTACAACAGCTTCAACTCTTCTGGGAAGGCTGTCCACAAGGTTTAGGAGTGTGTCTATGGGAATGTTTGACCATTCTTCCAGAAGCGCATTTGTGAGGTCAGGTGCTGATGTTGGACAAGGAAGCCTGGCTCAAGTCTCTGCTCTAGTTCATCCCAAAGGTGTTCTATCGGGTTGAGGTCGGGACTCTGTGCAGGCCAGCCAAGTTCCTCCAGCCCAAACTCACTCATAAATGTCTTTATGGACCTTGCTTTGTGCACTGGTGCGCAGTCATGTTGGAACAGGAAGGAGCCGTCCCCAAACTGTTCCCACAAAGTTGGGAGCATGAAATTGTCCAAAATGTCTTGGTATGCTGACGCCTTAAGAGTTCCCTTCACAGGAACTAAGGGGCCAAGCCCAACCCCTGAAAAAAAAATCCCACACCACGATCCCCCCTCCACCGATATGATTTGCACCAGTGCACACAGCAAGGTCCATAAAGACATGGATGAGCGAGTTTGGGGTGGAGGAACTTGACTGGCCTGCACAGAGTCCTGACCTCAACCCGATGAGCCAAGCCTTCTTGTCCAACATCAGTGCCTGACCTCACAAATGCGCTTCTGGAAGAATGGTTAAACATTCTCATAGACACACTCCTAAACCTTGTGGACAGCCTTCCCAGAAGAGGTGAAGCTGTTATAGGTGCAAAGGGTGGGCCAACTCAATATTGAACCCTACAGACTAAGACTGGGATGCCATTATCATGATCCAATTAAAAAAAAAAAATAAAACCATTTTCTTCAATTTAGGCCAATATATCTTCTACTTCATATTTATGGTTAAAAAAAAAATCCCAATAAGCATATATTGCTTAGTTTACAGGAGCGTCTACAAAATATGGAATATATACTGGAGTTTTTATTCCTTTTTATACTAGTAATGGCGGCTATCAGCGACTTATAGCGGGACTGCAATATTGCAGCAGACAATTGGACACTGACACTTTTGGGGAGCATAAGCAAAAGATTGCCGTATCAAGACACTCGCCCTAATTGGACTCACAGGTGCTGGCTCTGCACAAGCTTGAGGAAAGAGAAAAATATCCTGGACGGCCGCACACCATAGAAGACATCTTTATTGATATGAAGAAATAAAATCCAAATGCAGTCACCTCATGTACAGGGAGGAACAGGAAAGATAGCTAACATGTTTCACGCCCCATCATGGCGCTTATTCATAGCTCATGATGGGGCGTGAAACATGTTAGCTATCTTTCCTGTTCCTCCCTGTACATGAGGTGACTGCATTTGGATTTTATTTCTTCATATCAATAAAGATGTCTTCTATGGTGTGCGGCCGTCCAGGATATTTTTCTCTTTCCTCACTTTTGGGGAGCAGTGACACTAATACAGTAATCAGTGCTAAAAATATGCACTGTCAATGTACTAATGACACTGGCTGCGAAGGGGTTAACATCTTGGGCGATCAAAAGGTTAACTGTGTGCCTAACCAGTGTTTTGTGTTTACTGTGTGTGTTGCTTTTACAAGGGGAAGAGATGGATTTTTAGTTCCTGCTGTGCTGAGTCTCTGCCCAACGATCAGCGGGGTGCCGGCGGACATTGAGTGCCCAGCACCCGCAGATGGGCTTCTGCTGTACATCACAGCCGAAGCAGCCCGCTGCGCGCGCCAGTGCAGGGTCATGTGTATATATACATGATCTGGGGCACAGCTGCTGCCCTGTCGCAGTAAGATTGCCATAGGGCAGTCAGCAAGTGGTTAAAATGGTTTCAATAATGCATTACGATTTAACCAAACCCATTCGATTTTAGTCAACTAAAATGTACTGAAGTCTTTAGTCAACTAAAATAACAATAAAACAATTCAGATGACTAAAATACAACTAGAACTAAAATGGCATTTTAATCAAAAGACTGACTAAAACGAAATCGAAATTTGACGTCAAAAGTAACACTAATTAAAAGTTCCCTTTTAATGGCTCACATCGTTTGTTACCTGTATTGTATTTATTTTTCTTCCAGATTTTTCAGCTTGTTGCTTGCAGTTATTGTTTGCACTTTGATCGTTGTCTTGATGGTTCTCCATAGTTTTTGAATTTTTGGAGTGTTCATCAATCTCTTCCAAACACCTTTTAAAATAAATCAGCATGTCACTGGTTCCACTGTTGTCTTTGCTGTTCGTGGGGATGGAGGTGCTGTACAACTGATGTGATCTTTCTCTTTCACTGTCTTCAATCAAGATTTCCTCTTCATTTTTTTCTGTGGAGTTGAGATTATTCAAGGTGGCTTTGCCTAGTGAGAGCTGAAGACCTTCTGATGGTCGTCTTGTAGCACTGATCTGAGGCCGTAGTCCAAAATCTCCCGCTTCAGATATTTGTCCTCTTAGATCCTCATCCTCTTCACTGCTTTTGGCCTGAGGCCCAACATTTTCTATTCCATTTCTCTCCTCTGGTGTAACAGGATCAACATATTCCTTTTTCAAATTTTCAGTATGGTTAACTTGTCCCACTTCTTGGAACATTTTAATGAAGGTGGTTTGGGCTGCTTGATTACCAGTAAGTGAATTCTCTATTGTGGCTTCTTTAATGATAGATAACTCTGAAAACGCTTGATATGGGAGGTCTGGTATGTTGTTTGGTGGCTTATCTGTAATGATTTCATTAACATTTCTCTCATCTTTAATGGTTTTGATTTCCCAATCTGTGCCAGATATAATGACCTGATTGTCCTTATTTTTCTCAGAAATATCTTCTGCAGCTCCCGATTTTGTCAACAAGCCCTTACGTCGGCTGCTTGTTGCAGAGGATTTTTTTCTGTTCCCAGGTTTCATGCTTTTGGAAGATCTTGCACTGCTGTCTCGTGAAGACCCGGATCGAATACCTTTAGAGGAACAGCTCCTAGTGGATGAGGCAGAGCTGGCTTCCTTACGACCTTTTCCATCATCTTTAGGACTTCTATAAACTGGACTCTCAAACATTTGAAAAATACCTGGGCCATTGTTTTGCGATTTTATCTCAACAAACATGTCACTGTAATGTATGTTCTGGAAATCATCCGCAGACTTTGCTCGAAGAGCCATGGCTGGGTTAGCAGGAGATTTGGGTCTTTTCTTTGTATAAAGGGATAACTGGGTTTGTGAACGTTGGCTGTTTCGCTCTGCACTGCCCAGCTTGGGCCTGCCCGTCTTTGACAGTCTTGAGGGTGAAGGCCCAGAAGAGTATGCCAAGGTTGGCAAGGGAACACATTTGCCACTGTTTCTGTTGCTGTTGGAGAGAGGCCTAGAACATTTTAAGTTAGTTGCTGTGTGGTTTCTTATGTTTTTAGTTTTCTTACTCTTGTTTTCTTTATGGGCATTTATGTTAAAACTTCTGACGTGAGTGAGAATGCTCAAGTTTGGCTTCCCTTTAACAAGAGGCTGTTTGACTGGAGGACAGTGAACTTCTGTTTCAGCCTCCTGTTCAGAGAATGTGATTTGTACGAAAGGCACATAGCTTGCCCTGGGTGTCCTTGGTGAATTATTTTTGATGGACTCTATGACTTTGCTGACATACGGTAGCCTGTTGTCATTTAATGGCATTTTGATGTTATCTTTTGAGTTTTTGTTAGGCATACTACTGTGTAACAAGTCTGTCTGGTCTTTCAGCGGGTCTTGGTCACAATTTGTAACGAATTCATTGTCTTTGCTGTCATTGTGTGTGTCTCTCACAGTTTTATGGTTCTTTTGTACGGCTAATGGTTCACTTTTGAATGAAGAATGCGTCTTTTCTCTCCAGCTACTCCTTGGTGTCTTGTCATTTGTGTGCAGTTCAGGTAATCTGCTGAAAATTTGAGGTAGACTAGTATTGTTATGGCTCGTTGAGCCGCCTTTGTCTTCTCTTCTTCCAGAAGCAAGTCTTATGCCTGAGTGAGCACTTCTTGACAGATCACTTGTGTGGTTTTCACTTTCAGGACTGGTAACACTGTCCAAGCTAATCTGAACTTGATCTTTAGATAAGACCATATCTAGTCCATCCACTGGCTTCCCAACACTCTCATGTTTACATGTTAATCTGTTGTCTCTGGATTTATCAAACATCTCTGAGTTAAGAATGGTAATCGATCTCTCTGTTAGGCTGTTTCTTGAACTGGACTTTGGCAGAGGACGTAGTCTGTAGGATTTAGGGGATAGAGGGGAATAGTATATTGGAGGAAAAGTCTGAAAAGAAAAAAAAAACAAAAAAGCTTATTAAAGGCTCAACAAGATACCTGGCTCAGAATGAGCAGGGTGACATCTGCCTATGCTCTGTAATGACTCACCACTGTTTCTCTTATAACGTTCCTGATGAACTAAAGCGGATCACCTGCAGGTAGGGGTGTTGCTAGGTCTACAAAAGATCTGGGGCTACAGCCCATAGCAGCGTAGTAAAGAAAGTCATACGCTTGGGTGAGCATACACATGTATATACAGTAATATACGTGTGGGTGTATATATATCCCCAGAGAGCCCCCCCCCCCAGCTTACATCAGGGTCCCCAGAGAGCCTCCTCCTTACATCAGAGTCCTCAGAGAGCCTCCCCCTTCCATCAGGGTACCCAGAGGGCCCCCCCACTTACATCAGGGTTCCCAGAGAGGCCCCCTTACATTAGGGTCCCCAGAGAGCCTCCCCCTTGAATCTGGGTCCCTAGAGAGCCTAGGCCTTAAAATCAGGGTCCCCAGAGAGCCTCTCCCTTACATCAGGGTCCCCAGAGAGCCCCCCCCACTTACATAAGGATCCCCAGAGAGCCTCCCCTCCCCTTGGGGACCCCTGCAGAGACTCGGGGCTATTGGCCTCAGATTCGGGGCTATAGCCCCAAAAGCCACCACCTAGCAACGCCCCTGCCTGCAGGTAACCTCATACTATAGGATTGAGTGCCTCTGATTGCATTTGCCACCGGTGATTGTCCCCTAGGTTAGCCCCAAATGTCCTGATCCTTGCCCAAAGTTAGTACTGGTTTCTAATCAATGGTTGTAGTCATGTATGGCTAACCAAATCCTATTTAAATGCCTGTAACCTAAAAGGTCAATATACATAAATTCTGACAATTAATATGTAAAGTGGACTTTGTAAAAGTTTTTTTTTACCATTTGTGAAAGAAAATGTGTATCAGAAGATCATTGAAAAGGAAGATGAAAAAGAATCATCACAAATTAACTTATAGAAAAATCTAAATAATATAGTAATACTTCTGCAAGCTTACCTAGGAAAGCTGATTAATATTTACCATGTTTTAACGTTGCATAAGCCAGCCATACATGCAGTGGCGGGCCGTCCATTAGGGGTGAATGGGCATCACCCCCTGGTCCATGCGTCCAGCCCCCTAATCTACATGCAGGGTGCTGGATGCATTGGTTTCCAATGGGGAGGTTTTTTTTTTTTTGAAGCATGTGATTAGAGCCAGAGGCTCTAATAGGCTTCAAAAAGGGTGGGCTCGGGGAGATGAGCACTGCGCTCGAGCCCATCCAGTTGTGTGACAATAGTGAATGAATATTCGCCATTGTCACGCTGATCCTCCTCCCCGCCAATCAGGAAGTAGGTCTTGACACCTGTCAACCGATTGGCTGAAAGGACAGGCGATCGTATTGGACGCCTAGGAGGGGGGTTGAGACGCACGGTAGAAGCCGCCATAAGGCAGGGGAGGAGAAGACACGATAGAAGCTGTCACCCGTAGGAGCGCTGCCCGCCCGTAACCTAGATGGGGTAAGTACAGGGCTGGATGATCAAACGCGAGGGGGTGTGGGTGATATGACAGATCGACCAACGGTGAGGAAGGGGGGAGGGGCTGATTGTTTGCTGTCCCCCCATAAAAAAAACACCAGCTGCCACTGCATTCATTTTTTTTTTTTTTTTTTTTTTGAAAGTGAAATTAGGTAACTGCATAGCAACTTCTGTGTCTGTTTTAATTTCACACTGTTAGCATCTGTGGAATGTCAAAACTCAATTATAGTTATATTTTAGATGTGCTTATGATATGTAAGCATTTGATATAGTCTCACCTTACTGTTTCCTGGTGAGTCACTCGAACTTAATCCTTAAAAAACACAAAAAAAAAAGTTACATTTCTATTCCTCCTTTTTATATACTTTGTTCAGTAAAAAAAGAAAGTGTTTCCGTAGATCAAAGGGTAGAGATTCCAGTGATCAAATAAAAACTACACTTGTTTCCCAAAGCAACTTTTTTTTTTGTTTTTCCTGTAGAGTAAATTGTTATGGACTTATATAACGCCATAATTTATTACAGTTCTGTACCAACTATAGGTAGCAGGCAAGGATAATTAATGCCAATATGTAAACATTTGAACAGCAAGAACATACATCTGTATAGCAAAATATACACAAGACATAAGAGTGCGTCCTAGTGCAAAAAACAACTTGATGGGTGAACTGGACCAGTTGAGTGTGTGCCAGATTAGACAGTGGAAGAATAAGACATGTTGGAGCAGTAAGCTGTATATAAAGTGGCTGATTTACTAAAGGCATATAGACTGGGCACTTTGCACGTGCAGTTGCTCCAAAGCTTCGTAAATGAGGTTAAGCTTCACTTTACAAAATACACAATCACATGCAAAGAAAAAAAATAAACACTCTTGCTTGCACATGATTGGATGATGAAAGTCAGCAGAACAAACTTCCCCTTGTTTACTAAGCTCTGAAGCAACTGCACTTGCAAAGTGCACAACCTGTTTGCCTTTAGTAAATACAGCCCAATGTCTGTGACTCCTTTCTTCCAGATGAAGGTTCTGATATGCATTCTTCAGTTACATAGCCCTGTTGGGTAAACCTGCTGTACTTGTATTCCAAGATGACAAATTCCAACTTAGGCCAAATGGCTGTATCAACCAGGCAGGGAGAAAGTTGTAGAAAGTCAACCATCACTGCAGCCCTCCACCAGTCGGGGCTTTATGGCAGAGTGGCCTGACGGAAGCCTCTCCTCAGTGCAAGACACATGAAAGCCCGCATGGAGTTTGCTAAAAAAAACACCCCAAGGACTCCAAGATGGTGAGAAATAAGATTCTCTGGTCTGATGAGACCAAGATAGAACTTTTTGGCCTTAATTCTAAGCGGTATGTGTAGAGAAAACCAGGCATTGCTCATCACCTGCCCAATACAGTCCCAACAGTGAAGCATGGTGGTGGCAGCATCATGCTGTGGGGGGTGTTTTTCAGCTGCAGGGACATGACAACTGGTTGCAATCAAGGGAAAGATGAATACGGCCAAGTACAGGGATATCCTGGACAAAAACCTTCTCCAGAGTGCTCAGGACCTCAGACTGGGCCGAAGGTTTACCTTCCAACAAGACAATGACCCTAAGCACACAGCTAAAATAACGGAGTAGTGGCTTCACAACAACTCCGTGACTGTTCTTGAATCACCCAGCCAGAGCCCTGAATTAAACCCAATTGCGCATCTCTGGAGAGACCTAAAAATGGCTGTCCACCAACGTTTACCATCCAACCTGACAGAACTGGAGAGGATCTGCAAGGAGGAATGGCAGAGGATCCCCAAATCCAGGTGTGAAAAACTTGTTGCATCTTTCCCAAAAAGACTCATGGCTGTATTAGATCAAAAGGGGGCTTCTACTATATACCGAGCAAAGGGTCTGAATACTTAGGACCATGTGATATTTCAGTTTTGCTTTTTTAATAAATCTGCAAAAATGTCAACAATTCTGTGTTTTTCTGTCAATATGGGGTGCTGTGTGTACATTAATGAGGAAAAAAATGAACTTAAATGATTTTAGTAAATGGCTGCAATATAACAAAGAGTGAAAAATTCAAGGGGGTCTGAACACTTTCTGTCCTCACTGTATATTAGGTGACTTTGTGCGGCAGTGGTGTGTAAAGCAGCACCGGATTAGTAAGATGTATATCCAGGTATGGATATTTTTACGCAGCTGCATTGGCCTTACTTGCCCATACCTGGTCGATCCATCTGGGTTTGCCCATTTCTTGTAATCTGACAATTCGTACAGACTGCATCACTGCTGAATCCTTTTCCAATTTCCTTATCCAATAAACAGCATGTCCTATTAGACTATATTTCTTTGATTCATTTCTCCCTGCCTGGGGCTTAGGAGCTAGTAGACAGGGTTGCATGTATACATGTTGAAAGCACATACAACACTCAAATGAACATTGTTCTATTTCAATAAATTACAAAGTATGATCTTAAATATACCCTAAAACCAACTACTTGACTGACATTAGACCTGACACTATAACACGCATTTAAAAATCAACAGATATTATGCAACAGAGCACTTGTACTTACAGATAACACAAGTAGTCTGAGGGAGGAGGAATTACTTTGTAGTTAAAGTAAGCCAGGCTTTACTGAACTAGTCTTAAAAATCTTCCCTTCTACCCCCTAAAACTATTCTGACTAAAGTCTAAGAAAGTTCTGTATACAGTGGAACCTCGGTTTGCGAGTAACGCGGTTAACAAGCGTTTCGCAAACCGAGCACTGTATTTCTAAAATTCCTAACTCGGTTTGCGAGTGTTGTCTTGCAAAACGAGCAGGATTCAGGCCAAAATCGGTGTGCAGTACCACTTTTGGCCTGAGGTGGGGGGCGCCGGAGCCGAGCAGAGCCGAAAGTCGCCGATCAGCGCAGTTCGGAAATGCACGGAAAGGCCTGAGGACAGTTCGGCTGACCTGGGAAAGGCTTGTGAATGGAGTCTTTCCGAGGTATGCCAAGGTCCGCCGAAGTGTCCCTCGGGCCTTTTCGGCTGTTTCTGAGGCTCTCCGGCGCCCCCCGCCTCTGGCCGCATGCGGTATTGCATCCCATTGAAGTTAATGCGGAACAAATTATTTTCGTTTCCATTGACTTCAATTGGAAAACTTGCTTTGATGTGCGAGTACATTGGATTACGAGCATACTCCTGGAATGGATTATGCTCGTAATCTGAGGTTATATTGTGCTTATTTTCAGCCCGCTCCCCTTTGTCAGCCAGAACCGGCTGCAGGAAAATGGAGAGAATGCTTTGACAACAGCTGGTTATGCCTGGGAGCATTGATGTAATCCATAGACCTACTATGGCCCATCCGTTGTTGGAGCTCCCCCCTCTCCCTTGCAGTAGCTGCTGGCTGACACATGGGAGCTGGATCACATGACCGGGGTGGACTGAAAATAGGTAAGTATACGGATCTTTCTTACACAGGTTAGTTAGTATAGGTGTTGTTATTATACACGATTTATATAGAGGCAACAGTTTATGCAGCGCTTTACAATGTAGAGGGGGGGACAGCACAATAACAGTACAGTTCAATACGGAAGGGACAGGAGGGCCCTGCTCGTAGAGCTTACATTCTAAAGGGAGGGGGTGGTGGTACAAAAGGTAATAGATGCGGGGAATGATTTGATGGGGGTGGCTTGGCGACAGTTGTTGGTGGTTGTGGGATAGGCTTCCCTGAATAAGTGAGTTTTTAGGGATCTCCTAAAGGTGGACAGGGTAGGGGCTGATCGGATATACATATATAGGAGTTCCAGAGGATGGGAGAGGCTCTGGAGAAGTCCTGATGGCCAGCATGAGAGGAGGTAACAAGGGAGCTAGAGAGCAGAAGATCCTGGGAGGAGCGGAGGGGACGATTTGTGCGATATCTGCAGATGAGGTTGGTGATGTAGCTGGGGCGATGTTGTGGATGGCCTTGTATGTTTTGGTTAGCATTTTGAATTTTATACAGTGGGGTAGGGGAAGCCAGTGAAGGGATTGGCAGAGAGGGGCAGCAGTCACGGATCAATTAGAGAGGTATATTAGTCTAGCAGCAGCATTCATAATAGACTGAAGGGGGGATAGCCTGCGTAAGGGTAGGCCATTAAGAAGGAGATAGTTGCAGTAGTCGAGGTGGGAAATAATCAAGGAGTGAATAAGTTACCGTATTTATCGGCGTATAACACGCACTTTTTTCCCCTGAAAATCAGGGGGAAATCGCAGGTGCGTGTTATACGCCGATCCCCTACGATCCCGAGCTGTCAATTCTTCAAAATCGCGGACCGCGATTTGAAAATGGCGCCGCCGGCGCCGAAATACACAGAGCCGGTCCTCGGCTCTTTCCGGCGGCTCTCGTTCACTTTCGGCTCCACTCGTAGTCCCGAGCGGAGCTATCCGAACCTACTCGGCTAGGTTCGGATAGCTCCGTTCGGGACTACGAGTGGAGCCGAAAATGAACGAGAGCCGCCGGGAAGAGCCGAGGACCGGCTCAGTGTATTTCGGCGCCGGCGGCGCCATTTTCAAATAGCGGTCGGCGATTTTGAAGTCCAGGTTAGCTGGGATAGAGGTTTGAAGGCTGCACTGGGGAAGGCTGCACTGACAAGGCTGCACTGGGGAAGGCTGCCCTGACAAGGCTGCCCTGACAAGGCTGCACTGACAAGGCTGCACTGACAAGGCTGCACTGAGAAGCCTGCAATGATGGGCATTTAAATGTAAGTTTTTTTCCCTTCAACTTCCCTCCTAAAAGTTTTTTTCCCTTAAAATTCCCTCCTAAATTGGGGTGCGTGTTATACGCCGATAAATACGGTACTTAGTGGTGTCATTAGTCAGGAAGGGTCGAATTCTTGAGATATTGCGTTATGATAGAGTGTGTACATTTTAGCACCAGGAATGATGGGAATGGAACATGTATAAATGTTACTTCTGCTCCTTCACCCCTATGACCAAGCCTGAGATGGGAGAAATGCATCAGAAAGTCTAGTCTGATGGGACATGTCATGCCCAACAAACAATAGTTTGTTGATTTTGACAAAAAAAGGGGCTTTAGTAGTGATTTAGGCTGTATTGTACCATAAACAAATAAAATCCTTACTTTGAGAATGAATAGGTTAAAAAGCATTTCATAAGAGTTGCATTTGGTTACTGGTACACTTGCTTTCTTACGCAGTCCACCTCTACAATAGTTTTGATTGCTGTAGCATAGTTTTTTTTCAAAGTGTAAATGGCTTTAGTTGCGGTATCACATGCTCTGAAGGCCCCCCTGCTCCGCGTCCCCTCCTAGTCTTGACATGTGCCCCTTATCAAGTGCATTGTCAGCTTTGCAGCTTGTTGGTGGCACACATCCACTTGTCAAAATTCTGCTGGCCAGGCCTATGCATACGCGTTACACTCTGAATCCTAGGAGAGTTAGTACTGCAATAGAGCATGAAGTCTAGCCATCTAGCAGAATACGGCTTATCCATAAATGGGGCAGCAGCTTATGTGCACAGTAGGAACAGGACTGAGTTGTAACATTGCAAAGACTGTGCAGTTCCGGGCAGGGCCATGCAGTCAAGAGATCCCTTATTTTCTGTTAGAGCAAGTCGGGCTAGGTTAAAGCAGTGTTTCTCCACTTCAGTCCTCAAGGCGCCCCAACAGGTCATGTTTTCAGGCTCTCTAATATTTTGCATCGGTGATTTGATCAATGTCACTGCCTTAGTATTTACCACAGCTGTTTCATCTGAGGGAAGTCCTGAAAACATGACCTGTTGGGGCGCCTTGAGGACTGAGGTGGAGAAACACTGTGTTAAAGAAACAGATTTAACATTTGGCATGGGGCGTGGTGTTAGATCAGCAAAGCAATAGGTTTGCTTGGCCTACAGGTACTGTAGGCCAAGCAAAGATTGGGGACTGCAAAGATTTTGAGCAAACCGCTAGCAGTATAATGTGTGAGCGTGCTACCACCAATCATATGCTCCCAACCACCTTGCCATAAGCCCACTGACACATTTTGGGTTTCTTAATGGTTGTTCCAATATGGAAAGTTTAATGTTCTCAAATCATATTAGAAAAAAAACTAACTTTTTCCAAGCTGAATACACCTTTTGATATTCCAAAGACTTTAACACAATTATTTTGGCAACTGCAATCTGTTTCAAATGTTGACCTTAATACATTTAAAGCTATATAATGGAATAGATTACTTTGCTTAATGTGTTCCTTTATGTATCTGAGGTTTCGGAGCGGGTCAACTGCTAATTGTGCTTCTGGGATGTTGGGGTCTGAATGTGACCCTTTCAACAGGTAACCGAGGCCAAGCCTCTCCAGCTGGACGTCCTTCTCATCTTTCTTCACATAAAGCGGTGGCAGTGATGGGTTCTTCCTAATGGATGGCCTTGAGGTCAAGTGCTCTGGTGAGAAGTCAGGGAGCCATTGTGCAGGTAGAACATTTTTCTTCCTGGAATACAAAAGTTGTCAGTTCACTAGGTTGTATATGCGGTGTAATATGTTTTTAGCAGTCTGTTCAATTCACAAATACATTGCATGAGTTTGGAATTGGGGTTTTATCTTTCAGAGGTCAAGTGGATGTAGACACCCCTCCCATGTATTAAATGCATGCGTTTCCACTGAAGAGTACTGTTATTATAGCATACAGACATTTTAGACAAATGTGCACCTACAACCTTGTAGCAGATGTTTCAAGTAAGCTATTTTCTAACATGGCACAAGGCCAGCTTCATAAAAACATGGATTGGTGAGTTGGGTGTGGAGAGACTAGAGTGATTTGCAAAGAGCCTCAGCCCCACTGCCCACCCTTGGGATGAATTTGAAAGCAGGGTGTGAGCCATGTCTTCTCATCCAACATCAATACCTGACCGCACAGATGATCTTTTGACTGAATGAGCACACATTCTCACAGCCACGATATCTTATGGAAAGCCTTCCCAGCAGAGTGGAGGATGTTATAGCTACAAAGGGAAGCCAACTCATGCTCATATTCGTGTGGTAGGTAGGTATCCACAAGCTGTATGCCATATAGTGTAAAAGGAACTCATGAGTGAAGTATCCAGGAGGATTAAGGCTTGATTCACACCTATGCATTTTTAGTGCATTTTGC
Source organism: Lithobates septentrionalis (assembly GCA_037952835.1). Classification (NCBI taxonomy): domain Eukaryota; kingdom Metazoa; phylum Chordata; class Amphibia; order Anura; family Ranidae; genus Lithobates; species Lithobates septentrionalis. Next base: position 1,020,902 of record JBBDGP010002659.1, on the reverse strand, counting down.
AGATTTGCACTACAGTCCATTTGACATGGTTTTCAATGGAAAACGTTCTGTAGTGCAAATCTACAAAATGCAAAAAGCACTAAAAATGCATAGGTGTGAATCAAGCCTAAGAAAGATGTGTGAGGAAAATGACTGATGAGTAAGATAGGAATGTCCAAAGCATAACACAGAGGAGTAATGAGAGGATGAGTTACTGGAAGTTTGAAAAAGTGCTGAGGATCAGTGAAGAGTGACGCAAGTTTGGAGCAAGAACAGCCAAGGTTTAGGAATCTGAGAGGAAGATGATGGGTGAATCACATCTTTTAAGGCCTCATGTACACTGCTGCTGGTAAACGGACGTTTAGGAGCAGTTGGGCATTTTTTTCAACTGCTCCTGAACTCTCCTCTAAGTTATCTAATCAGTACATGTACACAGGGTCGTTTATAGTAGTTTCTAGGCAGTTGTGTTTAGAGGCTTTTTTTGGAACCCAAAAAAATGCGTTCAGAAGCTGTGTTTAGAGGCGTTTCAAATGCGGCAACTCGCATTTAGCCGCGTTTCGTTTACAGGCGGTTTTCATTTTTTTTTTTTCAAATGCTTCTAGACACAAACGCAGCCAAACGCGGCATGTAAATGCGGTTTAAGGGCCGTTTTTAGACGCTGGTTTCTAGCTGTCAAGTTAAATCTTTCAGGAGAGGTTGAACAACGTCCCGTGTACATGAAGCCTAACAGACTCAGTAAAAAGTGATACTGTACTTATGAAATAGAATGTAAAGGAAGTACTAGAAGTACTGGACACTTGCTATCTAAATCTGTTTTCTTCTGGATTTAATAGTCGTGATTTTTTGGGACTAATTTATGTATGTTTGGAAATAGCACATATCATTTTAGGTGTATTTTTGGATACAACACATGTCATCTCAAATTTTGCACTATTGCTCACGGACTTTGTGGGATATTTTACACTTTGCTGTATTTTTACATATGATTCATATTTAGTTTTGTTTTTGTGTACACATCTCGCTACAATAGGAGTATTTGTATCGCCTAATTTAGTAGGTCATAATCTATACCCCATTTTCACCTATAGATTATATATATTTTTTTATCACAGGATTCATTGAAGTTTGAGACCTCTGAACAGCGCCACTTTCCCTTTCCCTGAGTTTACATATCCTTTGGACTCCACCTAGGTGGAGTTCCTAATTAGGGAGGCTGCAGTTCATTTATTTCCTAAGCGTGGATACCTGTTAATTTATTTAGAATGTAAAAGAAGTAAGGTTTGTACAATGAATACCTTGATTTTAAAGTTACCTTTCATCCATTGTATTCTTTTCTAGATCATAAACAGGGCCACCTTCTGCTCCACCGGCTTCTGGACAGATCGGCACTTCTATAGATATACAGATACAGCAGTGAAATGCATTATTCCTTTTACCCACTGAGAGAGTTCTTCAGCTGTCATAAAATAAGCCTTTAAAGAGAATCTATTATCTTTAAATTTGTTTCTGTATACACACACATAAATATATATAAATAAATATATATATATATATATATATATATATTTATTTTTTGTCCAGTGTGCAACTGTAAAGCTGGCCTTAGATTTTTGAATTAAAGGCTTAGGAAAATTCTCATAACATTTGAATGTCGTTCAAAAGATTTCATCAGCTTTTAAGATTTGATGTTGTTATGAATGGACTTTACAGCAGTGGCAGCCCGTCCATTATGGGCGCCGCCCCCTCTCTCCTCGCCGTCCCCTATATGCAGTGGATAGATTCATGCATAGCATGGTCATACTGTTATGGCTGATCGGTGTGTGTGTGTATATGTATGTGTAATATATATATATATATATATATATATATATATATATATATACAGTGCCTTGCGAAAGTATTCGGCCCCCTTGAACTTTTCAACCTTTTGCCACATTTCAGGCTTCAAACATAAAGATATAAATTTTTTATTTTTTGTGAAGAATCACCAACAAGTGGGACACAATTGTGAAGTGGAACAAAATCTATTGGATTGTTGAAACTTTTTTAACTAATAAAAAAATGAAAAGTGGGGCGTCCAAAATTATTCGGCCCCCTTGCGTTAATACTTTGTAGAGCCACCTTTTGCTGCGATTACAGCTGCAAGTCGCTTGGGGTATGTCTCTATCAGTTTTGCACATTGAGAGACTGAAATTCTTGCCCATTCTTCCTTGCAAAACAGCTCGAGCTCAGTGAGGTTGGATGGAGAGCGTTTGTGAACAGCAGTTTTCAGCTCTTTCCACAGATTCTCAATTGGATTCAGGTCTGGACTTTGACTTGGCCATTCTAACACCTGGATACGTTTATTTGTGAACCATTCCTTTGTAGATTTTGCTGTATGTTTGGGATCATTGTCTTGTTGGAAGGTAAATCTCCGTCCCAGTTTCAGGTCTTTTGCAGACTCCATCAGGTTTTCATCCAGAATGGTCCTGTATTTGGCTGCATCCATCTTCCCCTCAATTTTAACCATCTTCCCTGTCCCTGCTGAAGAAAAGCAGGCCCAAACCATGATGCTGCCACCACCATGTTTGACAGTGGGGATGGTGTGTTGAGGGTGATGAGCTGTGTTGCTTTTACGCCAAACATATCGTTTTGCATTGTGGCCAAAAAGTTTGATTTTGGTTTCATCGGACCAGAGCACCTTCTTCCACATGTTTGGTGCGTCTCCCAGGTGGCTTGTGGCAAACTTTAGACGAGACTTTTTATGGATATCTTTGAGAAATGGCTTTCTTCTTGCCACTCTTCCATAAAGGGCAGATTTGTGCAGTGTACGACTGATTGTTGTCCTATGGACAGACTCTCCCACCTCAGCTGTAGTTCTCTGCAGTTCATCCAGAGTGATCATGGGCCTCTTGGCTGCATCTCTGATCAGTCTTCTCCTTGTCTGAGCTGAAAGTTTAGAGGGACAGCCAGGTCTTGGTAGATTTGCAGTGGTCTGATACTCCTTCCATTTCAAAATGATCGCTTGCACAGTGCTCCTTGGGATGTTTAAAGCTTGGGAAATCTTTTTGTATCCAAATCCGGCTTTAAACTTCTCCACAACAGTATTACGGACCTGCCTGGTGTGTTCCTTGGTCTTCATGATGCTCTCTGCGCTTTCAACAGAACCCTGAGACTATCACAGAGCAGGTGCATTTATACAGAGACTTGATTACACACAGGTGGATTCTATTTATCATCATCAGTCATTTAGGACAACATTGGATCATTCAGAGATCCTCGCTGAACTTCTGGAGTGAGTTTGCTGCACTGAAAGTAAAGGGGCCGAATAATTTTGCACGCACCACTTTTCAGTTTTTTATTTGCTAAAAAAGTTTAAAATATCCAATAGATTTCGTTCCACTTCACAATTGTGTCCCACTTGTTGGTGATTCTTCACAAAAAATTAAAATTTTATATCTTTATGTTTGAAGCCTGAAATGTGGCAAAAGGTTGAAAAGTTCAAGGGGGCCGAATACTTTTGCAAGGCACTGTATATATATATATATTTTCATTCTACTCAAGTATGTATTCTCAACTCAAAGTCTCTTCTTTTGCTTCTATCAGGCCTCCTCCAAAATCCTTTTCTTTTTTTTTCCTCTGCCGCTGTGATTAGGGTACAGATATTCGCAAAAATGTTTTTTTGAAAACCTACCAGTGTAAAGACAACTTTAGCTTTTTTTTTTTTTTTTTTTTTTTTTATATGTAGAAACAAATAACAGACACAACAGTAAACTCGCTGTACCTGCTTCTGGCTCCTGACTTATATCTTCTACAATAATCCCATCACAGAGTGGCTGAAAATAAAAATGGAAGCCAATTCAGAATGTTGTTAATAATTGCATGAAGAAACTGAAAATGGCTTTTTTTTGTAGCTTACCCACAAAAAAAAAAAAAAGGAGAAAAGTTAATATATTACTGTATTTAAATAAATTTGATTTACTAAGCTTAAATTGCACAATGATAAAAACACGTTAGCAGAAACACATGTACCCGGTCAAAGGCAACCTGGAAAGTTGCTGAGTGTTGGCAACTGTACCCGTCTTTCCCCAGTGGGATGACCTGCCACGAATTCCCATTTCACATACTGTTGTAACAGTGCCGTCTCGTTACGTAATTAGTCATTGTGTCGGCGTACAGAGAGGTGGCGGAGGACTGCTGCCAACCATCTGCCTTTACATGATACGGCTGAGCGATTATTACCCAAAAGGCAGGTGGCGGCTGTATGCTGTAATCCTAACTGAAGGGGAACAAAGGAGCTTCAATCCTGGAACTCACATCTGCCTGGCTGGAGGGCATAAGCTGCCCAAAACACTTAGATCTGGAGCAGATAACTATATTTTCCAATTACTGCACTACTGTTGCAGGACATAAAACTTTTTTTTTTGCTTGTTGCTTACTGCACTTTTGAGCAATTTCAGGTCATTTTTAACTGTTAAAGGATAAGTTCGCCTGTTAAAATAATAATAATAATTCATTTTTTTGTAGGAAATTGCATTTATTATTTTTTTTTTCACAGGTGCCTGCAAATTATTCCAGCTGTGAGCAGTGGACGTTGGGTGCCATGCCAGTCTCCTGCAGAATCTTCCCCCCAGCTTCATGCCCATACCAAGGTACAGGCTTTCAATGTGAGAGCTGGAGGGGAAGTGTCAATGGACTATGAGTGTGGTGATTACTGCATTCATGTTCCATCCACGGTGGCAGGTTGGCGCTGTGTAGTACATTCACGGATCTCTGTGAGTGCATGATGCCGCTGTGTGGGCAAAGTCCCGCAGCTGCTCTGATTTCAAAAGTGACTGCAGGGGAAACACCCTTCCCCCGCAGGCTGTTACATTTGAGGATGAGGTGGGATTTGCGCCATATTACACCCTGAATAACAAATAACATGGTGCAAAAGATGAAGTTTGCCTTTAAAGGAACCCCAAACTAAAAATATATAAAACAAAAAAAAAAAATGAAAATATTGCAGCTTACTAGTTCCTGGTGTGGTGGCTGCATTAATTTTCTTTTTCCTAGTTTTTCTGCTTTATTTTCACCTGGTAAGCCTGCAAATAACACACTTCCTGTCCCTCCACTGTTGTATCTAGGGTTCTCACCCTAGGCTGCACCCTCCTGATATTGACTACAAACTTGTCCTTATCGCTTCAACTACATTAAGTGGGGGGATTGGTAATATAAGATATAGAATGGAAAAAAGAGCTTAAAGGAGAAGTGTTTTTTTTATTTAGAAATCATACTTACTCAGGTGGATGCAGCATCGGTTCCCCTGCCGGATCTAAGACTGAGAATCGAGCAATCAAACACCGCTGATCGCTCAGTTCTCAGTGAGCAGAGAGCTGGTGACTGTCAATCACCGCTGTATGCTCTGCCCCCCTTCCCTGCGCTCACTGGAGCTCTGGGCTGTAGAGGGGGCGGAAGCGGCCGGCTCAGACTCTCAGCAGCTGGCTGAGAGGCTGAGCCAGGTGCCGTTCCAGGCTCCTGGGTGGATCCCGACCATATGGTAATGGTCATGGTCTTTCCCCAGCCTGGACCGGCTCTGTGACATCAGCCGACAGCAGGCTTCAACCCTCTGTCGGCTGAAAACAGGTCACAGGAGTGCAGAACGAACTACACTCCTGTGATCCACAGGAGACATACAGCCAAACGAGCTTTGGCTGTACTTCTCCTTTAATGGGAAATGGTCTAGTACAGGGATATGCAATTAGCGGACCTCCAGCTGTTGCAAAACTACAAGTCCCATCATGCCTCTGCCTCTGGGTGCCATGCTTGTGGCTGTCAGAGTCTTGCTATGCCTCATGGGACTTGTAGTTCTGCAACAGCTGGAGGTCCACTAATTGCATATCCCTGGTCTAGTACATTGCTCCAAGGAATACAACAATATTTCTGTTAAACATTAGTTGGTGTAATTGAAATGCAAATCAAGGCACCCCTGTTGTCAGGAAGAGGCACCACTTAAAATGTGTGTTCAGTCATTATTCAAATTTACCCCCCAAATCCTCCTTCCCCTCCACTCTAGATTATGAACCAGCAATATTTTCTTATACCTTGTTCCTGTAGCAAGAAACTGCTTTCATTACTCCCTGCAACATCTTCAACAGACTTATAAATTGTAGCAGGGTCAGCTGCTGAGAGCTCAGTTTCTGTTTTCAAACATATGTTGCCCCTTCCCCAGAACTACATCTCCCAAGAGCCCTTTCCCAGCACACATTCCTATACCAGCCAGTTTATTTCAGGGTTCCTGCATGGCACCTATACAAAGCAACATTATATCTATGCAAACCTGCACCACTGCTTTCTTTTTTATGTTTCCTGTGAATTTACTCTATAAATTCAGAGCAATTTACACACGCTCATATATTGTAAAATGTTTGTGTTTATCAAATCTTCATATTGCTAAATGGTAAAAATTAACATTAAGACAGAACAACCCGCTTCTGGCTAGTTTGTTCTCGAGTCTTGTATTGAGAAAGACGCCCCCGACCAACTGCTGAGGAAGGAATGTTGATTAGAACTTCTGTTCTGAAAAATACATCATTTAGCTGCCTCACACACTAGCAAAGGAAAATCATTCTATGAACAAAAAAAAAATTCCCAAAAAATGAATGCACAAGCACTACAGTCATGTATCAACCAGGATAAAAGATTTCCTTTGTTGCTTGGTATTCCATTGAATTCAGTCCAGACATTTCAATTAAAACACAATTAAAAAAGAGAATTTACGCAATTAAAAAAGAGAAAATACAATTAAAAAAAGAGAGCTCACAGGGGAAAAACACAGTAAGAAACAAGTCCATGAAAAATAGATAATAGGGTCATTAAAATGTTTATTAACCCAAAAGAAAAAAAAAAGTTCAGATCTTGGTCCCTTAAAGCAGATTAAAAAGAACAGTGCTTGTGCTGTGTAATCTGCCCCCCTCTAAACTGTAAAAAAAAAACCTCCCTGAACCTGCCACTTCCTGTATCCCCTCTCTGTACTGACCACGAAAATCAAGGCTGCTGAGCCCTGACCAAAGTGGTCAGAGTGCATCCCTCCGTCATACGCAGCTGTCTTCTCTGCTCTCCTCTCTCACCCCCAACCCCTCCTCCTTGCCTGTCAGTTCCCTCTCTGTGTCTCCGTGTCCCCTCCCCCCCGCCGCTATTATTAAAAAAACCTACAATGGTCACTGCGAGCCCCTCTATTAGAGCCTGGCACACCACACTATGCAAGTCATTTCTAAAAACGAGCGTTGTAAATACCTATTTAGAGCTGTCTTCAGGCTGGTCAAGTGACTCGCGGCCGCTTTACAGCTCCGAAAACATGGCTTCTGGGTCACGTGATCTCCGTGGCTGACATCAGAAGGAGATCTCGGCCACTCCCGCAGAAGCCATGTATTGGAGCTGTAGTGCCGTGACCGGACTGAAGATGGCTCTAAATAGGTATTTACAACGCTCGTTTCTAGAAATGACTTGCATAGTGTGGTATTCCTGGCTCTAATAGAGGGGCTGGCAGTGATTTAGAATTTAGAGTTAACAAACACTTTAAGTAGTGGATGTGTATGGATTATTTTTGGAGAATAAGGATATTGTTTAAAGTCACTTTAAAAGGCATTGACTAAGGCTTTTTATCACCTGTTGCCAATGTATAAAAATGCATGTAATATGGTTTCTGATACCTTGCCATTGACTTCTCTTGGACTCCCAATAAAATGCAGAAAATAAGGGCATGTAATTTTTCTTTTTCTTTAAAGCACTGCAGCACTGAGATGGAAACAGACACCATTTTTATTATAGGGAAGCTGCAACCCATGTAAATGGGCCCTAATTGAAGAAATCTTACAATGCAATTGTAACATGCATGAGCACTTAGTGATTGTAAAGTCAGAAGATTTTTTATCTTAATACATTCTATGTGCAGCAGCCACCCTCAGCCCCTCTAATACTTACCTGAGGTCCATCTAGCTCCAGCGATGTTGCAGGAGTGTGTCGACTGCCCAGGACTCCCCTCCTCATTGGCTTAGACAGCAGCGTGGTGCCATTGGCTCTGGCTGCTGTCAATCAAAGTCCGCCAGCCAATGAGGGGAGAAAGGGGGCACAGCCAGGCTGGGCTGCAGCTCCGTGTCTGAATGGACACAGGGAGCTGCAGCTCAGCTCGGGTGCCCCCATAGCAAGCTGCTTGCTCTAGGGGCACTCAACAGGAAGGAGCCGCCCCGAGCACTGAAGAGGGACCCGAGAAGAGGAGGATCTGGGCTGCTCTGTGCAAAACCATCACACAGAGGAGGTAAGTATAACATGTTTGTTATATTTAACTAAAAAATAAAAAAATGAGACTTTACAATCACTTTAAATATATGTAACCAGATATTCTATACAGCTTTAAAGTGTATGGAATTCCAGAAAGTATTTTTCTTTGTGATTGCCATCCCATCTCACTTTAAACAGTTTTCATAAGCAAACAGATTTTTCTGTTTCAATCTATTTATTCGTTTTATGACACAACAGAGGAAATCAGAAGCAAGCATATAGTTTGGCTAAAGAATGATCAGGTATTAGAGAGGAATCCAAAAGGAATACGAACAGAACAACCGTAGTTAAACACCTTGATGCAATTGGGATGATATTGAAGGATAATAAATGCAAAATGGAAAGAAAAGGGAAAAAAACAAAAAAAGACCATACTCAGTCATCCCAGGGGTGGCCCAACTCCTGCAACCAACCCCAAAGGATGGCATCTGTTAGAACGAGAAAAAAGAACAGACAGAAAGAAAGTAGAACATAGTAAGAAAAAGTCTGAGTCTAAAAAAGGAAAGAGAAAAGGGAAGGGAAAAAAGGCCCAAACAAGCCGGTTGAAGTGAGGGAAACTCGTAGGAAATCCAAGGTTCCCAGACTATGAGAAATTTAGGATATGAGTCGTTCACGATGCTAGACATCTGCTTATGGAGCATTAAGGCAGTCGTACGTGACTTCACCCCTTGAAAAGCAACACGCGGGGTCTTCCAGGCCTGGACTATGGTCCGTTTTGCAGAAAAAAAAAAGATAAGTAGCCAGCTTCTGCTGGGGCACGTATAAGCCGGGAGTCGGGCAATGCAATAGGGTCAACTTTAAATGGAAGAGGGTCTGGAGCAGGCTGAAAACCCTGGACAAGAACCCCACCAGTCTCAGGCAGGACCACCAGGTATGCAGGACATCTCCCCTTTGTCCACAGTTACGAAAGCATCGGTCACTACTTCCTGGGCAAGCATCGGCGACCTGAGCAGGGACCCATACGCGGCTTCAAGCGTATTTGTATTAAAAGAACATTTTGCGACCGTTTTCCAAGCCTTACTCCAGTCCTCTACATCTATTGGGGATTGGAGGTCCCACTCCCATTGATGGATGCTGATGATGGGCATCCGTTCGAAGATGCATAGATGGCTGAGATGAGGCCAAGGGCCCCCCGGGGCATGCTGGCATGCATGTTAAGCAAATAGATTTTTATAAATCTTTTGCAAAGTTTCATACTTGGAGAGCCTGCCAGTAACAGCACTTCCTGTTGCAGGCTGACAATGCTAAGCCACTGTTTTGTAAATAGAATCAGCGTTGTCAGGCTGCCATGTGCTCTCAGCTGGGCAATCTTTGAGGTTGATCAGACGGGCATTTCAATAGCCAAGTCGAGAACTTAGCACAGCAGGTTGAAAACACTCCTCCCCTCTCAAAGGCTGTCCATTTACATTGAATGAGCTAGCAGTGCACCTTAATACGCTTAAAAAAAATTCTTTTATCCAACGCAGCACGGCACAAGGTGTGATATATGCATTGGGGTGCATTGCCCGCTACTGCAATTATGCACTGAGGTGCCATTTAAAATGAGTGATCTTGCAATGCACCACACCATTGTGTTACTGCATATTGTGGTAACACTTGCTTTACTATGCAAAGATGTGAATGGGCTCTTAGCCTTTAAAGAAAATATAAACTGGTTTTGTACAAATCTTTTTTTTTTTATCATGGTCAGATCTAAAAAAAAAAAAATAACTTGCAAAAGTATTTTTCCTCTTCTCTTTTTTTTTTTTTTTTTGCAGATCAAAATTTTTCATTCAAATCAACAAATAATGCTCTAGACTCCATTTTTCACATGAGTTGGCATGCATGCATTTAATTGAAAGCGTATATCTGATGCTAGACCTATATAAACATCACCTATAAACTTAAAAAAAAAGAGAAAGAAAACCCAGAAATGTTAACATAAAATGAACCCAAAACCATCTGGGCTAGACATGTGCACTGCCAAAAAATGTGTTTGTTTTAGTTTCATTCATTTTTAGTTTTTAGTTTTTCGAGTCATTCGTTGTGATCGCAATTCAGAAATTTGAAAATTCGTAATTTCATAAATTCCTAAATTCGAAAATCCGAAAATAAGAAAGAAAATCTGAAAGTTAGAAAGAACGAAAATCTAAAAATTCTAAATAATAACTAACTATTAAATTATAGGTATTGCCATTTCCTTTCAAATTTGGCTGTTAGCGAACGTAACAAATACGAATTTATCCGAAGTTACGAATTATCAGAAGTAACAAATGCTGCATCTAAACAAATGGAACGATGCAAATTATTAATAAAAAAATTATAACATTTTATTATTATATTTTTATTTATTATTATTAATTTGTTGCGTTCCATCCATTTAGATACGGCATTCGTTATTTTGCATAATTCGTAACTTTGGATAAATTCGTATTCGTTACGTTCACTAACAGCCAAATTTGAAAGGAAATTCCAATACCTATAATTTAATAGTTATTTCAGATTTTCGGGGTTTTGAATTTTCTGATTTACGAATATTCGGAAAAATTTGTTAAACGGGTTTTCGTTAATTCGGATGTTTACGAATTTGTCAAAATTCGTAAAAAAAAACGAATTCAGAACGAAACGAATTGCACATGTCTAATCCAGGCTCGTTCACACCATGTGCATCAAAAACCCACTGTATGCGTGCGTTGCCACTCATTGTTCATTGCACCCCAGTGCACATATGTGAATGTTTAGTGCATTGCACTGCAAAGCCAAAAGTAGTGCAGGTGCAATTTTTTGGCATTTAGGCAAAAAATGTGCATCAATGCATAAAAGCGTACGTTATGGTGTGAACGAGCCCTTACAGTTTCCCTTTAAGACTAGGAAAGATCAGGTGTGCCTTACCTCCTTCCCGGAGTGTGTGTTCTGACTGTCAGGTCTGTCCAGAGTAGAAGCTGTTCTGTCAAATAATGAAGGCTTTGTGTCCGGACAAAAGCCGCAGAAGTCTTCGTCTAGTGTTTCTGTGAAGGCAAATGGAAACCATATACACGTTATGATGAATGGTCTGTGAGTGAAAAGCCTAGGGAAGTTTTTTTGTGTGAAACAATCACTTGCTCCGCTGGCCTCCTGTCTGTCTATTAGAAGGTGACCCTTACCTGGCGGGGGAGGTGACTTCTCCAGGAGGTCCATCAGCTGTTGCCTTATGGGGCTCTTCACTTGGGATGCGTAGCTCATTGCAGAATTCTCATTTAAATCTAACAGGTGGGCATCACTGCAATTTCACATAAGAGCAGTTATTGGTTGGATTATGCCAAAGATGAGAATCAAGTACTGCTCCCACAGCATAGCTACCCAACTGTCCCTGATTTCGAGGGACTGTCCCTGATTTGGAGCAATGTCCCTCTGTCCCTCATTCCTCCTCAATTGTCCCTCATTTTGGTCTGATCTATATAGTTGTATATAAAATGTACTTTTTATCTATCAAAAAGTGTTTTCCAGTGCTAAACCTTTCATCTGATTTCTGAATTGCTGCATTTGTAATTTCCAAAAGCCAATATAAAGGAATAGTAGTGGTAAAAAAGCAGTTGTGGGTTTAACCAATCTTGTTTTTGTTTGTACAATTCTCCTTTAAGGGGGTGTGGCAGGGGGTGTGTCCTATGCCTGCATACTTTTGCTAATAGATGTCCCTCATTCCCATCTCAAAAAGTTGGGAGGTATGCCACAGTAATGCCGCGTACACACGAGCGGACTTTACGGCAGACTTTGCCCGGCGGACAGGATTTCGTCGGACAATTCGATCGTGTGTGGGCTCCAGCGGACTTTATTTTCTCAAAAGTTGGACGGACTTAGATTTGAAACATGTTTTAAATGAATCCGTCGAAATCGAGTCCGGTCGAGAAGTCCACTCGTCTGTATGCTAGTTCGACGGACAAAAAGCCACGCTAGGGCAGCTATTGGCTAGTGGCTATCAACTTCCTTGTTTTAGTCCGGTCGTACGTCATCACGTACGAATTCGACGGACTTTGGTGGATTGTGTGTAGGCAAGTCCGTTCATTCGGAAAGTCAGTCGAAAAGTATGTCGAAAAGTCCGCTCGTGTGTACGCTGCATTTTGCCTCTTGCACACGATAATCCTGTTTGAGCATCTACTTTGTCAGACGTTTTAAATTTTTTTAAAATGTATTTTCGCGCATATGCGGTCGCGCAAATTCACGCACATTTTCGCACATGTGCGGAAGCTTGTTCTCGCAGTGCCAATGTCAATGGACAAATCTGCACGCATGAGGCATAAATCACTGACCAAAAATGCAGATTTTTCTAATTTTTTTTTTTTTACTGAAGAATACACGACACTTGTTTACGCGCATGTGTGCGTAGGCACATTATAATTTAAAGCGGAATTCCACCCAAAAATGTAACTTCCGCATTGAGGGAAGGTGACCCCCTGACATGCCACATTTGGCATGTCATTTTTTTTTGGGGGGGGGGGGGGGGCGGAAACCCTTTAGAGGATTCCAGCTCCCACTTCCTGCCGGGGCACCACAGCGCCAGAAGGAAGTTCACCTCTCCCCCCTCCCTCTCGACAATCATCTGGGACACGTCACAGGTCCCAGATGATTGCCCGGCCAGTGACAGCGCACCGTGCGGCTTGCGCATGTGCAGTGCGTGCCCAGCTGTGAAGCCACAGCTGGGCGCCCACAGTGACAATGCCGGCACCGCAGAGAGGAGGGGGAGACGAGCGGGGCTTCGTTCCCCCACATCGCTGGACCGTAGGATAGGTAAGTGTCCGATTCTTAAAAGTCAGCAGCTGCGGTATTTGTAGCTGCTGACTTTTATTTTTATTTTTTTAAGAGGAACTCCGCTTTAATGGGCTGTATTTTAGCTCAGTAAAAATATAACCTGTACTGAGCATTTTCAAGCTGCAGGGTGCAAGAGGCCTACCTGTCTGCTATTATTAAGTGACTTATTATCAGTGACTTAAAGGGAGAGATTTACTAAAACTGGAGGGTGCAAAATGTGGTGCAGCTCTGCATAGAAACCAATCAGCTTCTGGGATTTATCATGAAAGTGTAATTGAACAAGCTGAAGTTAGAAGCTGATTGGCTACCATGCACAGCTGCACCAGATTCGGAGTGCTCTGTTTTTAGTAAATCCCCCCCAAAGTGATTGTAAATGCTCACATTTTTAAAAATTTAAATAACATATCATATCATGGTTTGCGCAGAGTAGTCCCAGTCCTCCTCTTCTTGGGTCCCCCACTGAGTGGCTCCAAAGCAAGCTGCTTATGTGCTCATTTCCAAGCGCCACTCTGTGTGTCCATTGACACACAAAGTGTGGCTTGGCCCTTCCTCCTCTTCACTCGCTGTGATTGCCAGCCAATGAGACGGAAGAGAGCAGAGAGAGCCTTTGCACTCATGCACAGTACTGGATCGAGATCGGGCTCAGGTAAGTATAAGGTGGGGCTGAGAGGGGGCTCGCATTAAGGTATAAAAAAAAAAAAAAAACAGCTTTCAGAACTACTTTAATAGTTAAAGCAAAAAAAAAAAAAAGAAGCTTTCTTGCTCTTCACTACTGTGGATGTCTATTTTATGTAAATAAGCATTCAAAAGTTACTATAATGCCGCGTACACACGACCGGACCTTACGGCATACTTTGCCCGGTGGACTTTTCGACGGATTTTCCGAATGATCGGACTTGCCTACACACTAGATGGCGTACGACCGGACTAAAACAAGGAAGTTCATAGCCAGTAGCCAATAGCTGCCCTAGCGTGGGTTTTTGTCCGTCGGACTAGCATACAGACAAGCGGACTAATCGACCGGACTCGAGTCCGTCGGATAGATTTGAAACATGTTTCAAATCTAAGTCCGACAAACTTTTGAGAAAACAAAGTCCGCTGGAGCCCACACACGATCGAATTGTCCGACAAAATCCGGTACGCCGGACCAAATATGCCGTAAAGTCCGATCGTGTGTACGCGGCATAAATCTTCCTTCCAGGCACAAAGAGTGCCCCTTTACATTTGCAATGACTATACAGTGACCAACATTGCACCAAGTTTACAGGATACTTTTTAAGTACATGGTACAATAGACACATATCAGGAATATTAAATGTTGGGGTAACATGCGCTTTTAGATCAATAGAATGTCATCTTGCATTTGTACGGTCATCATGTTTCCATATGCCTCTACCCATATTTTACGCTTGTTGCATATATACACTTATATTTTATTAAATTTACTGGCATCCCAGTCTTAGTCCGTAGGGTTCAATATGGAGTTGGCCCACCCTTTGCAGCTATAACAGCTTCAACTCTTCTGGGAAGGCTGTCCACAAGGTTTAGGAGTGTGTCTATGGGAATGTTTGACCATTCTTCCAGAAGCGCATTTGTGAGGTCAGGTACTGATGTTGGACAAGAAGGCCTGGCTCACAGTCTCTGCTCTAATTCATCCCACAGGCGTTCTATCGGGTTGAGGTCAGGACTCTGTGCAGGCCAGTCAGGTTCCTCCACCTCAAACTCGCTCATCCATGTTTTTATGGACCTTGCTTTGTGCACTGGTCCAAATAATTTGGTGGAGGGGGGATTATGGTGTTGGGTTGTTTTTCAGTGATTGGGCTTGGCCCCTTAGTTCCAGTGAAGGGAACACTTAAGGCGTCGGCATACCAAGACATTTTGGACAATTTCATGCTCCCAACTTTGTGGGAACAGTTTGGGGATGGCCCCTTCCTGTTCCAACATAACTGTGCACCAGTGCACAAAGCAAGGTCCATAAAGACATGGATGAGCGAGTTTGGGGTGGAGAAACTTGACTGGCCTGCACAGAGTCCTGATCTCAACCCGATAGAACACCTTTGGGATGAATTAGAGTGGAGATTGCGAGCCAGGCCTTCTTGTCCAACATCAGTGCCTGACCTCATAAATGCGCTTCTGGAAGAATAGTCAAACATTCCCATAGACACACTCCTAAACCTTGTGTACAGCTTTCCCAGAAGAGTTGAAGCTGTTATAGCTGCAAAGGGTGGGCCAACTCAATATTGAACTGGGATGCCATTAATGTCCATGTAAACATAGGTGTCCCAATACTTTTGACAATATAGTGTATATGGGTAGATCGTAAGCTCCAACGAGCAGGGCCCTCTGATTCCTCTTGCATTGAACTGTATTGTCGTTGTATTGTCTCACTTTATATTGTAATGCGCTGCTCAAACTGTTGGCGCTATATAAACCCTGTATAATAATAATAATAATGTATAATAATATGGGCATATGATGACTGTACAAATGCAAGATGACTCTCTCCTGATCTTAAATAATTTTCATATGTTAAAAATAAAATGTACAATTTTTAATCCAATACATATTTGTAAATTCTTTGATCAATTCAGATGACTAGATATGCACTATAGAGAAGTCCCTTGTCTTCCTATGGTTGGGCTTCCTCATGTGGATAAGCCTCATTTGTTTTCTCTATGTAATTATAGAATAGTCACCATGGGATTTGGGAAATCCACTAAGACCGTGTCATATTTTCCTATGTCGTCTATTTAGCGCTGTGTGAACTTACCCATGATGTCTTAATAGTTCTTCTAATACAGACACTGGTTGGTATTTACACTCCATGGTCAGTCCCTCAAAGAGGTCCACATCACGCACCACCAACATCAGTGGGGTCAGGCCTTGTACATTTATAGTGTTCACATCCTGGCAAGAATCTGCGGACTTAAATAATAAGTTGGATGTATGACTTTTGTTTCTCACATCAGAGGGTCCCCACAATCTTCCTACAGATCTGTGCTGCTGGAGGACTCTTCTATATATACAGTCCCGTCTGCAGATTCCTTCTTACATCTATTCTTCACCCCTTTTACATACAGCCCTTTACCGAATCACACATCTGAACAGGTTGTAGAGTCAGTACAATTATCCTCTCAAATATTCTGCATCACTGTAATACACAATGCAGCATTAAAGCGGTAATAAACCCAAAACCAAAAATTGAATATATTGCAGCATATATATATATATATATATATATAATATATATATATATATATATATATATATATATATATATATATATATATATATATATATAATATATATAATATATATATATAATATATATATATATATATATATATATATATATATATTATATATATATATATATTTTATATATATATATATATATATTATATATTATATATTGCAGTCATTGGATGTGGTGGCTGCATTTGTTTTCTTTTTTTTTTTTTAGCATTTTTTCCCCTCTGTTTTCACCTGGTGACCTGGCCAGTAACACACCTCCTGTATTAGAGTGCCCTCACTCTGGATGAAGGAGCAATAGGGACACCTTTGGACAGCAGCATTGTCAGTCTGGGGGGGGGGGGGGGGGGGGGGGGTGTTAGATTCACCTGCAGATTTTGATGCAGTAACAAATTGAAGCCAAAACTCCAGCTACCACTTTGTAAGCAGTTACAGCAATCCCTGTTCTGGTTTGGCTGCACGGAGCTGGAAGTAAAAATGTAGGCATCTGCAGCTCTTTCCGTAGATTTGAACCCTATGCCGGCCAAGGGTGCCGCTTTCCAATACAACTGATCATGTGATTAAAATAGTCAGACCCTCCCACTGAGCAATCTATTTTTAGAAAAGTACTACAATGATTCCTCCTAGTGTAGGACCCTGCTCTAAGCTGGAAATCCTAATTAAATTGGGAATTAGGGATGTAAACAGATGATCATTAATTTACATTCATTTACATCCGCTTCCATCAACATCTGTTTTTTGAAACGGATCAAAGCCCTATTTTTTTTTTTCCTTAAAAAAAACAGATCAAATGAAAACTAACTAAATGGACAAACGGACTGTTTTTGCATGAAAAAATGGCTCCAGGACTCAAGTGGTTAAGGACTCTAGCTTAGGGTTGCCACCTCATCCCTTTAAAAACCGAACACATATTAATTAAACAGGTTCTGTGGTTGATTAAGGTGGTAATTAAACTCACTTTGTGCCTTATCTGCATTAAATTAGCCTCAGAACCTGTGCAATTCATATGTGTTCGTGTTTAAAGGGATGAGGAGGCAACCCTACTCTAGATGGTGGATAAAAAACTGACATAAACTTCATCTATTTATTCATTGAAAAAACGTGACTGAACTGATGAAACAAACGGGCCGCATGTGTAAAGGGACCTAATGGTGGAGGTGAGAAAGACAATCATGGAGGTATTTGTTCAGAGTTGTGGTTTGGGGAGATGATAAATATTTGGAGCATCTTTCCACCCCCTGGGCTTATACCTTAAGACACATGTGTCAAACACAAGGCCCGTGAGCCGAATCTGGCCCTCCAGGTCAATTCATGTGGCCCTTGAACCTCCCCTGCAGCAGCTGCACCCCCATCATCTCCGCCTCCACCTTGTCTCAGCAGTCTGTAGCAGAGAGGACAGAACTGCTTCCACAGATCTTGTATCTATCTGTGCAGCCACAGCCTTCGTCCCTGCCTCCCCTGGTCTCAGTATTCAGCAGACTCCGGCAGGTGGCTCCGGTCCTCCTCCTGACCTTGAACTTTCTGCTTCCCAGCTCCATCCCCAGTTTCTTCCCGGCAGCAGCACAAGGTAAGGGGAGTGCACTCTGATGTAAGGGAGGGTGGGGGGCTCTTGACATCTGCAGCAAGGGGGGTGGGGGTTGTTCTGAACATCTAGTCTTGCATACAGTATACAACTGGCCCTTTGAGGACAACCATAATGCCCATGATGAAATTGAGTTTGACACCCCTGCTTTAAGAGAATGTCTGCCTAGAGCAGTGGTCTCCAAACTGCAGCCCTTTGCTTGCCTTCATCTGGCCCTTTTGGGCACTATTGCTTCCACTGTTACAAGGCACTATTTCTCCCACTGACACCAACAATGAGGCACTAATCCTTCCACTGACACCAACAATGAGGCACTAATCCTTCCACTGACACCAACAATGAGGCACTAATCCTTCCACTGACACCAACAGTAGGGCATAATACCTCCCACTGACATGAAGAGTAACTATTTCTCCTACAGGCATGAAGGATGGGGCACTATTCCTCTGACCGACACCAACAATGGGGTACTAATCATTCCACTGATACCATTGATGGGGCATTATTTCTCCCACCAATAACAGGGCACTTTTCCTCCTACTGACCACAGCACTATGTAATTTTTTAATCTCAGTGATCACTAAGGCTGGACCCAGTGCCGGTACAAAGATTTTTGTCTACTTAGGCAAAGGTGCATTTTTTTGTCTCCTTATATAATTAAAACATTTTTGGTTTCATTTTTAATTATTTTACATAGCTTTTATTGCTATCACATAGGGGACCAATAGCCCCCTATGTGATAGCCTATAGGTGACAGGTGGCTGGGGATTCAGATTTTAACACTCCCCCCTATCCTGGCGCCCTAAGGCGGCTGCTTAAACTGCCTTATGGTAGCACCGGCCCTGGCTGGACCTTTGTTTACTCCTCGTAACACTGGAACATTTTCTGCTCCCACTGGCCACAATCTGGTCCCCCTAGGGTCTGAAGGAGAGTAAACTGGCCCTTTGTTTAGATTGTTTTGCAGACCCTTGGCCTAGAGTGATTTGTATTTGGACCTCAGCCGAGGTCATGGTCTGGGGGTCCAAGAACTTTAGTTGCCCAGCTCGGGTGTATATCTGGAGGAAGCATTTGTAATTGTTGAAGAGTGTTGCAGATCAGTTGGGAAGAAGCTACTGCTGGACAATGGAAGAAGGATTAATTGCCCACATATATAGGTATCTATGACTGCTATCAGAGGGTCAAGAGCCATATTAATTAGAAAGAGATCAATTGCAACCTAAGGAAAATTGTGTGCTCTTATAGGACCAGCTATTACCATGAGCCTGCTGTAAAAGGGCCTACTACTGCTGCTGCAAAATGCCTGTCCTATTTGTTTGCTACTTTTGGGTATCCTGCACCCCTAAACCCTCTCTCCTAGAATTGAGTTCCAGAATAAATGTTAAAAAGACTTAAATGACTGGCGCCCAACTTTATTTTTTTTCTCGCCTTACACAAAGAACCAGACCCTGAGAAATGTTACCCACCACACTATGGGGGTCATTCCAAATCACCCCAAGAGGAGACGTGCTACATTAGTATTTACTGAATGGATGCATTCTACCAGGAAGTTAGATAGAAATCAATGAAATGTTTATAATTGGCTTTTAGGGGATTGTTTTCTTAACACAAAGAAACTTCTCTCTTTAAAAATGCAATTTTTTTGCTTTCTTTCTTTCCATTGCGCTCTATGGATGCATCAGAACAGCAGCCCGGTATACTGACCAAAAAATCCCGAATGGTGTCCAGGTCTCCTTGCCAGGCTCCCTGTGCCAGAGCCAGCTGTGGATATGAGGTTCTCTTAACAGCAGATAACAAATGTGCCCGGATTCCATCATTTGCAATGTGCAGAGCTGTCTGACAGTTGGAGTTGCACAGAGTGACATCCGCTCCATGGTCCAGAAGGATGGCAATCACCTTTACAAAAAAAAATCAATATCAGCAATGTAAACTTCTAAGGCTTTAGACAACATTGCATGGGAACCTTTACATAGAAACGTAGAGGGGCGACGACAGAAAAAGAGCAATTTGTACATCGAGTCTGCCCTTTTTAATTTTTTTTGACCTTTTTGTCTGACTATAGATCTATTTTTGTCCCAAGCATATTTAAATTCACTTTCTGTTGACTGACTGATTCACTCCCTTAGCTGGAGGTCTGTTCCAAGCATCAACTCCTCTTTTGGTAAAATTATACTTTCTAGGGTTAGTTTTGATCTTTCCTCCTGATAGTTTGAGGTCGTTTCCCCGTGGACTTGATCTTAGCTTCATATTCCTTCAAAGTCCTGCCCTCCTGGACTATATTCAAACCCTTAATGTATTTAAAGGTTTTTAGTCAAATCTCCCCTTTCCCTTCTTCTTTCCTCCAGACTGTACACATTAAGTTCTTGCAGTCCCTCTCTCCTGATATGTTTTAGCCATTCAATCTTTAGCCTGCAGGATGAATGTGAGAAAATTACTTGATTCCTACATACACACTAAACAGTGGAGATAGTATAGTCTTCCCTGCTATCATACTGATATGGATGCAGTCATTGAACAGCCGAGAATTTTCTACTTGGCCCTGTTGATTAAAAAAGTGACCTTTTGTCAATCTAGGTCAGGGATCCTCAAACTACGGCCCTCCAGCTGTTGCAGAACTACACGTCCCATGAGGCATTGTAAAACTCTGACATTCACAGACATGACTAGGCATGATGGGAATTGTAGTTCCTGAACAACTGGAGGGCCGTAGTTTGAAGACCCCTGATCTAGGTGGTGCAGACATGGCCACCCCCCCATGGCTTGAATTCTGGCTGATTCAGCAGGTGATTAAGTCCGGGACCTCTAGAGGCCTAATGGTGGCCTCCAGAGTCATGGACAGCTGACATCCTTCTGTGTAGAGTGGGTCACAAGGCATGGTGGGTGTACTGCAAGATGAAAAGGTGGGTGACAGACACTTTTTGAATGCAAAGAGATTTATTGTCTCTTGAACAGAACTGTAGGAGAGAGGGTTAGGGCCAGGACACCCTTAAGTAGATGCATGATAATTGGCAGACACCGAGACTTCTATAGGTAGACAGCTATACAGGTGAAGGCTTCCAGCCGGACAGGATGCTGTCTCCTATGGCAACAATCTTGTAGCTGTTACTAACCGTAGTTGTATTTAACTATTGGCAACACAAACAGTTCTCCGCTTACTCCACAGTCACTCACTGTGGGTCTTTACTTAATAAACTCCAAGTCTTTCACTAGACTTCGGATCCAATAGCCACTGGATCCCCTGAGCTCTTCCACTTTATTGCTCAGTATCTTCCTCAAGTGTCAAGCCTGCTTCTGGATAGGCCTCAGACAGCCTAGCAGCCAGATGTCCCCGGGATAGGCCTCAGGCTCTGGCCTAGCAGCCTGGGGCAGTACAACACACATCCATCCAGACAGCCGTCCAGGTGGCACAGAACCCTTATCACCTGACTCCACCCAAATAAATAGGCTCTCCCAGCAGGCCAAGGGACCAAAGAACATCTTTGCCCATTGGCTGAGACACCCCATCCATTCATGTCTGAGCCTGTAAAGCCCCTGTCTTATCTAATGTCACTAGCATAGTGCCACCCAGTGACAGAAGAGAAAGGGTGCAACAAGTCCAGATTTAGAGAGGAATCAATTGATCTCCTAACAATTGGCCAAGGCAACTATCG
The DNA here is from genome assembly GCA_037952835.1 of Lithobates septentrionalis. NCBI lineage: Eukaryota > Metazoa > Chordata > Amphibia > Anura > Ranidae > Lithobates > Lithobates septentrionalis. The sequence goes on along the minus strand of JBBDGP010002659.1, from coordinate 999,380 downwards.
CCTGTCAAACAAATTTGACAGCAACCCTGCCTAAACATCAGGGTGCTACATCTGGTTAGCTTACCTATATTTTTATCAACAGAAAAATATTTGGGGTTATTTCAGATGATTGCAAAATTAGAAAAAAGTGAGGCCATGTCAGTTGGGAAATCCAAAAGAAATATTGGGTGCATCGCTAGAGGGATCACCAGCAAGATGAAGACGGTCCCAATTCCCTTATATAGATCTTTAGTTATCACTAGAGGAATCTCCAGTAGGAGGAAGAAGGCCCTAATTCCCCTATATACCTGTAGATCTTAAGTTATAACAAGAGGGATTACTAGCAGGAGGAAGGAGGTCCTGCTTTCTCTATATAAAGACCTTTAGGTATTACTCTAGAGGGTCCCCAGCAGGAGAAAAGAGGCCCCAGTTCCTCTAGTTATCACTAGAGGGATCTCAAGAAGGAGATCCTGATTCCTCTATGTAGATCTTTAGTTATCACTAGAGGGATCTCAAGAAGAAGATCCTGATTTATCTATGTAGATCTTTAGTTATCACTAGAGGGATCTCAAGAAGGAGATCCTGATTCCTCTATGTAGATCTTTAGTTATCACTAGAGGGATCTCAAGAAGAAGATCCTGATTTATCTATGTAGATCTTTAGTTATCACTAGAGGGATCTCAAGAAGAAGATCCTATTTTCTCTATGTAGATCTTTAGGTTTCACTAGAAGGATCACCAGCAGGAGGAAATTGGTCCCGATTCCCCTCTGAGGCTGGGTTCACACCATTGCGAATTTGATGTGGGATCCTCTCATTCAATTTATAATAGCAGGAGATTTTGACCGGCTCTCTATGGAGCCGGTTCACATATCTCCGCAGCAGGTCCGGTGTGTTTTTCAGAAAAACACTGTGCATCTTTTGGTCTGTTTCAGGTCCAAATTCCACCCAAAATTTGGGCTGAAATCAGAACCTGAAACGGTGAACCAGCACGCACCGGACCCCTCCTGTGAGCAGCATGCGGCTCATATGTGAACCGAGCCTAAAGATCTTTAGTGATCACTAGAGAGATCTCAAGGAGGAGGAAAGAGGTCCTGATTCCTCTCTGTAGATCATTAGTTAGAGGGATCTCCAGAAGGAGAAAGAAAGTTCTGATTCCTCTAAGTAGATCTGCAGTTATAATTAGAGGGATCTCCACAAGGAGGAAGTAGCTCATGATTCTCTAATCAGCAGTAGTAACCAAAGCCATTTAATAACTTTACTACTGGCTGGAGTAACCAACAGCTATGAAAACTTATTATCTTGGGTCAATATTTTCAAAAGTCCTACATAGAGGACAGTCAGACAATCAGCATTCCACAGTTAGCAATGGAAGCCTCCATGTTTCTTTTCGGTAAGGTCTCTTTTCACTTTTTCTTTTTTTTTTTTTTTTACCTCTGGCTGGTTTTCCCGAGCCGCCACAATGAGGGCCGTGTCCCCAGACTCTGAATGCTCAGCATTTATAAGATCCGGATGACACATCAGGATGGTGATGATTTCCTCCATATGCCCCATCGCGGCACACTGCAGGAATTCAATCAGCATTTCTTTCTTCTGTGAGGACTCCTCCATCACTCTTCCTATAAATACCAATAATAATAACAATAATAATCATCAACAGTTCTCTACATGCAGATATACAGTATCTCACAAAAGTGAGTACACCCCTCACATTTTTGTAAATATTTTATTATATCTTTTCATGTGACAACACTGAAGAAATGATACTTTGCTACAATGTAAAGTAGTGAGTGTACAGCTTGTATAACAGTGTAAATTTTCTGTCCCCTCAAAATAACTCAACACACAACCAATAATGTCTAAACCACTGGCAACAAGAGTGAGTGCACCCCTAAGTGAAAATGTCCAAATTGGGCCCAATTAGCCACCCCCCCCCCCACCGGTGTCATGTGACTCGTTAGTGTTACAAGATCTCAGGTGTGAATGGGGAGCAGGTGCATTAAATTTGGTGTTATCGCTCTCACTCTCTCATACTGCTCACTAGAAGCTCAACATGGCACCTCATAGCAAAGAACTCTCTGAGGATCTGAAAAAAAGAATTATTGCTCTACATAAAGATGGCCTGGGCTATAATAAGATTGCCAAGACCCTGAAACTGAGCTGCAGCACGGTGGCCAAGACCATACAGCGGTTTAACAGGACGGGTTCCACTCAGAACAGGCCTCGCCATGGTCCACCAAAGAAGTTGAATGCACGTGCTCAGCGTCATATCCAGAGGTTGTCTTTGGGAAATAGATGTATGAGTGCTGCCAGCATTGCTGCAGAGGTTGAAGGGGTGGGGGGTCAGCCTGTCAGTGCTCAGACCATACGCCACACACTGCATCAATTGGTCTGCATGGCTGTCATCCCAGAAGGAAGCCTCTTCTAAAGATGATGTACAATAAAAAACGCAAGTAGTTTGCTGAAGACAAGCAGACTAAGGACATGGATTACTGAAAACATGTCCTGTGGTCTGATGAGACCAAGATAAACTTATTTGGTTCAGATGGTGTCGAGCGTGTGTGGCGGCAACCAGGTGAGGAGTACAAAGACAAGTGTTTTTTGCCTACAGTCAAGCATGGTGGTGGGAGTGTCATGGTCTGGGGCTGCATGAGTGCTGCCGGCACTGGGGAGCTACAGATCATTGAGGGAACCATGAATGCCAACATGTACTGTGACATACTGAAGCAGAGCATGATCCCCTCCCTTCAGAGACCGGGCCACAGGGCAGTATTCCAACATGATAACAACCCCAAAAACACACCTCCAAGACAACCACTGCCTTGCTAAAGAAGCTGAGGGTAAAGGTGATGGACTGGCCAAGCATGTCTCCAGACCTAAACCCTATTGAGCATCTGTGGGGCATCCTCAAACAGAGAGGGGAGGAGCGCAAGGTCTCTAACATCCACCAGCTCCGTGATGTCATCATGGAGGAGTGGAAGAGGACTCCAGTGGCAACCTGTGAAGTTCTGGTGAACTCCATGCCCAAGAGGGTATGGAGGGTATCAAAATATTGACACTTTTGGGCCCAATTTGGACATTTTCACTTAGGGGTGTACTCACTTTTGTGAGATACTGTATATAAGATCCACGCCAGTGTGATGAGAACCCTACAGCACTAGTCTGTGTTGGTTGGCACAGCATGCAGGGACTTGTAGGACTTGCTCAATTGGGTGTGGGGGGGGGGGGGGGGGGCACAGCTTATCTTTGGTGAAATATTGGACATCTAACATGGCTAAGCCCAGTAAAGCTTTTTCTCCTGAATTTGTGACCGAGTACTAAAGCCACAATAATCCTTTCTATCTAAAATGTTATAATCCTTCAGTCACAGCATTTGACGTTGACCGTTTGACCAGTATGTACTGTTGTGTGTGTCTCATCGGGGAAATTTCCTCTAATTTCCTGTATCACAGATTAAACAAGAATTAAGGGGAAATCTCTTCTCAGACAGATGACACCAGCAGTGTCCGATGCAAATATGCCAAGTGAACCCCCCTTATGTTATATCCAGCCTCGAACCGGATTGTAAGTGACCTGTACAACTGAGACAACCCTAAAATTTCATGATCTGGCTGCACTGGATTATCAAAATGAATGTATTACCCTGCATCTTGTTTGTGTTTTAAATGTTCTCAATATTGGTTCCTGCGAGATTCCTCGGATGCATAGGGGTTGATTTACTAAAGGCAAATAGACTGAGCACTTTAAAATTGCAGTTGCTCCAGAGCTTAGTAAAAGAAAAGGGAAGCTCTGTTGATGTCCATTATCCAATCACGTGCAAGCAAAAATGCTCTTTTTTTTTTCTTTGAATGTGATTGGGGGTATTTGTAAAGTGAAGCCTTATCTCATTTACTAAGCTCTGGGACAATTGCACTTGCAAAGTGCCAAGCCTACTTGCCTTTAGTAAATCAACCCCATTTATCTCCATTTACCAGATTTCATCTGGTCACATAAAAAGCGCAGAATCCAACTGTGAGTACTAACTAGAACTAAAGCTAACAGACACACGGGCTTTCCAGATATTAGAAAATACTACAAAGCCCCCTTACTCAACAAGACTTTAGATTAGATGTATCCGATTTTGATTGATCCGATTATGAGACTGCATTGCGGAAACTGAGATGTGATCGATAACTTATGATCATACCGTATGTTCTTAATCAAATTCCCCCTGTGTATCCTATCAATTGATTCGGTTGTCGAATGATTTACTATCAGGAGAGATTGACCTGAAAAGAAATCATTCAATTTATTGAAGTGTGTATGGCCACCAGTAGACAGTTGTCTCCAGAACAAGCGTCGCCATTGGAAGATTTCCCCCTCCCCCCTTGTTCAGGGGAGAACTCTAAAATTTGGATTTCCCATCACACCTGTAGCATCTACAGCGCGTTTGACAAACGTTAATCAAAAATCAGTGAGCTGGAGGAAAAAAAATCACTTGTAGGGTGTCTGAGTGCAATTTTTAACCACTTCAGCCACGGAAGATTTACCCCCTTAATGACCAGGCTATTTTTTGCGATACGGCACTGCGTCACTTTAACTGACAATTGCGCGTTCGTGCGACGATGTACCCAAACAAAATTTATGTTCTTTTTTTTTTATCCACAAATAAAACTTTCTTTTGGTGGTATTTGATCACCTCTGCGTTTTTTTTGCGCTATAACCAAAGCGACAATTTTGAAAAAAAACAAACAATATTTTTTACTTTTTGCTATAATAAATATCCAAAAAAAAAAAAATTCCTTCATCAGTTTAGGCCGATATGTAGTCTTCTACATATTTTTGGTAAAAAAAAATTTGCAATAAGTGTATATTGATTGGTTTGCAAAGTTATAGCGTCTACAAAATAGGGGATAGATTTATGGCAATTTTTTTTTTTTTACTAGTCCAGGCGGTGATCAGCGTTTTTTAGTGAGACTGCGACATTGCGGCGGACAGATCGGAAGATCGGACACTTTTGACACTTTTTTGGGACCAGTGACATTTATACAGCGATCAGAGCTAAAACAATGCAGTGATTACTGTATAAATGACACTGTCAGGGAAGGGGTTAACACTAGGGGGCGATCAAGGGGTTAAATGTGTTCCCTAGGGAGGTGTTTCTAACTGTGGGGGGAGGAGGGGTCTGACTGGGAGTAGAGAAAGATCGCTGTTCCTGATCACTAGGAACAGCAGATCTCTCTCTACTTCCGTGACAGAACAGGAATCTGTCTGTTTACATTGACAGATCTCCGTTCTGACTCTCTGTGGAGCGATCGCGGGTGGCTGGCGGACATCGCGCCTGCTATAGCTGTTAAAGGGGAACAACGTACAGCTACGGCGATTTGCAAAATTGAGCCGACCTGCCGCGGTATAATGACGGCGGCTGGTCGGCAAGCGGTTAACCCGCATCAAACGTGCATTAACCCCTTACCGACCGCCCTGTAGCAGATTTACTGCTACAGGGCAGCCGCACTGTGCAGAATCATGTATATATACGTGATTCTGCACTTCTGGGTAGGGGGCGCTCCGCTTCTGCTGTGATTTGTCATCCTGACACCCGCCGATCGTCCGAAAAACTCCAAAGACATGTTGGTAGGTTAATTGGATTCTGTCTAAATTGGCCCTATTATGTATGAATGTGAGTTGGGGACCTTACATTGTAAGATCCTTGAGGGGAGGGACTGATGTGAATGTACAATGTATATGTAAAGCGCTGCGTAAATTGACAGCACTAAATAAGTACCTGAAATAATCATAATAATAACACATAGAACAGAGCTCTGCCTATGTAAATAACGCAGAGCTCTGCTCTGACAGGGGGGAAGTGATGGATTTTCTTTCCCTGAAAAGCAGGGGGGAAAAAAACCCATCACATTCCTTAGTAAAAACACCACGCATAGTACACAAAAACACTGGCTAGGCACACATTTAACCCTTTGATCCCCCTAGATGTTTAACCCTTTCCCAGCCAGTGTCATTAGTACAGTGACAGTGCGGTTGATTTACTAACACTGGAGGGTGCAAAATCTGGGGCAGCTGTGCATGTTGGCCAATCAGCTTCTAACTTCAGCTTGTTCAAATAAACTTGGTCAATAAAACCTGGAAGCTGATTGGTTTCTATGTAGCGCTGCGCCAGATTTTGCACTCTCCAGTTTTAGTAAATCTCCCCCCCGCAATGTATATCTTTAGCACTGATCACTGTATTAAGGCCCTGGTTCCCACAAAGTGTCAAAGGTGTCAGTTAGTGTCAGGTTGTCCGCTACAAATATCTCAGTCCCACTATAAGTCGCTGATCCCCGCCATTAATAGTATAAGAAAAAAATAATTCCAGTATATATTTCATAGTTTGTAGACACTATAGCTTTTGCGCAAACCAATCAATATACCCTTATTGGCATTTTTGTTTACCAAAAATATGTAGCAGAATATATAAATATTGTTTTGGTACAACGTTGTAATTGTCAGTTAAAGCGACGCAGTGCCGTATCGCAAAAAATGGCCTGATCATTAAGGGGGTAAATCCTTCCTGGGCTGAAGTGGTTAACATGGTTTCCTATGAGACGCGTTTCTGTGGGGAAAAAAAGACATACATTTTATTTGAGTACAACGTCGCACGACCGCGCAATTGTCAGTTAAAGTAACGCAGAGCCGTATCGCAAAAAATGGCCTGGTCGTGAAGGGGGGGGGTGAATCTTCCGGAGGGCAAGTGGTTAACCCCTTCCCAGCCAGTGTCATTAGTACAGTGACAGTGCATATTTTTAGCACTGTATTAGAGTCACTGGTTTCCACAAAATGCCAAAAGTGCCGGTTAGTGTCAGAATGTCTGCTGCAATGTCACAGTCCTGCTATAGGTCGCTGGTTGCCGCCATCACTAGTATAAGGGCCAGTTCACACCATAGAAACGCAGTCCGGATGCGTTCCAGATGCTTTTTTGCATGCGTGTTTTTGATGCGTTTTTGGTGTGTTTTTGATGAAGTCCGGTACATCCCCCCCTCTTTTTTCTTAACCTTGAATAAGGACATGTGCGTTCCAGTTCATTTTTGGTGCGTTACGTGCGTTTTTGATGCGTTTTATAGCATTCCAGTCCAGTCCAGTGCAGGAAAAATGCAGCAGGTTCTATTTTTTTTTCTGGAACTGGAACGCACTGGAATTGCAAACACTGGTGTGAAATATGCCATTGAAAACCATATAACCTACTTTCCATGCAGAAAAAAAAAAAACGCACCGGAGTGCATGTGGTGTGAACTGGCCCTAAAATAAATTCCAGTATATATCACTTTCGCACAAACCAATCACTATACGCTTATTGGGATTCTTGTTTACCAAAAATATGTAGCAGAATACATATTGGCCTAAATTGATGAAGAAATTCGATTTCTTACATTTTTATTGGATATGTTTTATAGCAGAAAGTAAAATATATTTTTTTTTCCAAAATTGTCGGTCTTTTTCTGTTTATAGTGCATAAAATAAAAACCGCAGAGGTGATCAAATACCGATAATCAAAAGAAAGCTCTATTTATGGGAGAAAAAGATATAAATTTATTTTGAGTAGTGTCGCACGACTGCGCAATTGTCAGTTAAAGTAACGCAGTGCGGTAGGTCTGGTCAGGCCTGGTCATTAAAGGGGGGGGGGGGTAAATCTTCCAGAGGTCAAGTGGTTAAATGCGCGTCAAAAATGTGTATTAAAGCTATAGGTGCGTTGGTGGGCGTTACTGTCAGCGTATATTTAGCAAGTGTGACGCGAGCGTTAAAGCGCGATGACACAACTTGATGCATCATCCGTGAAACACGATCATCGATGTAACGTTAAAGGAAAAGCAATTACCGGTCTGGGATTAGGAGATCTCCGGGGATGGCGGCTTTATGGACGGACTCCGGTAGTTATTGCGGCGGACGCTCACCGGCATGGCACTTGTCCCGTCTGGAAGGTGGGAACGCTCAGTGCACAGTCATAGTCTGTACAAACGTTTTCTAAGTGGAGTGATCCTCGCAGAGCTGGACGCCACTGAAAGGAATCTTTTAGTTTACACATTGCTGCTAAGACAACCAGTCAGCTGAGTCTTTGTGATTGTCCCATAGGCGGGGAGACTGAAATACTCTGCATGACTTCATCCTACACAGGGAGCCACGCTTCTCAGGCAGGGACCCCTATAATAAGAACGTACCCCGGCAGGGACCCCCATAATAACAACTTGCCGATACAAAGAACAATAAACTGCCAGAGAGTTAACCACTTAAGGAGCCTCTTTCTGAGATTTGTTGTTTACAAGTTAAAAACAGGTTTTTTTTGCTAGAAAATTACTTAGAACCCCACAAACATTGTACATTTTTTTTTCTAACACCCTAGAGAATAAAACGGCGGTCGTTGCAATACTTTCTGTCACACCGTATTTGCGCAGCGGTCTTACAAGCGCACTTTTTTTTTGGAAAAAAATACACTTTTTGAATAAAAAAAATAAGACAACAGTAGTTAGCCTAATTTTTTTCTATATTGTGAAAGATGATGTTACGCCGAGTAAATTGATACCCAACATGTCACGCTTCAAAATTGCGCCCGCGACAAATGGAATGGCGACAAACTTTTACCCTTAAAAACCTCCACAGGCGACGTTTAAAAAAATTCTACCAGTTGCATGTTTTGAGTTACAGGGGAGAATTATTGCTCTCGCTCTACCGTTCGCGGCGATACCTCACATGTGTGGTTTGAACACCGTTTTCATATGCCGGCGCCACTCACGTATGCGTTCGCTTCTGCACGCGAGCTCGGCGGGACGGGGCGCTTTAAATTTTTTTTTTTCTTATTTATTTTACCTTTTATTTTTCATATTTACACTGTTCTTTTAAAAAAAATTGCGTCACTTTTATTCCTATTACAAGGAATGTAAACATGCCTTGTAATAGAAAAAAGCATGACAGGACCTCTTAAATATGAGATCTGGGGTCAAAAAGACCTCAGATCTCATATTTACACTAAAATGCAATAATAAAAAAAATATATATACATTTTTTTTTTGTCATTTGAAAAAAATAAATAAATAAATAAATGAACTGTAGTGCGTTTCTGCAAAAAGCACCAAAAAAATTCATAGGTGTGAACTGAGGCTTACTACAACTTTAATCACTGACAGGCAGCAACCAGTAAGTGAGCTTACCCCCCCGCCACACAACCCCACCGCCCAGCCAAAAAACCCAGCGCCACTGCCGCCCCCGACCCCCCCGCCCCCCCCCCCCGTGCCAACTTTAGACTTTAGGCTGAAGCCCCTGGTCTTTTTGCCACCTTATTTGTGAGTGCTGATCAGAGGTCATGTGACGCGCCGCCTCTCTCCTCTCCCTGTCTGACAGATGCAGCGGGAGGGGCCGAGATTCTCTTCCCCGCTGCTGACGTCAGTCTGGAGGGGAGGAGGAGAGGAGGAAATGCCATAAATCTATCCCCCATTTTGTAGGCACTATAACTTTTGTGCACACCAATCAATATATGCCTATTGTGATTTTTCTTACCAAAAATATGTAGCAAAACACATATCGGCCTAAACTGATAAAGAAATTGGATATTTATTACAGCAAAAAGTAAAAAATATTGTTTTTTTTTTCAAAATTGTCGGTCTTTTTTTGTTTATAGCGCAAAAAATAAAACCTGCAGAGGTGATCAAATACCACCAAAAGAAAGCTCTATTTGTGGGAAAAAAAGGAGGCCAATTTTTTTTCAGTACAGCGTCGCACGACCGCGCAATTTTTAGTTAAAGCGGCGCAGTGCCGAATCACAAAAAATGGCCTGGTCATTAAGGGGGAAAATCTTCCGGGGCTGAAGTGGTTAAAGTAAGACATGTTATTACAGCAGCAGCAGGAGGAGGGGGGGGGGCGGGGTCGTGCCCTGACACAGAAGCAGGGAGGGAGGGGGGAGGAGGACAGAGTAGAGACAGCAGGCAGCGGATGACGGAGGCACGTAAACTGACCACGGTGTCAGGGCTCAGCAGCCATGATACACCTAGTCAGTTTACATAGGGGAGGGCAGAACCTGACAGGATCAGCCATGTTTTTTAGGTGTTACAGGGGGGCAAATGACACAGCACAAGCACTGTGCTGTATAAAATGCTTTAAAGGAGCAGGATTCATTTTTTAATTTTTTTTGAGTTAACAAACGCTTAAGCCTGGGTTCACACTGTTACGATGCGGGAACCAGCGCGATTCCAGTGGCGGTTCCCGCATCGCATCTCTCCCGCAGCCAGTTCACACTGCCCTTTGTGAACCGCTGCGGCTGTCAATACAATGTTAATGACACCCCCAGATCGGTTCACAGATCGCAGTGCGAACTGTGGATTCGGACAAGAATCGGACCACATGGGTGAGAACAACCATGCGCTCCGATTCCAGTGCGGGGGGGGGGGGGGAAAAGTCCCTGCACCTTTTTTGGGCGAATCCAATGCGAGTTCAGCCATACAAACTGTATGGCTGAACTCGCATTGCACAGACATCGCATGTGATTGGCCCCGCAGTGCGCGTGCGATGTCTGTGTTCGCTAAAGTGTGAACCCTAGCTTAACCACTCAAGCCCCGGACCATTTGGCTGGCCAAAGACCAGAGCACTTTTTGCGATTCGGCACTGCGTCGTTTTAACTGACAATTGCGCGGTCGTGCGACGTGGCTCCCAAACAAAATTGACGTCCTTTTTTTCCCACAAATAGAGCTTTCTTTTGGTGGTATTTGATCACCTCTGCGGTTTTTATTTTTTGCGCTATAAACAAACAATAGCCACAATTTTGAAATAAACGCATTATTTTTTACTTTTTGCTATAATGAATATCCCCAAAAAATATATAAAAGAAAAAATTTTTCCCTCAGTTTAGGTCGATACGTATTCTTCTACATATTTTTGGTAAAAAAAAATCGCAATAAGCGTTTATTGATTGGTTTGCGCAAAAGTTATAGCGTCTACAAAATAGGGGATAGTTTTATGGCATTTTTATTGATATTTTTTTTTTTTACTAGTAATGGCGGCGATCAGCGATTTTTATCATGACTGCGACATTATGGCGGACACATCAGACACTTTTGACACATTTTTGGGACCATTGGCATTAATACAGCGATCAATGCTAAAAAATTGCATTGATTACTGTAAAAATGTCACTGGCAGTGAAGAGGTTAACCACTAGATGGCGCTGTAGGGGTTAAGTGTGTCCTAGGGAGTGATTCTAACGGTGTGGGGGGGGGGGGGCTATGTGTGACACAACACCATACCTCCCAACATTTTGAGATGGGAATGAGGGACACCTACTAGAAAACGTGTGTAGGCATAGGACATGCGACCCTGCCACACCCCCTTAAAAGGAGAATTAACAAAAAAAAAGGTTAATTAAATCCACAAGTGCTTTTTTTTACCACTACTATTCCTTTATATTGGCTTTTAAAGTTTACAAATGCAGCAATTTAGAATTTGGATGAAAGGTTTAGTGCTGGGAAACACCTTTTGAAAGATTAAAAAGTGCATTTTAATATGCAACTATATGGATCAGAATGAGGGACAAATGAGGGGGAAAGAGGGACAGAGGGACATTGTTCCAAATCAGGGACTGTCCCTCGAAATCAGGGACAGTTGGGAGCTATGCACAACACTGATCTCCTGATTACAGGGAGCTGTGATCAGTGTCAGTGTCATTAGGCAGAAAGGGGAGATGCTTGTTACATTAGCATCTCCCCGTTCTTCCTCACCGTGAGTCGATCGTGGGTATCCCCTCGGTCACGGAGCTCCCGGCAGGCGCGCGCCCGCTGGCCGCCTCTTAAAGGGGAACGTCCAGGTACGTGATTCTGCCTGTACGTGCCCTTCTGCAGCAGTATATCTGCGTGAGGCGGTCGGGAAGCGGTTAAGGTTCAATCGTAACTTACAACTGTAGGTTATCAATCTCTGTCACCACCATGTAATCTGATTGATTAAAATACAATGATGACAAACAATTTTGTATGGGTCGCTATATTTTATGATTACTTTCCTTGTTATACTGCCACACGTGGGTACAATTCTGTGTTATATACCTAACAGCTCAACATACATGTCGTTATATGATGTATATGTACCTAAAATGTTTGTAGATCAGTGGTTTATTTCAATGAACTTTCTTTTGACTGAAAAAAAATATATACATTCGTATTCATGAGCAAAGTACCTCAGTGCTGCCAATCGATTGCATATCGAATGATACATTTCCTCCCTGGCCAAATCGAGCGTCGGAAAGGGAAGTTATGGCTATTTGATTGTTTGCTGATTCGATCATTTGATGATTTGTCCATTTTGATTTAATTGCACATCAATTGGATTATAAAATCAAAGCATGCAAGGTTGACATAAGGGATTGGCCGGGGGGGGGGGGGGGGGGAGGGGGGATTATTGATTGTTTTGCACTGACATACTTTGGTTATGCATTCAAAAAATGTCTTTTACAATAAAAAAAAAAATGTAAAATGCGTATTGCTTAATTATTGATTTGTGACAAATATAAACACACATATGATTGGATTGGGGTCGATGAGTTCCTAATATGCTAGTCCAAACCCGATTTCAAATATATGCATAGCTCCCAACTGTCCCGGATTTCGAGGGACTGTCCCTGATTTGGAGCAATGTCCCTCTGTCCCTTTTTCCTCCTCATTTGTCCCTCATAGTTGTATATAAAATGCACTTTTTATCATTCAAAAAGCGTTTCCCAGTGCTAAACCTTTTATCCAAATTCTAAATGTCTGCATTCAGAAGCCAATATAAAGAAATAGTAGTGGTAAAAAAAGCACTTGTGGATTTAATTAACCTTTTTTTTGAGGGTTAATTCTCCTTTAAGGGGGTGTGGCAGGAGGCGTGTCCTATGCCTATATATGTTTGCTAGTAGGTGTCCCTCATTCCCATCTCAAAATGTTAGGAGGTATGTATATGGCCCGGGTGTGCTGAACGATTTTATTCAGTGCATTGGTCCCTAATCGATCTTCTGATAGTAAATTGACCAATAATATAATCATATATAAAAGAATTCTGTGTATGGCCACCACTACAGTCAGTTGTCTGACACAGCTCACTTACAGTGGCGGCTGGTGCTCAAATTTTCTTTTGGGGCCACTGTGCCCATCAATTGCACCCACTGTGCCAAACACTGCCATTGTGCCATCAAATGCTGACACTGTGCCATCAATTGCAGCTACTGTGCCAAACGCTGCCACTGTGCCCATTAAACGCTACCACTGTGCCATCAAGTGCTGCCACTGTGCCCATCAAACGCAGCTACTGTGCCAAACACTGCCATTGTGCCCATCAAACACTGCCACTGTGCAAATCAAAAAACACTGCCACTGTGCCCTCAAACGCAGCCACTGTGCCATTAAATGCTGCCACTGTGCCATCAATCGCAGCTACTGTGCCAAACGCTGCCACTGTGCCCATTAAACGCTACCACTGTGCCATCAAGTGCTGCCACTGTGCCCATCAAACGCAGCTACTGTGCCAAACACTGCCATTGTGCCCATCAAACACTGCCACTGTGCAAATAAAAAAAACGCCGCCACTGTGCCCTCAAACGCAGCCACTGTGCCAAACGCTGCCAATGTGCCCATTAAACGCTGCCACTGTGCCATCAAATGCTGCCACTGTGCCCATCAAACGCTGCCACTGTGCCAAACCCTGCCACTGTGCCCATCAAACGCTGCCACTGTGCCCATCAAACGCTGCCACTTTGCCATCAAACGCTGCCACTGTGCCCTCAAATGCTGCCACTGTGCCCATTAAACGCTGCCACTGTGCCCATCAAATGTTGCCACTGCGCTATCAAACGCTGCCAGTGGGCACTTACCCTGTCTTGGTGGGGCAGCGGGTGATAGCGACGAGCGGGGTCCTTTGTGCGTCTCCTGCCGTCCTCATCTCCTGTCCTCTCCTCCTGATAGGCGTCCAATAACGGCGCCTGTCGTTTCAGCCAATCAGGTGACAGGTAACAGACCCGAGCACCTGATTGGCAGAGAGGTGGTTTAGTGTTAGGAAAGCGAATAGTCATTCGCTTTTCTAACACAGCTGAGTGACCTGCGAGCGCCCAGCATGGCGCTCGCAGGTCACTTTTTTTGAAGCCTATTAGAGCCTATGGCTCTAATCAGGTGCTTAAAAAACACCCCCCGCCGCTGTAATTCAGGCGCCCCGCGTCCGAAAAGGGGCCGGGCGTCTGAATAGGGGGTGGCAGAGGCGGCCATAGATACAGTAGATTCACGCAATGCATGAATCTATCTATTGGTGATAGAGGGGTGGCAGGAGAGATGGGGCGGCGCCCATGCGCCCTTAATGCATGGGCCGCCACTGCTCACTTATTTGATTGAACAGAGGGTCTGTGGTTTACAATTGTTATTATATTTGAATTAATTAGTTGCATCAATCATATCAATCATTTTAATGATATTGGTGACGGGTCCTATCAATACACTGTGCAAAAGTTTTAGGCAGGTGTAAATAAAATGCTGTATAAATGAAGAATGCTTTCAGGTATAGAAGCGTTAATATTTTATTTTTTATCAAATAACAAAATGGAAAGTAAATGAACAGAAGAGAAATCCAAATCCAATCAATATTTGGTGTGACTTTTGCACAGTGCTGTAGGTATATATATGTCACCTATATAGGTCACTTGGGCCATAAGAGACCAGCAAAGAAATTTGCAGTGAAAGGCCCCCAGGGAGATGGTTGGTAAACAATCCGTAGGACAATGAAGATGTCAACCTGAAAGAAGAAAATGACATGGTGATATAGACGTGGCCATGAACTGCCTGCGGCAAGGACTGGGAGGTTAAAGAGGAACTGCAGTCTGCTCACATCATTTGCAATAAAAACATCTTTGCCATTCTGAAGCTTCCCTCCAACCACTTTGCATATTATTTTATATATACTGTGATTCTGTACTTGCCAAATATGCTGCAGAAATCTCCCTCCACTGAGTCTGGCTGCAGCCATTTTAACTGTGGGCAGCTGAAGCTGCTGCCTGTTCACTTCCTGTATTTACACAGACTCACCTCCAGCTCTGCAGCTCTCATTGGCTCTCTTATGACTCATCCCTCCCCCCCCTCCCTTCCTGGCAAACTCTAACCAGAGTGAGTGAGAGAGAGAGCTGTGCATGATGTCAAACACCTAGACTAATGACCAGACAAGAAGCATGAAGTGGGCTGTATAAGGTATTTACTGGCAGAAAAAAAAAATGTTTTACTATCCAAAGTTAAAACAACAACAAAGGCAGAAGATTTAATAGATGGAAAGATGAAAAGAATGACTAAAGTTCCACTTTAATACATTGCCATAATGCAGTAATAAACCCAAAAGCAAACATTTATTATATTGCAGCTTATCAATTCTTAGATGTGATGGCTGCATTTGTTTTCTTTTTTCTTTCGTTTTCACCTGGTGATCCAGCCAGTAAGTTTGTTGTTTTTCAAAAGAACAAGCTCTCCTGCAGATGTAGCAGTCAGAGGGCTAAGACAAACCATCTATCACTGACAAGGGTGCTTACAATGATCAGCTTTAGTTATTTATGTAAAACCTTTATCCCAATAAGAACAAAACAGTTTACTATAACTGATTATTAAGTGTTATGCCGGGGACACACAGGCTGAATATCGGCTAAAATCAGCCATTGTAGTAGAAACCGTCTGACTTTTATCCCGTGTGTACAGCAGTCTGTCTGACAGAAGCCAATCTCATGACTGGCTTCTTCTCTCGAATGAGCATGCTTGAAAACCAGCAGCCGATCAGCATCAAATCAGTGATTGCAGCCAATGGCTGGAAGCGCTGGCCGGGGTGTTCTGGCTGGGGGATGGTCCCCCTGTCAGCATAATGGGGGAGATCACTGGACTAACATTGCTTGTGTTAGTACAGCCATTGGGTTGAACGACAGAAAAACAACTTTATAGTATGTACCAGGCTTTAGCTGGAGTTCAGCTTCAATTTGCTAGTGTATTTAAGTCTGCTAGTATATCTAACTCTCCCCTCCCCACAGACTGACAATGCTGCTGTTCAAATGTGCCCCCCTGTGCTCCTTCATCCAGAGTGGGGGCACTTTAATACAGGAGGTGTATTACTGGCCAGCAAGGCCGTGGATAAGGGGGGTACCAACGGCCCTCCCACATGGGGTCCTGTATGTCTCTCTCTGCAGCAGCTGAAAGCTGTCTTCTTCTTCTCCTCTCCCTCTCATTGACTTTCAGCTGCTGCAGAGAGAGCCATACAGGGGATCAGTTCCAATAATTGCCCCCCCCCCCCACGCCATACTGATCACGCTCCCTGTGCACCATACTTTTCCCAGGACCCATGTGTCCCCCCACCCCCGCAGTGCTACCGGCTTCCCTCCTCTCCTTCCTGCCAGCAGCTGCAAGCACACAATAGGATCCATCAAGATGGAGAGTGGGGGAAGGGTCTGGAAAATGTCATATTTACCAGCCCCTTCCTTTCCTGAATGAACACAATAAGACCCCTTTCACACTGGAGGCGTTTTTCAGGCTCTAAAGGGCTAAAAATAGCGCCTGTAAAGCGCCTGAAAAATGCCTCCCCTGCAGCCCCAGTGTCAAAGTGTGGGTGCTTTCACACTGTGGCGGTGCGCTTGCGGGACATTAGAAAAAGTCCTGCAAGCAGCATCTTTGGAGAAGTTTAAGAACGGTGTATACAGCGCTCCTCCAGCGCCCCTGCCCATTGAAATGAATGGGCACTGCTGCCGACATGCCTGCAAAGTTAGCGGCCGAAAAGCGCCGCTGAAACGATGGTAAAGCGCCGCTAAAACTAGCGGCACTTTACCGCTAACACGGAGCGGTGCCAATGTGAAAGGGCTCTAAGTGATAGGTATCGATCACTTACTGTGTTCATTCATAATTGAAGCATTGGCTGTATGGGGCCCTGTGGTTTCTAACAGCTGCCCTGCTGGCCGGATCACCAGGTGGAAAAAAGCCTAAAAAAAACAACGAATGCAGCCACCACATCTAATCAGGGATGTGCAGTCAGGGGAGGCAGGTGAGGCAGAGCCTCACCTGCCATGAACATAAAAAAAACAAAACAAAACAAAACAAAAAAAATGATTGACTGTGAGGACTCGGCGACCTGGGGTAGCTGGTCAAAATTTGACCGCCACTGGTCAAAATTTGGGGCTCCTACGACCTATGGTTCCGGAGATACGGGGCTCCTTTTGCAGCCTGTCAGAATATACATACAGAGCAGCCAGTTTAAATGCAAGCTGGCACACTCTAAGAGGATGAGCTCACAGTGCCTCTCACTTCTTGTCAGAGGCACTGAGCTCAATGGACAGCTTGGAGTCTTGGACCAATGGTAAAGTACCATTAGCCCAAGCTGTCCAATAAAAATGCTGCAATGGAGGCACGCCTCTCACTGCAGTGTCATAGAAAGGGACATGTGTCTAAAATACAAATACAGTGGAACCTTGGTTAACGAGCAACTTTTTTTTTTTTTTAATTCTGACTCGGTTTGCGAGTATTGTCTTGCAAAACGAGCCAAATTCAAACTAATGGGGTGTGCAGTACCGCATCTGGCCAGAGGTTCGGGGGCGCCGGTGACACTCGGAACGGTTTGGAGCAGTTCGGAAATACTCGGAAACACTCAGAAATACTCAGTTTCTGAGTGTTTCCAAGCCTTTCTGAGGCTTTCCGAGTTTAGCCGAGCTGTCCCCGAGTATTTCCGAGGCTCTCCGGCGCCCCCCCACCTCTGGCCACATGCGGTATTGCATGCAATAGAAGTCAATCTGGAACAAATTATCTTCGTTTCCATTGACTTCTATGGGGAAACTCGCTTTGATATGCGAGTGCTTTGGATTACAAGCATTCTCCTGGAACGGATTATACTCGTAATCCAAGGTTCCACTGTACTCCCTTTCAGCCCAGCCCTCT
Source organism: Lithobates septentrionalis (assembly GCA_037952835.1). Classification (NCBI taxonomy): domain Eukaryota; kingdom Metazoa; phylum Chordata; class Amphibia; order Anura; family Ranidae; genus Lithobates; species Lithobates septentrionalis. The sequence goes on along the minus strand of JBBDGP010002659.1, from coordinate 981,491 downwards.
TAACTACAAGGAAAGAAACACGTGTTTATGGGTATAAGGTTTACCCACAATCCCATGTTGTTCTCATAGGAGAATGAGAATCTGCTGCTGTTGAAAAGATAGTGTTATAATCAAGCTAAATCATATATTTTTATGCTATATGTTATAACATAATAATTTATTATTTATCTATTTACTGTGAAGTTAGTGGTTGGAAGTTATAACTTCAAAACTTCAGTGATTTGTCCATTAAGCCACCTGCTTGAGTACAGTTTTGGAAAATATAATAAATTACCTTAAAAACAATATACAGGCGGTCCCCTAGTTACAAACATCCGACTTACAAAGGACTCCTACTTACAAACGGAGGGAGACAACAGGAAGTGAGAGGAAAATCTACCCCTAGGAAGGGGAAATTCACTCCTGTAAGAGCTATTATGGGGAAAAGGTACCTCCACGGATGCTTTATCACCAATCCTTGTTTCCACAACAACCCAAAATGTTCAAAATCCAATTGTCATTGGGACAGAAAGTGAGGTGAAATCTTCTGAACAGGGGCACAGACAGCAAAACAAATGTTAAAGGGGTGATAACCCTTCCCCATGCTATCCAAAAAGCTTAAAAATAGTTTTTTTTGGCTGGAGCTACACTTAAAAAATGTACCTGTTCTGACTTACAAACAGATTCAACTTAAGAACAAACCTAGTAGAAAATCATCATTTTTTTTGTTAGAAAATTACTCAGAACCCCTAAACATTATATATATTGTTTTGGCAGACACCCTATGGAATAAGAAAAAACAGGAAGCATTGCAACTTTTTATGTTACACGACATTTGCGCAGCAATTTTTCAAAGGCAATTTTTTTTTTGGAAAGAAACTGTTTCATGAATAAGAAAAAAACAAACAAAAAAAAACCCACTAAAGTTAGCCTGTATACTATGAAAGATGATGTTACGCCAAGTAAATAGATACCTAACATGTCACGCTTTAAAATTGCGCACATTTGTGTAATGGCGCCAAACTTCAGTACTTAAAAATCTCCATAGGCGACGCTTTACATTTTTTAAAGGTTACATGTTTAGAGTTACAGAGGAGATCTAGTGCTAGAATTATTGCTCTCGATCTAACGATCGTGGCTTATGTAATCTGTGTGTTTCTGGCTCTGATACTAGCCAGTGCCTCACCAGCCACTGACCTCACCGCACGTCCCTGGATCACATGATTGGTGAGCTGCAATATACAGGTATTATTTTTTTGGTTTTGGCTTTCATAGCGCTTTAAGAATATGACGGATTCTGAGAAAAAAAAGAATATGACGGAGGAAGCGTTGATGTAAAACATGATTCTGCATACCTGTGGCTTTGTACAAAGTGGATTTATGGTTCTGGCCATTCGATCGTTCTTACTGTATAGAGCTTAGCTGAGCAGGAAATGAATACGAGAAAAATTCCCCCCTTGTACTTCTCCAGTATTGGCTGACCTTGAATTACGTGAGCAGGTAGAATGCCCATTGTGTGCTGTGTCAATGGCGATTGTCTGAAGACACAGCTGGGATTATTGCCTTTCTTCCTTCACATTCGGCCTCGTACACGCACACTTTACATCCTGGATATTTACAGACAGAGCAGAAAAAGCTGATACATGTTTATTTTCAGATTACAAACCAAGGAGATGCCAACAGGGAAAGCCGATATTAAAGAGTAAAAGAAAAAAAAACATTCCCCTCTGGGTGATCTCTGTACATTGCTGGGATTTCAACAAACTCTGTTGCAGATTCCTACCTTTTGTTATTCTGAAGAAATAGCCGTTTGTTTCTCTGTGTCCATGTGCATCTAATGGGAGGGGTTTCATAATTATCAATCAGCTGCTGCACCTGCAGGGCTTTGATGAGGAAAGTTTAGATGTGGGAGTATTTCACCAAAAATGACACTTTTGTTGCAGGGGATGCCCAAAATCTGACCTCTATCTTAGTGCAGACTTCTGGGAAAATCAGTGAGCCAATCACACAAGCAGGAAACTACCTATCTGGGGGGCGTTCTGTTCACCATTTATGTACAGAACACCTCCAGGTTGCCATATTGCATTTTACAGGAAATTACAGCGGCTGCAGATTGAATAGGAAAGGTCATTATTTATAACATTCAATGACAATATGACTTGTGTCGCAATTGTCTACGCTATATTATTATTTTTTTTATTTGCTATTTTTTTCCCACTAAAGTGGAGCTACCTTTTTAAGGCTTGGCTCACATCTTTGGGTGCGCAATTCGCGGATAGAGCAGCCCATTCCTTTCAACGTGGGAAAGAAGCCCCCAACTCCTTTCCCCTTCAGCCTCCACCACGTACCTGTACGCCAGGTTGAAAGGGTTATACCGGAATGATGCCTGCAGCTACAGGTACAGTATTATCCTGGTATCTTCTTTCTCAGTCGGCGATGCAGTTTTATGAATCGTAATTAGCCATGGATCGCATTTACAAGCGGCAGAAGGGGGTCTCCCCCCCACGCCACCTTCATCCACCTTTCTGGCAGACCATAGAGATGTCCCTATAGATCATCTCTATGGTCTAAGACAGTGGTCTCCAAACTGCAGCCTGGGTGCCAGATGCAGCCCTTTGCTTGCTTTTATCCAGCCCTTGAGGTACTATTCCATTCACTGACACCAACAATGGGGCATAATTCCTGTTACTGACACCAACAATGGGGCATTATTTCTCCCACTGACACCAATTGGTGGGGCACAACTCCTTCCATCGACACCAACAATGGGGCATAACTCCTTCCAATAATACCAACGATGAGCCATTATTCCTCCCACTGACACCAACAAAAGGGCACAATTCCTGCCACTGTCACCAACAATGGGGCAGAATTTCTTCCATTGACACCACTGATGGGGCACTATTCCTCAAACTGACACCAGCAATGGGGCACTATTCGTTCCACTGACACCAACGATGGGGCACTATTGCTCCCACTGAGACCAATGATGGGGCACTATGTCTCCCACTGACACCAACAATGGGGCACTATTCCTCCCACTGATACCAACAATGGGGCATAATTCCGGTTGCTGACACCAACAATGGGGAATTATTCCTCCCACTGACACATTCAAAAGGGCAAAATTCCTCCCACTGACACCAATGGTGGGGCACAACTCCTTCCATCGACACCAACGATGGGGCATAGTTCCTTCCATTAATACCAACAATGAGCCATTATTCCTCCCACTGACACCAACAATGGGACACTATTCCTCCCACTGACACCAACAATGGGGTAGAATTTCTTCCATTGACACCAACAATGGGGCACTATTCCTCCCACTGACATCAATGATGGGGCACTATTCCTCCCACTGACACCAACAATGGGGCACTATTCCCCCCACTGATACCAACGATGGGGCACTATTCCTCCCACTGATACCAATGATGAGTCACTATTCCTCCCAATGGTAACAACAATGGGGCACTATTCCTCCCACTGACAGGGAATTGTTTACCCATACTGGATGCCAGGACATTTTCTACTCCCATTGGCCCATGTCCGACCCCCCCAAAGTTTAAAATACAGTAAACTGGCCCTTTGTTTAGAAAGTTTGGAGACTCCTGGTCTAAGAAACCAGAAGTTTTGGTGTAATGTAAAAAGGCCATTACCGACCTGTGAAATAGAATAGAAAAGAATAGAATAGAAAATAAAAGAATAGAAAAGAATAGACTAGAATAGAAAAAAACAATAGTATAGAATAAAATAAAATAAAAAGAATATATCCATCTTCCGAAATTAAAATTTTAAATAGAATTAATTTGAATTTGAATAGAAAATAATATTTTCACGTTAACATCAATGTTTATAATACTGTTTTCTATTTTGCTTTCTTTTCGTATTATTCTTTACTTTTTATGTATACCAATGCTGAAATGTGTGTGTTATTTTTATGTAAATGATATATCTCAATAAAAATCTTTATTGTTTAAAAAAAGAAAACAATAGAATAGATAATAAAATAAAAGAATAGAATAGAAAAAAAAAACAATAGAATAGAATGGAATAGAAAGAATATAACCAACTTCCAAAATTTGAATTGCGAATAGAATAAATTTGAATTAGAATGGAATTTGATTAAAATTAGAATTCAAATTCCATTCGAATTTTCCGAATCTGATCGAATTAAGTTAAATTCAACCGAATTAGGAAAATTCGAAATCTAAATCGAATAAACAAAACAGATTCCAAAAACAAATTAAATTAATTTAACCAACTTACCTAAACAAATTTATGTAAATAACAAATATTATTGAAACTAAACAAATTTTCTCGCTCTGCACATGTCTAGCAGTTAAAAAGTTTCAGATGGAATGTGCTTACTCATAACGCAAATGCAACACCCATCATTTTATTCTCTAGAACCTCTGCTTGAAAAAAATATATAATGTTTGGGGGTTCTAAGTACTTTTCTAGCAAAAAAAAAAAAAGTTGATTTTTACATGTACGGTATGTGTGAAGTGTCAGGATTGGCCTAGGGCCCATTTCCACTGACCACCACTGTAAGTGGGTATTTCTCTATTGACCACCAATGTGGGGGCGCTTTCTCCTACTGATCATCTGTGTAATGGGGTCCTTCTTCATTGACCACCATTGATCTGCCGCTTACCACCAGTGTAAGGGGATCGTTCTCTCGTTTTCCACCAGTGTAAGAGATTCTTCTAAATAATGATGACGGGACCTATCCCCACTAACTACCAGTGTAAGGGGGCACTTTTTTTTACTAATCGCCAGTATGAGGGGGCCCTTCTTTATTAACCACCACTGTAAGGGGCTCATCTCCACTGACCACCAGTGTAAAGGGGCATTTCTGTATAGACCATAAATGTAAGGAGACCATTCTCCCACTGACCACCAGTATGATGGGACCATCTCTACTGACCGCCAATGTAAGGGGCCCATTTTCACTGACCACCACTGTAAGTGGGCATTTCTCTAGGGATCGTTCTTTCGCTTACAACCAGCGTAAGAGGAACGTTCAGTCCCTTACCACCAGTGTAAGGGGACAATTTCTACTGACTACCAATGTAAGAGGGTTCTTCTTAATACTGACCACCAATGTAAGGGGGCATTCTCCTACTGATCATCTGTGTAATGGGGTCCTTCTTCATTGACCACCATTGTAAGGGGATCGTTCTGCCGCTTACCACCAGTGTAAGGGGATCGTTCTCTCTTTTACCACCAGTGTAAGGGATTCTTCTAAATACTGATGACCAATGTGAGGAACCCATCCCCACTAACTACCGGTGTAAGGGGGCACTTTTTTTTTTACTAATCACCAGTATGAGGGGGCCCTTCTTCATTAACCACCGCTGTAAGGGGCTCATCTCCACTGACCACCAGTGTAAAGGGGCATTTCTGTATAGACCATAAATGTAAGGAGACCATTTTCCCACTGACCACCAGTATGAGGGGACCATCTCTACTAACCACCATTTCCACTGACCACCACTGTAAGTGGGCATTTCTCTAGGGATCTTTCTCTCGCTTACCACCAGTGTAAGGGGCCAATTTCTACTGACTACCAATGTAAGGGGGTTCTTCTAAATACTGACCACCAATGTAAGGGGCCCATCCCCGCTGATCACCGATGTTAGGAGACACTTTTTTCAATCACCAGTGTGAGGGGGCCCTTCTTCACTACCCACCACTGCAAGGGGACCATTGTTGCTCTGACCACCACAGTGTAAGGGGTTAATCTGAGTACCAGCGTTCGCCATCATCTTGGACTAAGTGACGCAACTTTGACGAACAAGCAATGTCCGGTAACGCACTTCCAATCAGTGTGGTGTGCTGCATTGTTATAAATACTGCCAGAACTTTAATTTTTTTTTTTTTTTTAGGGGGACGTTCTTGTGCGTTGTTAGCAAACTCAAAGTCAATGGAACGTCTTAACATCAAACAGAATGCGTGCCAATGCAACGCACAAGAATAGCAACGTGTGAACGGGCCCAGATAGCGTTTACACCGTACATGACATGCTAATAACAGCGTTAGCCTGAATTATTTTCTGATTTTTATTTATCAATAAATTATTTATTTCTCTTTTTTTTATTATTATTATTATTCTGATGGTTCGTAGAAGTGAGAGGTATGATGACGTCATGAATGAACGGTATGGTTGGTGTGAGGGAAGACTTCCAAAGCCTGACACTGATCCCTGGTGGAGAGGACGCGACCCCTCAGCAGTGTAAGGGTTAAAAGGCAAAGCCTGCTATGCCTCCCACATACGCAGGAGCGCAGTACTGGCTGCACACCGCGCTATATTACACATAGCGGGGTTCAGTCAGGAGGAAGATGAGCGGGGCGGCGTCTCCGGCCAGCCTCCGCCCACAATCCCTCCAGCACCACCCCGGCTTCCTCAGCTTGTTTTGCTCCAGTTCCGGCTTCCGGCGCTGACGTCACCAGGCTGACAAGATGGCGGCGGACAGTGATGTGAGTAGCCGGGTTTGTTGTGTGTCAGCTGTCAGAGGACAGAACGGTGTTTGGTGACTGAGCTGTGTGTACAATCACAGGCTGTGTGCTGGGAGTGCAGACTTTACATGAGCAGAGCATGTCATGTCCCTTCCCCCTTATCTGTCACTTGTCTATAACTTTCCATGGTTCTGATCTTCTCTCTCATCTGATTCTGAGGGGGGATTATAAGTGACCCTCCACACCTCCCATAACAGTATATTGCAGTAAACCTGAAGGTCAATAAGAGAAGCAGAACCTTGGCTGAGTGGGACTGATAATTAGAGAGAAGATCCTTCAGAAAAAAAAAATTAAAAGTCAGCAGCTACAAATCCTGTATACATAATAGGACACTTGCCTGTCGCGGGATCCAGCGTTGTCCTCACCAGAGCCGATTTTGCAATTTTCTCTCAGGTGCCAGCTGAGGGAAACCGGCACTGAAGCATCGCGGCTTCACAGCTGGTTCTCTACTGCGCATGCGCGAAGCGTGCTGCGATCTGTAAAATGGCCCGGTGGCGGGGGAAGGAGGAGGGGGGGGCGAACTTCGAAAACCAGGTACCCGCCCCCCCCCCCCCCCCCAAAAGTGGGCAAATGTGGCAGCAGAGGGGGGAGGCAAACAAGCAGAGCTACCCCTTTTGGGTGGAGCTCCACTTTAACCACTTGCCGCCCGCCGTCATTTGACGGCTGGGCGGTGCGGCTCTCATACTGGGTGGACGTCATATGACGGCCTCCCAGAAGGACCGCGACCCCGATCTGTGTAAAGAGCCGCGTCCAATCACAGCCGGTCACATGTAAACACGGAGGTGCCGGTAATTGGCGCTCCTTGCCTCACACTGGCAGAGTGTGAAGAGAGGAGAGCCGATCCGCGCCATGTCCTCACAGGGGCAAATCTGGGGATGTAATCAGGGCACCGATCTTCAGTGCCCTGATTACAATTAAGTGCCCACAAGTGCCAGCAAACAGTGGCCAATAGTGATGCCAGTCAGTGCTGCCCATCTCTGCTGCCCATCAATGCCACCCATTAGTGCCCATCAGTGCTGCGCTTTCTGAATGGCCCCGTCGTCTTCTGGGACACACACACAGGTCCCAGAAGGCTGTGGGGGGGGGGGGGGGGAGGGGCAGAGCCAGAAGAGGAGATGACGTACCTCGCCACAGCGAGGCTGTGATAGAAGTTCACCTGTTTGCTACTAAGGAAAGAAAAAAATAAAATGTATATCCAAAAACAAGGGTCGGTCTTTCATTTAAGACCAAGTAGTGAAGTTGGGTGGAACTCCGCTTTGGGTTGGCAGTGCCCCCCCACCCAGGACAAGGTCCTCTGTGATCTGAGGGGATTCCCTTCCTGGGAAGATGGCCCATAATCTGATCAATGTAATTGGAAGCAGAGGAATTACTGCAACCAGCATAGAACATTACTCATAAGCGGGGATTATTTCAGCGAGAATGCATTTCCTGCACCTCCACCATTGAATGTATTTAATGGCAAGGGGGATCTATTGTTGCGGGGGGATTTTGTTGCAGTATTCTATTGTTGCTGGGGGAGGGCGAATCTGTTGCCATTTTGGGTGGTCTCTTGTTGCTGGGGGCGTGTAATGTTGCTGGTGGAAGATCTATTGTTGCTGGGGGAGGGTGAGTTGTTGAGGAGGCGGGTCTATTGTTGCTGGCTGCTGCAGGATTTATTTTGAAGAAGCGAAATGTATGTGGCAGTCTTTCAATAAACCTGTTGGACGGATGTTGGTGTGCAGCTAATTTTTCCGCACAGGATGTATTGTTGCTGAGGGGTATTTTGTTTCCGGTGATCTATTGTTGTTAGGGGGGGTATTTTGTTGCTGGGGGATCTATTGTTGCTTTGGGGTATTTTGTTGCTGGGGGGATCTATTGTTGTTGCTTTGGGGTATTTTGTTGCTGGGGGGATTTATTGTTGTTGCTTTGGGGTGTTTTGTTGCTGGGGGGATCTATTGTTGCTTTGGGGTGTTTTGTTGCGGGGGGGGATCTATTGTTGCTTTGGGGTATTTTGTTGCTGGGGGGATCTATTGTTGTTGCTGGGGGATCTATTGTTGTTGCTTTGGGGTATTTTGTTGCTGGGGGATCTATTGTTGTTGCTTTGGGGTATTTTGTTGCTGGGGGATCTATTGTTGTTGCTTTGGGGTATTTTGTTGCTGGGGGGATCTATTGTTGTTGCTTTGGGGTATTTTTGTATCTGGGGGGATCCATTGTTGTTGCTTTGGGGTATTTTGTTGCTGGGGGGATCTATTGTTGTTGCTTTGGGGTATTTTGTTGCTGGGGGGATCTATTGTTGTTGCTTTGGGGTATTTTGTTGCTGGGGGGAACTATTGTTGTTGCTTTGGGGTATTTTGTTGCTGGGGGGGATCTATTGTTGTTGCTTTGGGGTATTTTGTTGCTGGGGGGGATCTATTGTTGTTGCTTTGGGGTATTTTGTTGCTGGGGGGGATCTATTGTTGTTGCTTTGGGGTATTTTGTTGCTGGGGGGATCTATTGTTGTTGCTGGGGGGATCTATTGTTGTTGCTGGGGGATCTATTGTTGTTGCTTTGGGGTATTTTGTTGCTGGGGGGGATCTATTGTTGTTGCTTTGGGGTATTTTGTTGCTGGGGGGGGATCTATTGTTGTTGCTTTGGGGTATTTTGTTGCTGGGGGGGATCTATTGTTGTTGCTTTGGGGTATTTTGTTGCTGGGGGGGATCTATTGTTGTTGCTTTGGGGTATTTTGTTGCTGGGGGGGATCTATTGTTGTTGCTTTGGGGTATTTTGTTGCTGGGGGGGATCTATTGTTGCTTGGCGAGGTATTTTGTTTCAGGGGTTTATTGTTGCTGGGTGGGGGATCTATTGTTGCTTAGGGGGTTTATTGTCGCAGAGGAAAACTGTCATTACTTGGGGATGGGGGGGGGGTCTATTGTTACTGCAGGTATCTATTTTGGCGGTGTCACTTTTTATTGTTATTTAATAAATTCCAAACAAATTACTTAGCACCACAAAATGATTCTTAATTCTGTATTTGCTAAAAGGGGCGGTACTGGGAGGTGGGTAGGGGGTGGAGACAAGGGGTGACTCGGGGGGGGGGGGGGGGGTACCTGCACCTATTCTGAGAATAAAATCCTTGATCGGAAGTATATAGATGCATTCCAGTATAGAAATAATACAAGCTTTATATAAGAGATTACTAGAAGTACATGCATCCAATGTACACAGGTATTATCAGCCAAGGGGTTTCACCATAGGAGTCCTGGTGGTATTGTTGTGCACATATACCCGGGTATACTTATTTATAGAGATACTTCCATATGAATGTTGCAGCCGTGGGCACCTGAGGATGGTGCGATGTCTGTCTTTGTGTCAGGGACCTGAAGACCAGATCGAGTGAGGGGAGGACCAATCCTGAAACTGTTGTCCAACCAGTCTGGAGGTGAACTTCTCACCTGCAGCAACTGTGATGTGACACTGGAACCCAGTCTTGGAGCATGGACAGGATATGTGACTGAGAGGCTCTCGCTTTCTCTCGCTCTCTCTCGCTCTCTCTCGCTCTCTCGCTCTCTCTCTCTCTCTCTCTCGCTCTCTCTCGCTCTCTCTCGCTCTCTCTCGCTCTCTCGCTCTCTCTCGCTCTCTCTCTCGCTCTCTCTCGCTCTCGCTCTCTCTCGCTCTCTCTCGCTCTCTCTCGCTCTCTCTCGCTCTCTCTCGCTCTCTCTCGCTCTCTCTCGCTTTCTCTCGCTTTCTCTCGCTCTCTCTCGCTCTCTCTCGCTCTCTCTCGCTCTCTCTCGCTCTCTCTCGCTCTCTCTCGCTCTCTCTCGCTCTCTCTCGCTTTCTCTCGCTTTCTCTCGCTCTCTCTCGCTCTCTCTCGCTCTCTCTCGCTTTCTCTCGCTCTCTCTCGCTTTCTCTCGCTCTCTCTCGCTTTCTCTCGCTCTCACTCTCCTTCCTTCTTCTGGGGTTTTAAATCCAACAACTCGGGGGCAGGAAGTGCACACATATTGACAAGCATTTACAAATTCAGACAGTAGAGGGCAGCAGATCCCTGCACACATTTCTCCCTTCCTGTCTATTTTCATTCTGTCTCTTCTTTGCTCTTCCTCTTGCTGCCTGTTGTATGTACTTTGTATGCTCCATCTGTATCCCTGGCCTTCTATTTCTTTCTCCTTCTTCTGTCAGTCCGTCTGTTTTTGTAGAATTGTCTTTGAAATGGACCTTCAGTCATTTTTTCAACTTTAGATCTATTAAATCTTCTGCCCTTGTTTTTATCCACTTCCGGACCGCCCACCATCGTTACAGCGGCTGTTTGAAGGAGGGTATCGTTGTTATGGCAGCAACTAGCTGCCATAACCCCGGTATCCTCGTCTTCAGTGGGCGGTCTGGCTTAAGATAAAAGTGGTCTCTGTGGCGCAGATTCGCCGCAAAATCACTTTTATCGGCGGCGGGAGAGCCCCCCCCCCTCCCGAGGCTATCCGTGCCCTCCACCATATACCGGAGCCGTCGGCAGCGGGGGAGGCGATCGGGTCTGTCCCCTTGCTGGACATGGAGACGAGTGAGGGGAAGATGGCGCCCACCCATCTCCATGACATTGCAGGGCGGAAGTGACGTTTTCATTTTGTTTTAAATGACAAAAATTATTATTTTTTTTTTTTTATTGCATTTTAGTGTAAATATGAGATCTGAGGTCTTTTTGACCCCAGATCTCATATTTAAGAGGCCCTGTCATGCTTTTTTCTATTACAAGGGATGTTTACATTCCTTGTAATAGGAACAAAAGTGACACACTTTTTTTTTTTTTTTTTTTTTAAACCGTGTAAAAATGTAAAAAAAAGAAGATAAATAATAAAAAAAAAAAAAAATAAAAAATTTTTAAACGAGCCCCGTCCCACTGAGCTCGCGTCCAGAAGCGAACGCATACGTGAGTAGCGCCCGCATATAAAAACGGTGTTTAAACCACACATGTGAGGTATCGCCGCGATTGGTAGAGCGAGAGCAATAATCCTAACCCTAGACCTCCTCTGTAACTCAAAACATGCAACCTGTAGAATTTTTAAACGTCGCCTATGGAGATTTTTAAGGGTAAAAGTTTGTCCCCATTCCACGAGCGGGCGCAATTTTGAAGTGTGACATGTTGGGTATCAATTTACTCGCGTAACTTTATCTTTTGCAGTATAAAAAAAACATGGGCTAACTTTACTGTTGTCTTATTTTTTAATTCAAAAAAGTGTATCTTTTCCAAAAAAAGTGCACTTGTAAAACCGCTGCGGAAATACGTTGTGACAAAGGGTATTGCAACATCCGCCATTTTATTCTCTAGGGTGTTAGAAAAAAAACTGTATAATTTTTGGGGGTACTAAGTAATTTTACTAGCAAAAAAACTGTTTTTAACTTGTAAGCAACAAATCTCAGAAAGAGGCCCGGTCCTTAAGTGGTTAACTGGATAGTATTTTTTTTTTTTCTGCCAGTAAATACCTTATACAGCCCACTTCCTTTTTCTTGTCTGGTAAAATGCCTAGGCTTATGACATTATGCACAGTTCTCTCTCACTCTTGTGAGAGTTTGCCAGGAAGGGAGGGGGATGAGTCATAAGTGGGCCAATGAAAGCTGTAGAGCTGGAGGTGTGTGTCTGTGTAAATCCAGGAAGTGAACAGGCAGCAGCTTCAGCTGCCCACAGTTAAAATGGCTACAGCCAGACTCAGTGGAGGGAGATTTCTGCAGCATGTTTGTAGTTACAGAACCGCAGTGTATATATAAAATAGTATGCAAAGTGGTTGGAGGGAAGCTTCGGAACGGCAAAGATGTTTTTGTTACAAATTATGGGAGCAGACTGCAGTTCCTCTTTAACCACTTCAATACTGGGCATTTTCACCCCCTTCCTGCCCAAGCCAATTTTCAGCTTTCAGCGCTGTCACACTTTGAAAAACAATTGCGCGGTCATACTACACTATACCCTAATTTAAATTTTTTATCGTTTTTTTCCCCACTAATAGAGCTTTCTTTTGGTGGTATTTGATCATCTCTGCGGTTTTTTTTCTTGCGCTATAAACAAAACAAGAGTGACAAGTTTAAAAAAAAAAAAACAATATTTTTTACTTTTTGCTAAATATCCAAATTTTTTTTTTTTTAAAAACAAATTTCTTCCTCAGTTTAGGCCGATACGTATTCTCCTACATATTTTTGGTAAAAAAAAAAAAAAATATCGCAATAAGCGTATATTTATTGGTTTGCGCAAAAGTTATAGCGTCTACAAAATAAGGGGATAGGTTTATAGCATTTTAATTTTTTTTCTTTACTAGTAATGGCGTCGATCTGTGATTTTTATAAGTTATAGCGTCTACAAAATAGGGGATAGATTTATGGCATTTTTTTTTTTTTACTAGTCCAGGCGGTGATCAGCGTTTTTTTAGTGGGACTGCGATATTGCGGCTGACACATCGGACACTTTTGACACTATTTTGGGACCATTCACATTTATACAGCGATCAGTGCTATAAAAATGCATTGATTACTGTATAAATGTGACTGGCAATGAAGGGGTTAACCAGGAGGGGGCTCTGTAGGGGTTAATTATGTTCCTAAGGAGTGATTCTAACTGTGGGGGGAGGGGACTCACAAGGGGAGGAGACCGATCGGTGTTCCTCTGTACAAGGAACTCACCATTGGTCTCCTCTCCTCTGTCAGGACGTGGATCTGTGTGTTTACATACACACAGATCCACGGTCCTGCTCAGTTACCGGGCAATTGCGGGCGCCCGGGGGACACCGCGGCCGCCGGGCACGCGCACCGGGACCTGAGCGACGTGGCGGGGGGGCCTGGAAGCCCGTCACGTCATATGACGGCGGCCCAGGAGAACAGCTGCACCATCCCGCCGTCATATGACGGTGGGCGGGCAGCAAGTGGTTAAGGCCGGGTTCACGTATGTGCGAATTGCAATTCACATGACATACGAGTGTGACCAGCTCTCATTGGAGCCGGTTCACACATGTCCAGGGCGGCCACGGAACTCGATCACTAGCAACGTCAGTTAGTGACCTTCCCAACCGGTGTCAGTTAGCGCAGCACCAGATTGCCCGCCACACTATCACAGTCGCACTATAAATCTCTGATCCCCGCCATTACTAGTATAGTGTCTGTATGCATCTTGATTACAATCAGAAATATAATAGTGTTCCCAAAAACGCTGTTTGGTTTTTACCAAAGACATGTAGCAGAATAAATCTTGGCCTAAATGTGTAAAGAAATTCGATTTTATTGGATATGTCTTATAACAAAGTAGAAAAAAAATTTTGGGGTATTTTTTTTTCGTTTACATAGTAAATAATAAAAACCCAGAGGTGATCAAATACCACCAAAAGAAAGCTCTATTTGTATAAAAAAAAATATATATAAATGTTGTTTTGTGTACAGTGTTGCATGACTGCGCAGATGTCAGTTAAAGTAGCGCAGCGCTGAATAGAAAAAAAAATGGCCAGGTCATGAAGGCGGTAAAATCTTCCGGAGGTCAAGTGGCTAAAACACTTTAAATGCCAATC